>WOXC01004248.1:0-365000 GCA_011680675.1 Gymnobelideus leadbeateri | reverse complement strand
TAAGAATTAGAGATCATTTAGAGAGTTGGATATTCAGATTTTCTGTCCAAGGTTCTCTCTCCTCTGCCAAAACAAAGGTGGGGCAAATTATAAGGGCGAACAAATTGTAGGAAGCAACTTGGTTTCATGGAAAGATAACTTGATTTGGAGGTAATATCCAAAAAATAAACACAGGAAAGTAATTTCATTTCTCTCAACATAATTTTCCTCATGTGTAAGATAAGAATAACAATATACCTCATGATGTTTTGGTGAGAACCAATGATAGAAAACTATACTTAAATTTTTAAAAACAATATGTGCTTTCTTAATGTAGTAAATGCCTCTAAGGTCTGGAACATAACTCATCCATGTCTTCTCATCTTGTATGATTCTTGTCTATGTCCTTACATAAATCTTCCATGAAGAATCTACCAAGCATGCTTAATGCTAAATGATTCAATTCATAAAATCTTCTCATGTTTCTCTTCATTCCTTACATGTTATTTCAATTTGTTCATACATTCAGTGATCAATGGATACCTAAATTTTAATCATTTTTGTGCATGTTATGGGATGCCCAAGCCCCTGAAAATAAGGGGTTTGGTTAAGCATAGATTTGAAGCATACCTTCTTCTATTCTTAAACCAACAACAACAAACAAACAAAAAAACCTTTTATATACTAGTCACTTATACTTTTGAAATATATTGTGATATAAGGTGAATTTTCTACTGTTAATTAATTTCTTCCAAATGCCTTTCCCTTTTTCCTTGCTGAAAGGGTTTTCCTGAACCTAATTCTCCAAGTTCTTGATTTATCAAACACTGACCTACTTTGTTCACTTGCTACTGATTTTTCTTATTTAGTCTCTTCCTTGTATATTTTTTATTTTTAAAAGTTTCATTTATTTCTAACAGTTTTCAAAATATGACTTCATAACACAGTTGGAGATTTGGTACTACTCTGTTCTTTTCCTTCATGCTTCACTTCCATATCCTCATTATTTCTCTTTAGGTTAAAAACATTTTACTCTTTTAAAAGCACCTTTTATTTTAATCTAGGTAAAATTGAATTAAAAATTACATGCAGCTATGATTAAAATGTTGATTGACTGAAATAGATAGATAGATAGACAGACAGACAGACAGACAGATAGATAGATAGAGAGAGAGAGAGATAGATAGAGAGATAGATAGATAAACAACAATAAGAAAGAAGGCAGTCAGTCATTTATTTATCATTTATTTTGTGCCAGACACTGTGATAAATACTGGTGAGCAAAAAGTTTCTACTGTCAAGGCAGTTACATTTTTTTTTTTTGCTTTATACTCCATGATTTTACTGCAGAGCTTGGCAGAAAAGAGAACAATGAAAAATACATTGGAAAATATGGAACAAGTGTACAAAATGAGACACTTGTAGACTATTTAAAAAGCTCCATACTCATATCATGAATACCTTCTTTGAGAGTTTAAAAATACTGAAGATGAAAAGCACCAAACATTACAAGGAACAAAATTTCTAACATTTCAATAGACAATAAATGATTGGTTAATAATGTGGGGATCATTTTTCAAAATTGTTTATATCTACATAGTCAGATCTCTGACATGTTATGACAAAAATAAAAATCAACATTTGCCTTAGGCTAGGTACACATTAGCCCTTAATGAAAGTTCAGGATTTGAAGAAATTGAATCAATGAGGCAAATTGTCATCATCATCATCATCATCATCATCATCACCCCTTATACTAAATACAATAAGATTCAGCAAGTATATACAAATATTTAGCATGGATATACACTAATGGGTAAAGCTATCCAGTTTCCCATCTGGTTGTACCCAGGCTGAGCCTAAATAAGCATAAAAAGTATGTCAAGTCCGATGAGCTACACTCCTTTTTTTTTCATCATTAAACAAATGCTTTATTAACTTCTGTTTTACATCATTCATTTCTGCCAGATTTTGAGTTACAATTTTTTCCTGTTTTTCCCCTACCCACTCTCCCAGAATAGCAGTCCCACAAGATATTGCTTCCTCCAATCTGCTCTCTACCATATCTTCTCCCATACCACCTTCGACTTTTCAATTAGAGGAAGGTGAATCTCTATGCCCCAATGCCTGCACATCTTATCTCCCAATTACAAGCAAAAGAGTATTAATAGTATATATATATATATATATATATATATGTATATTTGAAACATTTAATTTTAAGACTTCAAATTTCAGATCCATTCCCTTTCTTACTTGTCACCCATTCCCTCTGGGAAGATGAGTGATTCAATATATGTTGTACATGTCTAGCTATGCAAAACATTACCATAGTAGTTATATTGTACAAGGTTGCTTATAATTCCCTCCAACCCATCCCACCCCCCACCTGTTCCATTCCCTACTTGATCCTGTTCCTCTTCTATAGTGGGTACTTCCAACCTCCCCTCCCCCCAAGGATGCCCTCCCATCCATCATCCTTCCTCTCATCCCCCTTCCCCCTATCCTGCTGCAGGTTGAGATAGCCCATTTAGTATGTATGTCATTCTCTCCCTGAACCAAATATAATGAGAGTGTGGTTTTGCCTTTTTGCCTTCCTATTCTTCCCCTCACTTGCAGCCACTTCCCCTTGCTTCTTCTACATGAGATAGTTTACCCTACGCTGTCTCTCCCCATCTCCTCTTGCCAATTTCCTCTCTCACTTCATAATTTCACCCCTTGAGTATCCTCCCTTCCAAACAAATTCCACCTATGCCTGCTATACATGTATAACTGTAAACATATATACACACATTCACATATGTATTCATATGACCGTACACCCTTCTTCCATTATTTTCATACTGAGAAAGGTTTCATCAGTCACAGTTATTTTTTTTTCCATGTAGGAATGTAAATAGGTCAACTTTGATAAGTTCCTTTTGATTTCTTTTCCCTAATTACCTTGTCAGGCATCTCTAGCTTCTTGTGTCTGGATGTCAAATTTTGTATTCAACTCTGTTTTTTTTCCCTCAAGAATGCTTGGGGGGCAGAGCCAAGATGGGGGAGTAGAAACAGGGCTTCCAAGCCTCTCTGCCCCCAGATTCCCCACAAACTATGTAGAAAAGGACTGTGAACAACTTCTGGAGCCCCAGCACCCACAGAACAACACAGAGAAGCTAACCTCCCGCTGAGGACAGCCCAGCAGCCCTGCAGGAAGGACCAGCACAGAGGTCTGGGAGCCAGCAGCCCGAAGAGCGCAGAGCACAGGAGCTGAGCCGAGCGGAGCCCAGGTCCCTGTGAGCCGAGGTTTTAGCCCCAGGGCGGCAGGGCCAGCAGCTGGCTGGAGGAACCCCAGAACACCAGGAGCTGTGGCGACTCCTGAATTATCAACATAGACAAGCCTAGGACAAAGTAAGAAGTTAGTGTCCTATGGACTTTGGGACCTGTATTGGGGGAATGCGTCAGCTCCCTCCCCTGGGGGCTAGAAGCCACTGAGGAGACACGCCATTTTGTAGTTTTCAGAGGCAGCTCTGGCTCCCAGCCTACAAATTGTGGGGAGATCCAGCGATCAGTCTTGGGGGGTAATCGCTCTTGCTTTAACCTCCCTGGATCTGGATTGTGATCTAGGGTGGAAGTTGTGGGTGGGTTTACAGCTTGCCAGAAACGGAAGTTGCCCCCCACACGTTCGGGACGAAAATTCCTCTATCTGGCCTTAAAGCCATAGTGTGGCAACAAGCCCAAAAGTCAAGCAATTTAGTGGCAACATGCCAAGGCAAAGGAAACAGAAAAATGCAACCCTAGACTCCTATTTTGGGGGCATAGAGCAGGAAAAGGACTGTGAGGTCAGAAGTCCTGCTCCAAAAGCCCCAGGGGAAAACATGAGCGGGTTGCAGGCCATAGAGGACCTTAAGAAGGGCTTTAAAAATCAAATAAGAGAAGTGGAGGAAAAATTAGAAAGAGAAATGAGAAGGATGCAGGAAAAGTATGAAATGAGGGTCAACAGCCTGATTGAGGAAAACAACACCTTAAAAAGTAGACTAGCTCAAAAGGCAAAGGAGGCCCAAAAGGGCAATGAGGAGAAGAATGCCTTAAAAAGTCAAATTTGCCAGATGGAAAAAGAATCTCAAAAATTAACTGAGGAGATTCATTTCTTCAGAGTTAGACTGGAACAAATGGAAGCTAGTGACTTTATGAGAAATCAAGATGCTGTTAAGCAGATCCAAACAAACGAAAGATTAGAAGGCAATGTGAAATATCTCATGGGAAAAACCACTGACCTGGAGAATAGATCCAGGAGAGACAATTTAAAAATTATTGGACTACCTGAAAGCCATGATCAAGGAAAGAACCTAGAAATCACCTTTCAAGAAATTCTCAAGGAAAACTGCCCTGATGTTTTAGATCCAGAGGGCAAAATAGAGGTTGAAAGAATCCACAGATCACCTCCTGAAAAAGATCCCAAAAAGAAAACTCCCAGAAATATTATAGCCAGGTTCCAGAATCCCCAGATCAAGGAGAAAATAACTCCAACCAGCCAGGAAGAAGCAATTTCAATATTGTGGAAACACAATCAGAATAGCCCAGGACCTGGCAGCTTCTACAGTGAGGGATTGAAGGGCATGGAATATGATATTCCAGAGGGCAAAAGAACTGGGAATGAACCCAAGGGTCACCTACCCAGCAAAACTGAGTATTTTGTTTCAGGGAAAAATATGGTCATTCAGTGGAATAGAGGACTTTCAAGCATTCTTGAGGAAAAAACCAGAATTGAATAGAAAATTTGACATCCAGACACAAGAAGGAAGAGATGCCTGAGAAGGTAATCAGTGAAAAGAAATCAAAAGGAACTTATCAAAGTTGAACTATTTACATTCCTATATGGAAAAGCAATAACTGTGACTGATGATATCTTTCTCACTATGAAAATAATGGAAGAAGGGGGTGTGGTCATATGAATACATATGTGAATGTGTGTGTATAGGGTTACAGTTATACATGGATAGAGGGCATAGGTTGAATTTGTTGGGAAGGGAGAATACTCAAGGGATGAAATTATGAGGTGAGAGACAAAAGTGGCAAGAGGAGATGGGGAGAGACAGGGTAGGGTAAACTATCCCATGTAGAAGAAGCAAGGGGAAGTGGTTGCAAAGGAGGGGCAGAATAAGGAAGGCTAAAAAGGCAAAACCACATTCACATTGAATTTGGTTCAGGGAGAAAATGACATACATACTAAATGGGATATTTCAACCTGCAGCAGGATAGGGGGAAGGGGGATGAGAGGAGGGATGATGGATGGGAGGGCATCCTTGGGGTGAGGGGAGGTTGGAAGTACCCACCATAGAAGAGGGACAGGATCATGTAGGGAATGGACCAGGTGGGGGGTGGGATGAGTGGGAGGGAATTATAAGCAGCCTTGTACAATATATCTACCATGATAATGTTTTGCATAGCTAGACATGTACAACATATACTGAATTACTTATCTCCCAAGAGGGAATGGGTGATAAGGGAGGAAGGAAATGGATCTGAAATTCGAGGTCATAACATTAAATATTTCAAATATATATAAATACTATTATTAATACTCTTTTGCTTTTAATAGGGAGATAAGATGTGCAGGCATTGGGACACAAAGATTCACCTTCCTCTAATGGAAAAGTCGATGGGGGTATGGGAGAGAGCAGATTGAAGGAAGCGATATCTTGTGGGACTACTATTCTGGGAGTTTGGGTAGGGGAATAATGGGGGGAAAATGATTGTAACTCAAAATCTGGCGGAAATGAATGATGTAAAACAGAATTTAATAAAGCATTTGTTTATTAAAAAAAATAAAGAAATGACAAGTAGGCAAATATCAGAAAAACCTGGAAAGATTTGCATGAACTGATGCTGAGTGAACTGAGTAGAACCAGGAAAATATTGTACATAGTAACAGCAACATTGTTGCAATTCGATGATCAAAAACAATTCCAAAGTTCTCATGATTGAAAATGCTATTCACATCCAGAGAAAGAACTATGGACTCAATGTAGATCGAAGCATACTATTTTTCTTCTTTTTTTGTTTTTTTTCTTTCTAGTGGTTTTTCCCTTTGGTTCTAATTTTTCTTTACAACATGACTAATGTCGAAATATGTTTAATATATTTGTAGATGTAAGGCCTATATCACACTGTCTTGGGGAGGGAAGAGAAGGAGGAGGAGAAAAATGTAAAATTCAAAATCTTATAAAAGTGAATGTTGAAAAATAAATACACACACACACACACACACACACACACACACACACACACACACACATATATATATATATATATCAGCAATAACAACAAAAAAAAAGAATGCTTGAAAGTCCTCTATTCCTCTGAATGACCATGTTTTCCACTGAAACAAAATACTCAGTTTTGCTGGGTAGGTGAGGCTTGGGTTCATTCCCAGCTCTTTTGCCCCCTGGAATATCATATTCCATGCCCTTCAATCCCTCAGTGTAGAAGCTGCCAGGTCCTGTGCTTTTCTGATTGTGTTTCCACAATATTGAAATTATTTCTTCCTGGCTGCTTGGGGTATTTTCTCCTTCATCTGGGGATTCTGGAACCTGGCTATAATATTCCTGCGAGTTTTCTTTTGGGACCTGACAGACCTCTTCCTGTTCAATGCTTCGATCCTCTTTGCCCCCAAAATAGGAGTCTAATGTTGCATTTTTCTGTTTATTTTGTTTCAATTGCCTAGGCTTGTTGCCACTCAATTACTTGACTTTTGCGCTTCTTGCCACGGTAGGACTCTGCCACCAGACAGGGTAGCTTCTGTCCCAAACATGTGGGGGGACAACTTCCGTTTCTGTGAAGCTGGATATTCACCCCACGGCCTCCTCCCCAGACCACAATCCAAATCCAGGGAGGTTAAAGCAAGAGGGATTAGCCCCCAAGACTGATCGCTGGATCTCCCTACAGTTCACAGGCCAGGAACTGGAGCTGCCACTGAAAACTACAAAATGGCATGTCTCCTCAGTGGCTTCTAGCCCCCAGGGAGGAAGCCGACATGTTCCCCAAATACTGGTCCCAAAGTCCATAGGGCACTAACCTTTCACTTTGTCCTAGGCATGTCTGTGTTGATAATTCTGGAATTGCCACAGCTGCTGGTGTTCTGGGGTCCCTCCAGCTGGCTACTGGCCTGGCTGCCCTGGGGCTAAAACTGAGGCTCAAGACGACCTGGGCTTGGCTTTCCAGTGCTGTGCTGCTGGCTCCCAGAGCTCTGTGCTGGTCCTTCCTGCAGGGCTGCTAGGCTGTACTAAGCAGGAGGTTAGCTTCTCTGTGTCGTTCTGTGTGTGCTGGGGCTCCAGAAGTTGTTCAGAGTCCCCTTTTACATGATTTGGAGGTGATCTGGGGGGAGAGTGCCTTGGTCGTGCTGTTTCTACTCTGCCGTATTGGTTCCAACCCCCAAGGCAGTTACATTTTAATCTGAAAAGATAACACATAGAAGGGGAATGGGAAATAGGGAGAGGGCTAGTTTCTTGAGGAGTTGAAAAGTCTGGTGAGTCAAGAGGGGGAGGTATAAATGAAGTGAGCTTGGATGACCAGTGTACCTCATAAAATTATGGTACAGAACTGTGTAAAAATTACAGCCTTATCATTTATTATATTGGCATTACCCAAATGTGAACAATGAATATCTTACCACTTCATTCCTCTGCTTCATTACTGTGGAAAGTGTATTGTGGATGTATTTACATGTCTTGTATGTATCTTGATAAATTAGCATCGAAATATTTTATAAACATCAGGATAATTTTGAATGAAATTTCTCTTTCTATTCTTTCTTCTTGGCTTTTATAATATAAAAAAGAAGTTGATTTCTACAGGAAATTTTCATTTATTTGTGCAATTGGACTCATAGTCATTATGTAGTTAGAGTGGTACAAATATATATATATATTTAAATATTAAATTAAAATTTAAAAACATATATATTAAAATATTGGAATATATGTATAAATTTATAATATATAAATTATATTTATGTGTGTGTATTTGCCTTTAAAATATTTATTGATGCTTACCATAATGCATTTATAAATATTCTTATTCATCTCCCTACCTACTTCATAACAAAAATTTAAAAGAAAGAGAAGGAAAAAATAAAATTCCAGCAAAACCAACTAATATTTGTAAGGTTATTTTATATAAAGCAACATAATTGGACAGAATTATCTCAACTCCATTTTTCATCAAATCTAATTTGGTAAATAAAATAATTTATCTCAAATTAGAGAAAATATTACCTTCTTATTGCTTATCACTACTATTTCTATGCATTTTCCTTTTTGTGATATTGCTTTTGCTACATTTTAGTATATTGCAATTAATTTCTAGCATTATATTGAATAATACTCAAGAAAACAGAGACTTTTGCTTCAATCCTATAGTTACTTGAAATGTTTTAGTTTTTTTTTTTTATAAATACTATTATATCTCGATTTTAGATAGAATATTCAGCCATCAGATTAAGGAATGTCTTTTTCTTCTGTGTTTATCAAAAACAGAAATAAAATAAAACAAGTAAGTGACAAGGAAAGAAAAAATGCATTCCAAACCAAAAAACAAAACAAAACAAAATAAAACAACAACCAAAAAAAAAAATAACACCTTTCTAAACCAATGCAGATCATTGCCTCAGATATAACTTAAAATCTTAGAGAGATGACTAGGTCAATGAAAGCTTGAGTGACATGACCAAGGTCATGTGGTTATATATTAGAGACAAGAATTAAAACTAAATCTCCATTAATTCTGTAACCAACTATGAATCTATTATGCCATATTGCCTCTCATGTTTGTTTAGAATGATTAATTAGTCATTTTTCTATTTTTTTCCATTTCACTTTATTTAGAAAAAAAAATTTTTGAGACATCACTTTGCAGGAATTTCTTTTATATTTGCTCTTCTGATAATTGTTCTTTTATATCATGGTGGGTTATTACTTTTAGATTTTAAGGTAAGAGAGTTTGGTATAGTTGAAACATTTGAACCAAACTTCTGGCTGGAATTCTGCCTTCTTCATAATCTGTCTACAAAACATTTTGTAAATGATTTTATAGTCCGAAGAGATGTTTATCTCCCCTGTGTTTTTCTGCTTGACAAGGAGATCCATTCTTTGCTCAAAGGGGTGGTTCTGAAGCGTTTTAGTCTGTTAGGTTTGGATACTGGCTCACAATTGTTCAATTTCTGAAAGAAATGATAGTAACTGAAGTCATTATCTTTATCTACTTCCAATACTTTAGAATCAATGCTTTATTTGAATAGATTGAAGATATGATTATTGTACTCAAAATCTCACTCATATGTGTTTCTAATTTGGTGCTGATTTTTATCTTCATTTTAACAGATTAACAGCTTGTGCATCTGATTAAAAAAATATGCCAACATCTAAACCCAGGAATTTCATATTGGTTACTATATAGTCAATTTCATTTATGTTATCTTCTATATTAGCTACATCTATGACACTATTCTTTTTTAGGATATTATTACATATAGCTATGAAGCTTCTGATTAGTTTTCAAGTGTATATATATATATATATATATATACTTACATCTTCTTCTAATACTACCTTTGCCTTGAAGTTATCAAGGAACATGGTAAATTGTGACTTAGGTTAGTGATTTTTGTCAGGTTCTACATAATCAATCAGCACACATTTATTCAATGTGTCTTTCTTCATCCTCTTAAATGGATTATAGCACATAAATTAAAATTATGGCTATCTTTATGTCATTATGTTAACTGTGAATACTGACAAATGTGATGACCAATTGTCCAAGAAAATTATGCTTCTTTTTGCCTACAAACTCCCAATGAAACTGACTCTACAGACTTTTATGTATTTATTTTTCTTGCTAAGGAGAACCTGTGAGCTATTTATCATGCATTTGCAAAGTACTTTTGCCTTCTGGCTTTATTTATTCCAAGAGCATTAAGCATTGGCATGCACATGGACTGGGGTGGGGAGAAGGAAGGGTCAGTGGTAATACATTGAACCACACTCTGTGCTTGACTATTCTCTTAATATTGCTATGGTTTAGTACCTCTAATTGTATTCAACTTTAGGGTCACTGAAAAAGAGAGACAGAGACAGAGACAGAGACAGAGAGACAGAGAGAGAGAGAGAGAGGGAGAGAGACAGAGAGAGAGACAGAGAGAGAGACAGAGAGAGACAGAGAGAGAGAGACAGAGACAGAGACAGAGACAGAGAGAGACAGAGAGACAGAGAGAGACAGAGAGGATCATTTGAATACTTAAATTAAGGAGTATCTCAGAATTTCATTTTCCAATTAATTTCCTTTCAGTTGGCTACATTGTCAAGTCTCTCCTGGGTATTGTTTTTTTTTATTATTGGAGAGGTTGATACAATAGATCAAATCCTTAATATTTCCCCAGTTATATGTATATCCGCAATATGGGTGAATGAAGGCAGGAGAGAAAAGAAAGATGACTATCTGTGCTTAAGCTAATTTTTTTTTTCCTTTAAAGAGGACTAGATCCTTAGGCAGTCACTCACTGGACTGATACATGCTTCAGATAGATAATGCATGGGACTCATGGAGCAGATTTAGAAGGAGATGAATGCTTAATTGGATTAAGAGGGGAATGAAAGAAAGTTGTTAAAACAAATTTAAAATTATAACCTTTAAAAGGTTTAATGTGAAGGACCTCTTAGCACCTTCTGTTGACTCCATTCATTCCACCACTATGAAAGTGGAAAGGGGCCAAAGTTTTAAGGTGAATTTTTACTTTTCCTCTTTCCTTTTGGTTGCATCAACAAAGAATTCTTTGCCTAGTAACCACATGTCTTGCGATGATCTTCTTCATAGTTAGCTTTCCCTAGGACTATGCTTGAAAGCTTCCCGTATGGGATGAATATACCAAACCTTGAACTATCATAAAGTGGGATATGATGAAGTACATATGCCAGCTATTATTAATTAATAAATTTACTCAAGAAATTAGGAGGTTACCCCCTCCTGAAAACCGACTAATTCTTGTTTGGCAGAAGGAGCATTGTAAATTTTGTAAAATAAATTTTAACTTAACAAGCTAGCTAGTGACTTGGGAATCTAAGTAATCAGAAGTAGAAATCTTAAGCAACTGGAACTTTTGATGAGGCCTTTAGAAGCCTAGAGCAGGCAAACAAATTTATATCTATACTCAAAACCTCCTTGTCTAAAACCTTCAAACAAATACAAAATATTTAGAATTCAGTTGGAAAGATTTTACATGAGTTGATTTATTCATCAAAGGACACAAAGAGTAAATAGCTGAGGAGGTAACTTTTTAAAAATTATTATGAGAGGATATATGTGTGCTTAAACTGATTAAGAATTATATGTTTTTTTTCCTTTCTCATAACTCCTCCATTCATTCTAATTCTGCTACACAACATGACTAATGTGAAAATATGTTTAATAAAAATGTGTATGTAGAACCTATATCGGATTGCATGCCTTTTTGGGGAAAAAAAGGGAGTGGAGGGAGGTGGAGAAAATTAAAACTTATGGAAGTGAATGTTAAAAACTAAAAATAAATAAATTTGTAAAGAAAAAAAGAAGAAAAAGAAAGAGCACTAATGAAATATTTTAAGAAATGCATTGAAAATATCAGAAAGACATTCAGGAAGGAACACAAACAAACAGGGTAGTTTTGTTACTACCGTATTATAATGAATATATCCCTAAATAAAATATAAGTAACTTCAGATTTGCATATGATTATGTTTATTATTTGAATAATAAAATATTTGTTCATGTTGATATTTGCTTAGTTCATAGTAAAAAAGGAAATATAAAATAAAAAAGAGTTATAAAAACTACCATTTCTTATGGAACTCATGCTTCCTCCTCTTGTATATCTGTTTTCAACCTATTGAAGTCTGCATGAGAAGGAAAATGGAAAAGGATTTGTTTTCTGATGCAGAGAATATTCTGTTACTTAATAAACCTTTAGCTGGTTTTTTACATTTTTTAAAACTTAATTTTTAAACCCAATTACTTTAATAAACACCTTATTCAATAGATTTTAAGCACTAGCTTCTCATATTTATAAACAAACTTTATTTTGAAATACCTGTCATCTTTCTTTTTGTAGATTTTTAAAGCTTTCTCCTTTCCAAATGTTTGAAGAGTTTGACAAATATTTTATTTCTTCCTGTAGGTTTATTCCCCCCAGCTACTCATTCAAAGCAACTTCACCTTTGTATTCTCATGAGGCCTCTTTCAAACTGTGTACAAGCAGGGCCTAATGGGTTGATCACTAGGTTAAAGCATTGTGGTTGGTTAAGTGTGATGCTAATAAAAATATGAAATTAAAATATTAACTAACAGACTTATACACATTTGATAGTTTGGAAAGATTAAGCCTTTGTATTCTAGCTGGAAAAAAGTTCTTTCTAGGGAAATTTTAGTAAAAAATAGTTTAGCCTTCAGTTAACTGAAAAATTCAGCTAAAATCCCTCTAGTCAATTAGAATTAATTGTTAATTGTATAGCTTCATTTAGTTGCCATACAAGGTGAATAATGAAAATTGCACATTTACTTGAGCATATTTCCATTATCCTATTAACCAGTCCCAAGACTGGCCTAATACTATGGTAATATAACTGTCAATTTTATCAATAGCAGAAAGGTAGAGAGAATAGGGTCCTGAGGATTTCAGACAAAGTAGCTCTTTGTTCATCAAGTGGGAGGTTGTCAGCCAAAAGAGGGCAGGGTTGGTAGCTGAAACTACTTCACTTGTCTTTACTAATTGTACCTTCATTTTTGGTATATAGAAGCATCATTTAGTAGATTATTTAAGGAGAAAGATGGATGATTAGGACAACCAGGTTAGGTAAGATATACTTCAATAGTGATGCCTTTTGGCAGAATTAGATTGGAAGTAAAAGAGAAGCAATATACAACTACAGCTTATAGCTGTCCTTGCAAGTATCCAGTGCCTTCTCTTCTATGGGTGTGGTGTCTGTATGATGACTTTTTGGGACAGTAGCCAGGAATAAGAGACTTTTGATGCATTTCTATCTCCCTTCAGGCTAGGATATTATGTATATTTTCAGTTTGTATACAGCTTGGTATCTGGGCTTACTTCATTGGAAAGTATACTTGGGAATACTTGGGAACTCAGATTCAGGATGACTGAACACTTGACAAAGTAATCAAAAATCTCTGCCCTATTTTTTTCAGGAACATATTTGAGAAGGACCTAGAAATTACAATATGGTGTACCAACTTCAGGCAATCCAGTTCACTAAAGATAAACTTCATGTCATCAGTGTGCAGTATGGTCTAGTGGAAAGAGCACTATTTTTGGAGTTTAAGGACCTATATTCAAATTCTTCATCTACTCACTTATGGTATCTGAGACTCAGTTTCATAATAAGTATACATTATTTTGTAAAAATATTGTTTTAAGAACAACTTTGAGAGAGTAAGTCATTTTGACTGTTAACTACAAAGGACCTATGAAGGAAGACTCTATCTGCATCCAGAAAAATAAATCATAAATAGACAAATGTACAAAATTAGTTTACATACGTTTGTATACACTTACACACACACATATATTTATGTCTAATGGTAGCCATCTCTAGGATGGGAAAAAAGGAATTTACATGAAAAATTTATTAGTATTTAAAAGGAATAGCAAGTTGTACATAATAGATATGCAGTTTCATGTGCAAGCATCTCTTTTTTATTGTACTATGTCATGGAAATGCTCATTTTATTCCACAAATTAAAAGTAAAAAAATAAGATTGACTAACTGTCTTGGTACTAGATTCTGTGATTTACAACGTGTTTGGTGAACCTGAACGTCAGGTTCATAAAACAACTCTGTTATCAGGGAAATGTGCTGAATCTAACTGATTTATCATATTATATTATAGAGCCTGGTCCAGTCTTCTTATTCTATTAGTTTAAATATTGATCCAATATGAGCAAAATAATCTGTAAACTTGGGTATGGGTAATTCAGACTAAAATACCCTTCTTTGTTTCAGTTATATATTTTATTTTATTTATAGAAGGACTTATTCTGGAGCTATCATTTCACAAGTAGAGAGAGTGTCAACTGAGAAGTTTCCTACCAATTCAGTTCAACACTTTTTTTCTGTAGTTGGTTTTCAGAGTTGACTAAGACATGAGCAGATCAAATGACTCGAATAGGGTCCTATAGACAACATGGATCAGAGGTGGAGAATATTGTCTTCCTGGCTTCAGAAGTTCTCTCTCCTTGATACATGATCATGAACACCTATCCAAATTAACTTCAATTTAACATTTTGGTGTCTCTGTTTTCAGTATCGTACTAACTACCTAGGTGAAAGCTATGGGAGAGATTAATAATCTTGAACACACACTCATAAACTACCCCCACACTCACACCTAAAGATAATTTTGTTCTGGTTCTGCAATAAAAGCCTGTGGTCCTTTAAGCCACTCTGGAACTCATGCCTGACATCCTTCTTACATTTTTGACCTGGACTCAATGTTCAAGAGACAAACTAAGTCCTTAATGTACCTGGTTAATAATACAGTAAGTATGAGAGCCTGGCTATGAGAAAAGAGGTCTTTTAAAAGAAAATCAATTTCTCTTCAACCCAGCTGGTAATCAGCTTGCTCTTTGAAACATGAGCACATAAAACTCATGTTGACTTTAATCCCAGTTAATACATACTTTTAAATATAATTGTTGAAGATGTGCTTAAATGTCCAGTTCCATGATCTCATATGAACTATAGTTAATGTTTCACATATTTGTTATGTGGAATGACCACAAGGATGAGAGTTATAAAAAGTATACTGTTCAGATGAAAGGGGGTTGATAATTATGATTCTTGGAACTTTATTTCCTACTCTGGATGAAGCAAAGTATGATGTTCATTCATCAGGAGAATCCTAAAATTGGAATTATATCTACAGACCATTATACTCAGTTTCCAATAAGTGTACAAAGAGTGTTCTTAGGATGAAAGACATCCAACAGCTGTTCTCTGTTTAGTTACTCTGCTGAATGAGTAGGAGGAAAGAAAGAGACTTACTGTATACTCAAAAGATCTTAAAATATAGACAGATGAAAATTTCCTCCTGTTTTTGAGACATAGGAACTTTAAACTAGGAGATATAGCTACTTATTACATTGTTTTGGTCTGTGAGCCTTTGAACTTTGGTTTGGAGAATTGTTTGTTCTTCCAATAAAAACTATAAAGATTTCTTATCCAAAGTAGTGTTTAACTTGATTTAATGGTCCTATTATTACTTGTGAGTCACTTCATATATTAGTCACTGAATATTTATTAAGTGCCTACTAAGTGTCTAGGTGAAAGCTAGGTGGTGCAATGGACAGAAAACTGGGCTTAGAATCAGAAAGACTCATCCTTGTGAGTTATTTGACCTCAGACATTAGTTGTATGACCTAAGCAAGTCACTTAATATTGTTTGCCTCAGTTCTGTTTCTATAAAATAAGTTTAAGAAGGAAGTGGCAAATCACTGCAGTATGTTAGCCAAGAAGACCCCAAAATAGGGTCTCAAAGAGTTGAACATGACTGAAAAGTGACTGTACCTAGCCTACCTTGCTAAGTGGCAAGAACTATGCTAAACTTTGGAGATACAAAAAGAGTCAAAAGACAGGGCTTGCTCTCTCATGGGGGACATTACATGGAAACAGCTATGTACAAAAAAACAAAACAAAACATTAATTGGAGATAAGCAACTGAGGGAAGGCATAGACTTGTCTATTATTGTTGCTGTATGTAGATAGTTTTGACCATGTTTTTCATTTGGGATCATCTCTATGCATTCCAAATCAGTGGTATGCTAAAGCTCAGAAGAGTCAATTGTTAAGTTTTCAGTATGAGAATTTATACCTCAGAAATTAGCAAGCACTATAAATTAGGGGCCTAGTTTATTTTTCTGTTGATTGTTTAGACTTAATAAAGTGATAAAATTTGTTAGAAGAAAATATTTAAAATGCACATTAAATATAAAACTGTGTTATGTGTTCTGTTGTTCAGTCATTTTCAATTTCATCTGACTCTTCGTGACCCCATTTGGGTTTTTGTTGTTGTTGTTGTTTTTTGCTTTTTGGAGGGCAATTGGGGTTAAGTAACTTGCCCAAGGTCACACGGCTAGGTTTTTGTTTGTGTGTGCATTAAGTGTCTGAGGCCGGATCCGAACTCATGTCCTTCTGACTCCAGGGCCAGCTCTCTACTCACTGCGCCACCTAGCCGCCCCAATTTGGGGTTTTCTTAATGAAGATATTGAAGTGGTTTGCTATCTCCTTCTCTGGCGTATTTTACAGATGAGGAAACTGAAGAAAACAAGATTAGATGACTTGGCCAGGGTCACACAGCTAGTTTCTGAGGCCAGATTTGAACTCAAGAAGATGCGCCTTTCTGACTCCAAGATCTGCACTCTATCCACTATGCTACCTAGCTGTCCTATCATTTGTTTATACATAGTCAGTTGTTAAGTATTTACCAGGACAGAGCTGATTTCTGACTCAATTACTTTGTCTGGACTTTAACCAATGCTCCATCTTGGTTAACCTTATAGGTTATAATAGTAACCTATTATAGTAACCTCTATCTTCTGTGAATTCCTTGGGTATAGGTTATCCATTTTTTAGCATCAGAATATTAAGGGCTAGAAGGTCTTAAAAATCAAATAATAAAATAAAATGAATTAACAGATTCAATAATAGAACACCATCACTTTATAGATAATGAAGTCAAGACATGGAGACAACGAATTTAAGTCTGTCAGCCAGAGTCAAGTTAAAATTTAATTGGAAATATTTTTTAAAAAATACAAATATAGTAGAACATAGATAATGATGATTTGAAGTTTTTCAAGTCAATATATGCCTGCAGGCTTCTTTATGTACTCTTTAGTGGTTCCCTATTTCTCTTAGAGTTTGATACAACTGCTTAAATTATACAGCAAATAAAAGCTTAAAGTTGAGTATCATTTCTAATTACTGTTGAATTTTTTCTTTACCACTACGACTGGGGTTGTTGTGCAATTACATAAAACTCAATAAAGGTGGCTCAGTTGAAAGTGGGTTTAATACAGCATAAGAACCCAGTGGTAAATCAACATTTTCATATATAATATGAATCAAAATATGCTTGTGATCACAGCTGACAATCACTTGAAAGACCAAATGATTGTTAAGGAAACAGCTCTTAGTTTCACTCCTTCGTGCATGTTTTACAATTTTAATTGACTATGAAGAGATAGGAGTTGTTTGGCCTTTAGAATTCTATACATAAGATTTATGGGAGACATGAAATTACTGTATAGCTCACGTGTTAGTTCCATAGATTATAGTAACCTGCTGCCTAATGGAGCCATTTTACATCAAATTTTGACCTTCTAACAAAAATAAACTTCTTTTCTGGTCTGGCTCCCTCTAGTATTTATGTGAAAATATGGCACTCTCTGTCTCTGTCTCTCTCCCTCTTTTAAATTTACAGTTGGTTTACAATGTTGTTTATCCACATTATTTGCATTTTATCCAAAAGTACATCAGTCTTTCCACCAATTTTAGTGAGGTGATTATGACTCACGTAGGTAATCATCCAAATGCTATTCCTCACATGCCTCCTCCCAGATTTTTATTCCAATCCCCCTCAACCATTTAGACCAAAAGTTTCAAACAAATATCACCAAGCTCTTCTGCTGTGGACTGCCTGTTCTATAAGAAACAAATTTCCCATGATTCTATTTTTTTCTCATCTCCTACTCCCTTCCATCTACTAGTTGTTACTGAAACCTGCCCCATTTCCCTCACTTCCCTCACAACCTGGCATGTAGCAGGCAATGTGTAAATGCTTATTACCTTCCTTTTCTTCCCTTCCCTTCCCCTTGTCTCTAAAATGGGGATACTGTACTTGCACTACTGACCTTACTGGGTTGTTGTGAGGAAAATACTTTGCAACTTTGAAGTATTAAAAATCTCAGTTACTGAGAGAGTAGAAAATATATTTTCTTAGGCCATTATCAGGGTGTAGAACCATATAATAGATGAAAAATGCCAGTATTTTTCAGCCTTGAAGGCAATTCGTATTGAATTTCCTTGGTTTCTTTGCCTCTGATATCTTTCATTATTTTGTTCCATTAGCTTTAGAGCTTCATAGCTGAGGAAGTTGTTTTTATCTGAGAATCAGGAAAGTCCCTTAAGAGAATATCTAGTCAAAGAATGACAGAACCTCAGAATGAGAAGTAATAGAAGTCATCTGATCTGACCTATACCTGAACAAGAGTTCCTTCTACCAAATATCTGACTTCCCAGCCTTTGTTTGATGACTTCTATTGAGGGAGAAAATACTGCCTCTTGAGCTGACCCATTCTGTTTTGGGAAAATGCTATTTTAATGAATTTATTCCTTATATTGAAGCCTAAATTGGTCTCTTTGTAATTAGTGCATATTTTGTCTCTCAGTGGAATGGATGGAGGAGAACAATTTGCTCCAATGACCATGAAGGTGACTGAAGCAGGTACTATGGAGTGCTTAGAACCTGATCAGACATTGAAGATGCCAAAGTCATCCACTGTATCCAAGGTCATCACCAGTTGTCTTGACTTCTGTCTTGCCATTAGACTTTGATGATTCTTGAAGAGAAATTGAGGCTGAAGATTAAATCTAATTCATGTGCAAGTCAATGTATCACTTGTGATGCTATTGGTCCTATTTGAAAATGAAGGACAAACAACATTACTGAAACTTGCTGTGCTTCCCTCACCTACCTCCTCCACTCATGATACAACCTCCCTGGCCGGCTTTTCTAGTACTGACTAAATCATCACTTGTTTTCCTCAGTTCCTTGCTTCCCATTGCCACTTCCAAGGTTTTTCCCTATCTAACTCACAATAATCACTATTCTTCTGATGTCTATGCTATTAATATATCCACCCAATTAAAATCTTAGCTATTTTCTACAGACCTTCAAGTCACTCCTCTTCCTTCTTCAATGAGTTCAGTACATTTTTCATAAGTTCCTTCCTTCCTCAATTATTTCAGCACATCATTCTCTTCTTCATCTCCTGTCCTCATACTTGGAGACTTCAACATAGATATTTTACTCCCCCTCAAACAATTAAACCACTCAGTTTCACAACATACTCAGTTTCTATTACCTACTCCTCCATCCAGCTTCAGCCACACACAAAGATGGTCACACCCTT
Source organism: Gymnobelideus leadbeateri (assembly GCA_011680675.1). Lineage (NCBI taxonomy): Eukaryota > Metazoa > Chordata > Mammalia > Diprotodontia > Petauridae > Gymnobelideus > Gymnobelideus leadbeateri. The sequence continues at coordinate 345,805 of WOXC01004248.1, read as the reverse complement.
TGCAATCACTCACAAATGTGTTACCTCCATAATAAAGAACTCAGAAATGCATTTATCTGACTACAATCTATTGGCTTCACTTCTTCCTCTACCTCACCATCCAAAACCTTAATCTTTGTCCAGACCATGACCTACAATCCCTTGGTGCCTCAGTTTTCTCCCAGACAATCTCTCCTATAATCACTCTCTTCCCCATTTAACCCCATAGTGAAGCAAGTCAACTCTATGTGGTCTTTCTGTTTTGAATTCCTAACCCTCTTATCATTTTGCTGATTGTGTTTTCTTGAACTGTTGAAGAAAGTTACACAACTCTTCTAACTGGGTCCATTACAAATATTAGTTACACTACCTCAACTGAGTCCTTACGGCTACTAAACAATCCTTCTATATCTTCCTTATCAACTCACTATACCATCCTTCACAGAAGAAGCTTTTCCAAACCTTTTCATCCCTCCTCAAACCTCCCATGGCTTTCCTTACCTTGTTTTAATCAGCTGAGAACCTTGTCTCATATTTTACAGAAAAAAAAATTGAGGCCATTCATTATGAGCCCTGTCTTTTCCCTTCTTTTGCATACCATATCATTCATATGCCTTCTATCACTATTTCCTCCTTCACTCTTGTTTCACTTGGTGAGGTGGCCTTATTTCTTATGAAGGGTGGAACCACTCTACCTGTTTAAACCATCCCATTCCTTCCCTTTTCTTCCAACAGATTCCCCCCTCTATGATGCCCACTCTATAAATTATGTTCAAGTTTTCTCTACTAGTCCATTCCTTAGTGCCTGCCAACATGCCCGTGTCTCCCCTATCCAGAAAACAAAATAAAACATAGCAGAAACAAACAAACAAACAAAAACTTGATTCTTCCATCCCCACTATCAGCTTATATCTCTTCTACCATTTGTGACTAACCTCCTGGAAAAGTCCATCTACAATAGGTGACTCCACTTTTTCTCCTCTCACTGTCTTCTTAATGCCTTACAATCTGGCTTTCAACTTTATCATTCCACCAAAACTACTCTCTCCAAAGTTATTAAGGATCTTTTAGTTACCAAACCCAATGCTCTTTTATCAATCATCATTCTCCTTGATTTCTTCACATCCTTTGACACTGTTGATCACATTCTTAATATTCTCTTGGGACACCACTCTCTCTTGTTTCTCCTCTTACCTATCATTGCTTTTTCTAAGTTTCTTTTGCTGTATCCTTATCTAGATAATTCTCTTTAAGAGACAGATGTATGATGAGGTCAATGAAAATTCAACACATTTATAATAATGGCACTTATTTCAATGAACACACATTAAGGACTACTTTTCACCAGAGTAGGTGCTTGGTTCTGGGGATACAAAGACAGAAATAATAGCAGCCCCTGCCCTCAAGTAATCTTAAATTTAAGAAGAGGAATAAGGATCAGCCTATGATTGAAAAAAGGAAGTAGGCCAGGATGGATAACCTCAATGCTTCATTAGTACTCTTTTAAAAATAAATCAACTCAGAGGAAGAACATAAGGGAGGTTCTATTATATTAAGCCATATTATATTGAGATTGCCAATACAATAAATATAGACTACGCACAAAAGAAATAGGTAAATGAAAATGAGAAGTAACAGTCACTGAAGGAATCAAGAATATATTCATATAAAAGGAACATTTGACCTGAATTTTGATACAAGGGAATCTAAGAGGCAGAAGTGAAGAGGGAGTACATTTGTCTCTCTAAGCAAGGTCTTTTCTTACAAGGCCTCCTAAATTGGGATATGTATTCTATCAGAGGTACAAGAAGCTTGTAATGAACTATGGGAGTATTTATTGACAACTTACATAAGGTGTCCCAAAAATCTGGATAGAATTTTAAGTATTAAAGGCTTAAAGGTTTTTAAGCTCTTAAACTCTTTAAAGCTTCTAAGTTCATAAGGACTTAATACTGAATTCAGAGTTTTGGGATGCCCTGTATTATGCTACTGAGACTAATCAATCATACATTTTCAGGATGAAGTGCGTTAGGGTATTTATTATGTAGAGGTCATTCTTAATAACAAGTATTTGACATTCTGATGGAGTCTACAAAGAATTTCTTCATTGTCCTTTGGGTCACCAGCAATCTAAATACTTCTGAGAATACACAATCAGAGGACAAATGGAATTTTATTCTTATGTGAAGATGTAGGGTAAATTCTTGAATTTTAATATATTATAATATTATTAATATAATTAATATAATTATAATATTAATTAGGGTCATACGAAATTGTACTAAAAGCCATTCTTCAGAGAATTCAAGACTCTTTGAATTAGAAGTAACCTCTTAAATCATTTAGTCCAACATATTTGAATCTCTACAATACCTCTATGAAATGTTCAACTACCTTCCACAGTGAGGAAAGATTGCTTTGTATGCTATCAGGGGATATGGATTCAAATCCTAATCCTATCTCTGTCATTGGATAGTTCTGTGTGACATTAGGAAAATTATTTAATGCTTTTGAACCTCAGTTTCCTTTTCTGCAAAGTGAAGATGTTGGAATACATGGACTCTAAAATCCCTTCCAGTTCTAAATCTATGATCCAATGCTCCATGGCAGTGAACAAGAGCCAAATAGTTCCTGAGTGAACCTATTCTAATCTTGAACAGTTTCTGATTATTTTTACTTCCACTCTAAATTTTTCTCTTTACAATTTCTAGCTACAAATCCTAGTTCTGTCATTTGGGACCAAAAGAACAAGTTTAATCCCTCCTCTATGGAAGAGTCTTTCCAATTCCTGGAGACAGTTATTGTGTCCTTCCTAAATCTCTTCTTCAGTCTAAACATCAGGAGTTCCTTCAACTAGTCTTCATATTTTCAAATCTGCCCAACAATATTTCAATGGGTCTTCAGCAACACTCAAAATATTTTTTTTAATTTCAAAGGAATAATTGACTTGCACAAAATAAACTTTCAGTCATAACGCTCTATATGGAAAAAATATTTTGCTTCATGAATAAACAAGGAAATATTTGGAGAACACAGACACTTATGCCAGTAAGAACAAGAAAAAAATCATTTATTAAAGTGCTGTTTTATCTTCATAAAATCTCTGGGAGGTAGGTCCTATCAAAATCCTCATTTTATAGCTGAGGAAACTGAGACAGACAGGTTAGATGACTTTCCCAGGGTCACTTAGTTATTAAGTGTCTGAGGCTGACTTAGAACTCAAATCTCCCTTATTCCATACTTAACACGCTATCTCCTGGCCCATCCATCTGTAAAATCACCAGAGAAATACTTTATAGCATAATTCTCCTTAGTCATAAAAGGCAATAATAATTCTCTCAGTCCTTCGTGTTCTATGACTTTAATTCAACTGTGATATTTTGTGGAAATCCACACTTTATGATATAGTTGCATTTTTATTTTTTAGTCATAGAAATAGTGATTAAAGAGAAGTTAGAAAATCCTTAGATAAAAACCAAGAGGGAAAATCTTGATTTCTCTATTGTTTGGCACTCTTCCTAAAGCTTTATCTCCTTCAAATTCCCTATTTCCTTTTTGAGATTCTCATATGGCATGGTTTTGAGTCATTCTGTCATGCTGTTTCCCTTCCTTTGGAGGTACTATAGCTTGTTAACATCCTTCCTAAAATGTGGCACCCAGCTTTGGCTACAATGCTTAAGATAGGGTCAAATCAGGACAGAGCACAGCGGGTTTGTCATCTCCCTTGTTCTTCTGTCTGGAGTTCTATTCATTAAACTTGAAATTGTAATAATCTTTCGGGGAAATTCTATTTTGACTCATAATGAACTTTCACTGTTTTCCCCAAAAACTCTTAGGTCTCTTTACATATGCATTTATTGGTTGTGTGAGTCTTAACAAGTCCTGCAATATCTCTGGCCTTAATTCTCCATCTGTAAATGGAAGATCATATTATCCTATGTAAAATGTAGTGTTTGATATAAGCTTTAAAAGAAACTAGGGACTTAACAAAGAAGAGGAGAGGAGGGAGTTCATTTCAAGCATGGGGGTTGGAGGAAGAAAATTAACCTATGCAAAGGCACAGAGAAGGAATGTTATGTGTTAGAAATAGTAAGAACATCAATTTGTCTGACAGCTCAACATTTCTTAAAATAAACAAAGCGTTAGTAGTGGGATAAATTAGTTGACAAAATTCATTTAGGGTTTTCCCAGACACCCACATTTTTAAAAAATGTAATAGCCATTCAATGAACTCCAAATACTTTCCACCCAAATACCACCCTGAAAAAAGATTTTGTCTTTTTATAACCAGATGTGGTTTTAAAGACAACTAAATGCAGCATTTGATTTTACCTTTAAATAACTGCTCAAAGTTGAAATGCCAAGAGTCAAGGAACTCTGTTAATGTTTGTTCAGTGCAAACTTCCACATATACAACTTTCTGCCAACATTTTGAAAGGTGGCCTTGGTGGGTTTGCCCAGTTTGCTAGATGGAAGACATAACAGTTTCATCCAAACATGCACAGCTGCAATATCTCCAGTCTTATTGGCAGCCTTAGGAAATTTACATTATGACTTCAAAATGTAGTATAATGACCTGACTCTTGGGCCCTTATAATGACATTGGAAGCAATAAAATAGGAGACATGCAAATGATGGTACAATTTTGGAAAATGAAGACATTTCTATGGACTGAGATTTTTGAAAAACAAAACAAAACAAAACAAAACTTTGTGATTGTCAAAGTTTTCCATTTTTTTTTAAGGCTGCTTTTCTTCTCAGAGACAGAAAAAGGACAGCAATGATGACTGTGGAAACCCTTAAATTTTTAAAAAGAAAAAAAGAGAAATGAATCCTCAGTAGAAAAAAAATGATGCAGTTTAGATTCTCTTTGCTATTGTGCCTTGATTTTTTTTTTTTGTTCCTCCTTAGCATTTTCCAGCTTTTGACAGATTATATCTTCTTCTGCATACTTAACTAATTTGGCTGCTGTAATAATATGTTGTTCTTGGAATATGAAGGTAATTTGGCAATTGGGTTTTCCAGTAGTGAAGATGAATGCACAGAGTCGTTCTTATGCCTGATCTCACTGTGATAATGAGAGAAATGTGGGACAGAGCTTTTAGGGATTATAGATGTAATCTGTGCCCATGGATTAAAGGAGTGTGTGTGTGTGTGTGTGTGTGTGTGTGTGTATGTTTCTATTTTGTTTTGTGGGAATTTATGTGGGCCATGAGGATAAAGATAGGTAAAGTGACTGCCCTTATGATTTTGTTGGTATGGGGAACTCTTCTATGTGAAAACTCTTGGACCAAAGCAACCCATAACCTTTTTTGCAACCCAGTGTCTGAGAATTGCAAAGGCATGAAACACATTGCCTGTAGGTCAGTGGCCCATGACACTCCAAATACAGCCTGAACCAGTTTAAAATGTGATTGAGGAATATTTAACAAGCTAAATAAAATATAATGAAACATAGATAATATCAATAAGCAATTTTATAAGTCAATGTGTGATCCACAAGGATAAATACATATAGTTTATTGGTTATGTTTATATTTGACTTTGACACTGTTGACTTAGAGCAAAGAGAGGCTAATTGACTTGACCATAGTAATGTAGCCACTATATTTCAGATGCAGCCATGGCCTAGTGGATATATAACTGTCCTCAGAGACAGCGAGTGATCCATTTTGTAAATCAACTCCTAGTCTCAATATTCCTACTCAAGTCAGTGGAATGGAAGATCTAGAACATGAACATAGTACTATTTCCAATAATTCTTGCTGAAGAAAGTCAACTTTTTCTCCTTGTTTGTATTCTTCAAATATAGAAAGGCAACTATTATGTCCTTCTTAAATCATTATCATTGTAGTGCCTCAATAGCTTCTTTTCTTTGGAATAATATATGCCCTTCCAGACCATATTCTAAAGATGGTTCTCACATAAAAAAAAAAAGTGAGATGAATGATGTATGTGACAAATTTGACTCTTTGAATTATAATTTCTAGTTTATCTTGTTTGGCACTCTGAATTTTTTATTTTGATATAATGTTCTGAGGTCTCAAGTTTTATTGCTGCTACTGTTTTTGTGTTTTTGTTCCTTAAAAATTTCTCGGAATATGTATTGCGATTTTTCTTCCTTCAGTGTGGCTCCTGTCTATGGTATTTAGCTTAGATGCTATAAATAAGCAGTTTCCCACTCATATTCTCTCCTTCCTTTTTTAGTTTAAAATCAATTTGTTTAGATTTTAAAAATTTTTGACATGTTAGGTACACTCAAACTTTGACCAGCATTCTTTCTCTTATCTTAAGCCATGGGACAGAAATCCAAATTCCATTCTCAGATATCACCTTATTAGCCAGCTGTTGACTCCCCAAATTTGGCTTTCTCCCTTGAATTTGGTTTCTTTTATCAGCAATGTTTTCCAAATTCCCTGTGACAGTGTAATATATGTCCACATGAATCATCAAAAGAGAATCTTCTAATCTGACCAACTTTGGGAGGCTCAGCCTCATTTTGGATACATATTCCAGGAATATGTATTTATTATTATTGTTAAGTCAACTCATTAAAAAAAAATTAAACAATCAGAAACTACCCACATGCCCCTCATCAGGAAGTCAACAACCACCAGTATTATCTCCCCTTCCTATGAACCTTAGTTATTTCTCATCTGAAAATCTGTGATTCTACATGATCATAATTGTTGCTTCTTCATCAGAATGTTCAGCTCTTAACTGTTTAAGAAAAGCCTCATATCTATTATTTAACTCCAAGCATTCTGAACCATATGCATCAAGGAAAAAAAATAAAAACATGGAAGCAATAGATGGTATTAGTTCAAAGACCAAGAAGTAAGTCAGTTTTATTAGAATGCAGAGAGTGAATAAAGGGGAATAGTGAGATGTAAGCTTATAATGAAAGACTGGACCCAGGTTGTGAGGGCCTTGAAAATTTGACAAAAGAATTCGAGACTTGATTTGTAGTCAGTGGAGGCCCATTAATGGTTTTTGTAGGGAGCTATAAGTCTACCCTCTACAAAGGAAAAAGAATATATAGTTTGAAAAAATTGGTTCCTGAAATTTCTCTTTCCCCCTTTTCCCCTACCCCATTCAGTGAGGAGGCAAGTGATAAGAATCAAGTAGTTTTTAAGTATGTTTCTTCAATAAAATCAGAATTTACTTTCTATCAATATGAATATTTTTTCCAGGTTTGCATCATATATGACCCTTTTCTTCTTATTTTGTGTAATTCTTGTCTATGTTCATCCGTAAATCTCCAAAAATCTTCTTAACACAATGATACACTTTTTAAGGTTTAAAAAAATGTTGGGCACAAGTATGGCGTTTCAACTGTCCCTCTGTAACTATGGGTTAATTGTGTTCTCAAAAGAACATTGCTGGTGACTGAAAGACAATGAAGATATTCTTAAATGCTTGGACATCATCAGGGTGTCAAATACATGGTACTTATGATGACTTGTATACAATAAATGCCCTAAGGATATATTATCCAAGAAATATATCATTAGAAAAAAGAAGATATGAGGTTAAAATGCAATCATATTGAGGGATTGCAGAAGGAATGGAACTAACTATTTGGAATAAGTAAAACTATGAATCAAGGGTCCCATCCCTAGAGTATGAAAGGATTGGGTATTTCAGTTTCAATCCAATCAATAGTGTAAGAGAATGAATGAAGTCTGGTGAATACCACAGTAGGAGCATTTTTAAGTCCAAGTATCATCTTAAAGTTCAATTGTCAGTAGTTTATCCCCAAGGAAAGAAGTGAAAAATCTAGGAGCTAAAAAGAAAAATTCCATCAGAGTTTCCAAGCAAAGAGAAAAAATAATGAGCACCTTTAAATCTGTGAAATTACACAAATGGAACAAAGTGTACTGAAATGACAATTCCCTTGCCTATTAACTGGAGACAGCCATCATTTGCTGGAAAAAAATTAAAGCCAGTAATAAGGAAGGGCAATGAAGTCTAACCCCAGAGTGGGAAAGTTGGAAGATGGTATATTTTTGGAGATATAGTAGATTATCATCATTCCCAGTAGTTGTGTTTTATAAAGTTTCTTTGAATACTGAATTAAGTGAACATTGACCCATTCATCCTGGGGGTATTGGAGGAGATACAGGATTAAGTTCCTATATACTTCTCATTACAACACTTATTTTAGCACTTTTTGGAGTGGTCTCCAATAAGATAATACATATCAGCATAATCCCTTTTCCTTTTTCTGGATGTAGTGCATTGTTTATTCATTAACTTTGAAGTTGCAACCAATAGCACCATAACTCATGCTTAAACAAATGTTATGTAATGCAAGTATTTTTCTCTGTAAGGCACATCACAACTTTATTTCTCTTAGGAACAGTAGACAGCATCAGCATTATGCTTGGGGTTCTTTGTAAACGGTGAAATCACCAAAAAAAGCATAAAATGTTAAAAACAACACTAAATAGAATGCAAAATGGACATTTATTTATAATACAAGAGCTGAAAAAAGATGGCAAAAAGTCACTTGGCTCAATTTCAGGTGGGAATGTACCTGTCAGGCAACTCACTGCTCTGCTTATGTCCTCAAAAGAGCATAAAAGAGACACGAGTATTAGTTTGGGGTTACAAATAAATTTTGGAGAGTAGGTGAATTCATAAATATGAAATCTATGAATAGTGGGGGTCAACTGATACTTTTCATATGTCTATTTCACTCCCCTACCAGTGGTGACTACTTTACCAGTCTCATCCATGGGTGCCTTTTCTCTCTTCTCATTTGTGTTTTAGGAACCAACACACTTTTCCACACTTACACATTCTGAAATGTAGAAAACTGAGGGTATTTTAAGTTGTATTTCTTCCCTGGAGAGGACACACTCCTGTTCCCCTCTGTTTTAGCAATTTGCCAGCCAGTTCTTCACCGATATACATACTTAGACTTCCTCACCAAAGGGGAGCTATTCCAAGTTTTCATCTATCTTCTCTTCACTCTCTCCTCCCCTCCCCTCCACCTTTCTCAGGTAAAATATTAATTGTTACAGTTAAGTTCAAGACTCTGTTAGCTATGTTCTTTTGCTTCCACCCCTAATCACTTGAGCTGAGTAGCTGTGGCCATGATTTGTAGAGATTTGTATTATCCAGACTGACTATCCCTAGTTGACTGAGAATTCCTAGTTCTGCTGCATATTTCCCTGACAAATTAACCAGATCACCATTGACATTCTACTTCATTTGGTGCTGTTTAGACACAGCAACAGCTCTCAGCAAGTAAAATAGTGTTTCAAAAAAGCAGTTATATGTCTAAAACGTTTAATATTTATTTGGTAAAAGTAAAGATTTATAACCAATATATCTTTCCCTAACTTTAAAATCATTTATATTTTAAATGTAACCTAATCTGTAATATTTCTGATACATTTATGTTCAACTCTTTCAGGTATGCACAACGATAGTCTTTGTGAAAAGCCAAAAAACATAACTGATTATAACCCGAGGTCAGGATGACACTGATTGGAAAAACATCTGTGGATTTTAGAACTCCTCAGTCATATTTATTCTGAGGTGCTTAAGGCACGTTTCCAACAATGATACTAAGCAGAGCAAACGAACTCTACTTTGGAAAGATCTATGTTTGCCAGCGAGACTACTTCCTTTTTCTGTCAGTCTTTAGACAGGTAGCTGAAAACATATAATCTGTCTTGGAAAAATGTAATGTTTATTAAAACACTGAGCTCTTCTGAAGACAACTATCAGAGTAATTGAAACCCAAATTCATTTTAAATTTATCTCATTAAGAAGTTGTATCTGCCTGTCTCCAAAAGGAATATAAATCCAGAAAAAAAAGTATGAAATTAACTTAAAGTCTGGGGCGGCTAGGTGTCGCAGTGAGTAGAGCATCAGCCCTGGAGTCAGAAGGACCTGAGTTTGGATCTGGCCTCAGACACTTAACACACACACACACACACAAACAAACAAACAAAAAAAAAAAACCTAGCCGTGTGACCTTGGGCAAGTTACTTAAACCCAATTGCCCTCCAAAAAGCAAAAAAAAAAAAAAAAAGAAATTAACTTAAAGTCTACATTTTTTCATAACAGTGAAATTTATCCAGCAAATTTATTTTCTTGATTTATGAAAGTGAAGAGAAAATAACAAAGAGAAGATTTATACAATTTAAAATTAAGAATAACAAAAGAAAGAATTTGCTGAGGAATTTCTGCCTTTATATTTAGACTGGGAGCAGAAGGAAGGAATCTGGATGCTTCCTTCAAAAATGTACCACAAATTTCCTATTAAGAACGAAACATGAAAGTAATAGAAAATTCCATCTCTCTTATATAAATTCCTGCAAATATCTGAAAAAGACCTCAGAAAGAGCAATGATTTGAAAAAGAAATAGAAGTAAACTGTTCTGTCTAATTCAGAGCATCACACACACGCACACACCCATACACACACAGCAGAATCTGAAAGACACTGGTTATGGCAACTTGAACTCTAATAAAAACAAAATTTGGTGGCACCACAGGCAGAAACTGCCCAAGGAAGCCAGCCTGGGTTCCAATAAACTCAACTCAAGCATTAGAAGGGAGAAGGGCTATCAGGGAAACCTGCCTAAATACCACAAAATGAACCTAAATCTAGCCAGTATTCTGCATAAGGGAATAACAAACCAGCAAGAGCTCCAGTAATTAGGATCCTGAAGCCAAATGAGTGGTCCAGGTCAAAATAAAATCAGAGGACAAAAAAAAAGACTATAGGCCACCACATAGGAAGACATAGCCTGGCTATGAATTCCTTAGAGCCACAGCAAGCAAGAATATCAATAGAGTATCTGGGCACTGACACTAGCACCAGAGAAATTGGATAGGAGGCATGAGACCACAGTGGTCTTCAATATCCTATTGGGGCCCATCCGTGGGGCCCCAGGGTTAGAGTTAGGGTTAGGGTTAGGGTTAGAAGAGAATGGAACAAATTTCCAATTTAGGATTGTGAAGGGAAAAAAAAGACCCTCATCAAGTAAGGACATAATCCTCTATGTATCATAAGAAGACTAAGATGGGAGCCAGGGACAGAGGAAGTGGGTAGGGCCTTTTACTAGACAACTCATCTAAATTGGCTGCTACAGTGGCATCCTGAATATAGTGGGAATGGGAAGAAATCCCCTCCAAGAATGGTACAGGGGACTAGTCTGAGCACAAAATTCAAATCCAAGAACTGCTACTGAAAATATGAATGTTGAACAAAATTCAGAGCATATTAAAGAAAGCCAAATGTTAAAAGAAGTCCAAGATAAAAATTCAATAACTACAAGTAGATCCTCAGAGGGGGAAAATAGCTTGGCCACCAATACTATAAAACTGGGATGAAGAAAGAAAGCAAATGATAAAAATGAAAATATAAGTGGAATTCAAGTTTGAGAGGAATAATAAAAATAGGAGATCGAATAATTTTCAAAAGAAGGTGAAAAAACATTCTGTGTTTCTTGCTGTGATTGAAAATTGACTAAGTAGTCATCAAAAGAAATGAACTTTTCAGAAGTGGCTACTTTGGGAGCTCTGGAAGTACAATCTGTAGTATGAGAGATATCCTCTACAGCCACTATAGTGCTAAATACCAACTGGGAAACACAGAGACTCCCAAGGTATCCACTTTCAAACAGGTCATCTCTCATGATTTTGGTCACCTATGCAAAAAGCAGAAAATTCAGTCAGCTGAATATGATCATAGAGCAGGAAGGGGTGAGGTGCACGAGAGACGTCTTCCTCCCTCCTCTCCCTATGGTGTTCTATGAAAATTGAAGGCCAGAAAGTCTAGGCACAAGAAAATAAAGAAAATCAGGGTGTAAAGACACATCTTTTAAAGCAATTAAGCACCCCTTTCCACTATCATAATGGTAGGGAGGAAAGGATCATCTAGATTTGCTGATTGTTCTGAAACTCCAAGTCTTTCATCAGTGAGCCAAAATATATGTGGCCTTTTGGATGTGGACTAAAGTAAAATAGACCAGCATCAAGATTCAGTTATTCCCTTCCCCCTCTCCCATCGAACATTTATTGATTGATACCTGAACTATCCATCTGTTTGACAAACTTGTGATTGGTTATTTTGTCTTTCTTAATAGCCTATGTTACCTTTAGGCTGATGAGGACCTTGTCATGCCACAATTGTCTCACCTATCAGATAAGGATCAGACAGACTTATGTAGCAAACTGAAATTTATTTTTCGAAGATATTAAATGTAATAGAAGGAATCATTCACAATGTTAAAAATTTTCCCACAATTTCTCTGTCGAGGGAGATGTGCTGTTATTTGGCCAAGTACTTGAGATTGGTTTATTTTAAACCATGTGAGGTGTTACCTGAGGTGGTCTCACTCAATTTGTATTGCTCATCCTCTTCTTCAATACACTACACAAATAGTATTTGATGTAGTCATGTCGTTCTTTCTTTCTTTCTTTCTTTCTTTCTTTCTTTCTTTCTTTCTTTCTTTCTTTCTTTCTTTCTTTCTTTCTTTCTTTCCTTTTTGGAGGGCAGTTGGGGTTAACTGACTTGCCCAAGGTCACACAGCTAGTTTTTGTGTTAAATGTCTGAGGCCAGATTTGAACTCGGGTCCTCCTGACTCCAGGGCCAGTGCTCTATTAACTGCGCCACCTAGCTGCCCCAATGTCATTATTTCTTTTAAGTAATGCTATAGCTTTTCTCTAGATCTGCAATTTGTTATAGATGTTACTTAGAGATCAGGCAAAGAGCCAACATTTTTTGAGACATCTTTTAATCAAAAAGAATATTAAAGAAGAAACTTTGTAAAGATATTTGTACTCAACATTTTCTTAACCTCATCTAACCTATATGGGTTCAAAGAGATTTTCCTTTTAATGTTGTGATAAAACTTTTTACATAGTGGATTCTTCTGATGACTCTAATATTGAAATGCAAATGAGAACTTTCTTCCTAGTTTTTATAAAATACCGCATAAGCAAATATTTATAAGCTAATTATGTTGATATTTTAAAAAAATCTTCAGTACATTTTTAAAAAGTGTTTCCATAGTATTTGCTTTTATGTGACTGTTTTTTCTCCAAAAAACCAAGACTTAAAATATGACAAATAAAGTTAAATAGACTTTTCATCATCTGTACTACTCATTAAGTCACAGCAGCATTTAGCTTATTCATAAGACCAAAGTGGGATGTAGTGATCAAACAGGCCCATGGGATTAGCATCCATGTACTGATTCTTCTTACCTATATCTCTACTTTTTGAAGCCATGTCCATATAAGGCTAGCAAATCAATGATAACTCATTAATAATATATTTCAGATTATCTTTATAACTAACTGAATTTACTATGTTATGATTCAGTTTTTCATGTGACTAAAAAAGCAATAGTAAAATTATCTAATGCCATGCACAGCAGCTTTCCAGAAGAACTGCTACTGAGAACAGCTTTTAAGGTTCTGATTACAAAGTATAGTGAACACTGTTTTCCATAACAAATCAAAGCAAAACTTTCACAGAACATCAAGGTACAGCATTCACAGTATTACAACTTATATTCACAAACAGTTTATCATTAAAATGGCCACATAGGTTTTTTTTTCTTTTTTTTAATTAAAGAAATGCTTTATTAACTTCTGGTTTACATCATTCATTTCCACCAGATTATGAGTTACATTTTCCCCCATTTTTCCCACCACCCCAGAAGAGCAGTCCCACTAGATATCCCCTCATCCACTCTGCTCTCTCCCATATCTTCTCCCATACCCCCTTCAACTTTGCCATTAGAGCAAGGTGAATCTCTGGGCCCCAATGCCTGGACATCTTATGAAACATTTAATTTTAAAACTTTGATTTTCAGATCCATTCCCTTGTCACCCACTCCCTCTGAGAAGATAAGCAATTCAGTATGTGTTGTACATGTATAGCTATACAAAATATTACCATAGTAGATATATTGTAAAAGACTGCTTATATTTCCCTCCCACCTGTCTCACCTCCCACCTGGTCTATTCCCTACTTTGATCCTGTCCCTCTTTGATAGTACTTCCAATCTCCCCTTCCCCCAGAATGCCCTCCCCTCCATCATCCCCCCTCTCATCCTCCTTTCCCTACTCAGGAGAGTAAGTGAGGGTAAGATATTCCATTTAGTATGTATGTGATTCTCTCCTTGAGCCAACTTCAATGAGAATATGCTTTTGCCTTTTTGCTTTCCTGTTCTTCCCTTCATTTGTTTCATTTGCCTAGGCATGTTGCCACTTAATTACTTGATTTTTTGGGCTTGTTGCCACAGTAGGACTCTGCCACCAGACAGGGGAGCTTCCACCCAAAAGTGGGGTCTTCACAACTTCTGCCAGTTGTGTGGCCTCTGTAAAGCCTCCACCCACTCTGGCAAGTTGGATACCCACCCCAAACTTCCCCCCAGACCACAATCCAGATCCAGGCAGTTTAAAGCAAGAGCAATTAACCCCCAGATTGATTGCTGGATCTCCCTACAGTTTGCAGACCAGGAGCTAGAGCCACTACTGACACTCCAAAATGGCTTCTGTGCTGCATTTCTTCAGCAGATTGTCCTAGGCATATCTGTACTGATAATTCTGGAATCGCCACAATTGCTGGTGTTCTGGGGTACCTCTAGGTGGCTGAAGGTCTGGCCTCCCTGGGGCTAAAACCACAGACCTGGGCTCGACTCTGAGCACTGTGCTGTCAGTTCCCAGCGCGCCGTGCTGCCTGCTCTCAGAACGCTGTGCTGCCTCCTCTCAGAGCGCTGCGCTGGCTGCTCCCTGAAGGGCTGCTGGGCTGTCCTCAGCAGGAGGTTAGCTTCTCTGTGCCATTCTGTGGGTGCTGTGGCTCCAGAAGTTGTTTGGAGTCCCCTTTCACATTATTTGAAATTTGTGTGGGGCAGAGCACATTGGAAATGCTGTTTCTACTCCACCATCTTCAGCCACATAGTTTTTACTAAAGTGGTCACAATATTTAGAACAAAGAGCAATCATCTCAAAGTACAATAGTCAAAGTCTTCCACTCATAGGGCACTCTTAAATTAACTCAGTCACTTGTTCAGCAAAGTCTTCCACTCATGGGGCACCATCTTGGTTAACTCAATCAGTCACTTATTCAGCAATCAATTACTAAGTATCATACACAAAACCCACCATCCCTAGGGCACTAGTAAACTACAATTTCATCTTTACTCAGTACCCAAGGACAGGTCTTTTCATCATAACTTGGGGCTGGTTCTCAGATTCCCTGGGTCCCCTTCCATGGTCCCAGATTCTACCTGAATTCACCAGACTGTCACCTGGGTTCAATGGTAGACAGTTCCCATTTCCTTGTCCAGCTCTCCGGGTAGGTCCTGCTCCACCCTGAAGTTCACAGGGCCTGGTCCACATCAGATCCTTCACATGTTCTGCTTCAGAGAATTCAAGGTTCAACCAAGCCACAAATAAAGAAAGTCTCAGCATCCCAGTCATGCTTCCTCAGTCACCTGGGCTCCTGGCTTCTGGCTCCTGGCTCCTGGCTCTGGGCTCCTGTACAGAAGAAGCTTCACCACCACAAGTTCTCAGGAAATTCTGCCTCAGTTTTCGATTCTCTCTTCTGTAGCTGCTTTGCCACAAGATTCTGGTCACAGGAAATTCTGATTGTGCCTCTCTGGGGATTTTCCTTATATAAACACTGCTTTAGCCTTCTGTTTCAGCCAACCCCTTCCTGTTACATCAGCAACAGGAGACAGGAGATCATACCTTCTGTGTCCCCAACAGAGGCTTGATCAGTTACTAAGTGCTAAGTACCTGCTACCTTTGCCAAAACAAAGGAGTCTTCAAATTCAAATTACATTACCATTACAGTCTCATGACTATGGTCTAACCAATAAGGCCCCAGTTTCCACATCCTCATGCTCGTCCTTACCCTCTTAAACATCAGTAGCAGCATGAGCATCAACAACAGCGGGGAGTTTATGCTCTAGAAGATTATGAAGCATTCAGAAACCAGAATAAATGTGATCCATCTGATCTGACTACACTCTATTGAGATTAACAAGAGTTAGCGAAGAAGATGATCCACATTTAAATGAAATGGATCTCGATTATTGAAATACACTCCTCCTCATTCTATCTGCATGGTTTAATTTCTAGATTTGTTGAAAAGAACTATAATAATATTTGTTTAACATATTTACTATAATCTTTTTGCTAGTATTTCTTTTTTTCTTCTTCTTTTTTTTAATGAGATTGGTTTCCATTCCCTTTTCTCTCCTTTGTCTTTCCCTGACTTTGCTATCAGGACTATATACAACTCATTAAAGACATTTGGTAGAGTTCTTTTTGAAAAATAAATTTTAAATAATAGATTTCTCCTTAAATATTTAATATAATTCACTTGTAAACGTATTTGACCTAGGGTTTTTCCTCTCCTTTGTTAATTCATGACTTGTTTTATCTTTCCTTTCTAAAATTGTGTTAAGATAGCTCTTTCTTGCTTTATTACTTTTCATATACTTTATATATTGTAGATACTCATATTATTCCTATGAATTATCAGTTTTGCTGGCACATTCTATACTTTATAGATTTTTTTTTGCAAATTCATGTTGTTCATTTTTATTTTTTCTAAGTCAGTTTTCCACTGTGTTGATTTTAGTTGACTCTATTTCATATTATTTTACCCTATTAAAATGTGTTAGAATCAATTCCCAGGATTACTGACCCTCAAAAGAAGTATTAAGTTACAGTGCGAAGAGAAGAATAACCTTATTCTGGGGGCATGAGCTTTTTCTCTCATTGCTAACTGCTTTTGATATGATGACATCCTTTCTTTGAAACTCTGATCACAGTTCAAAGCTTGCTATTCTGAGTCTTGAGATTCAAACTACTTTCTTACCCCAAATTATACAAAAACTAAGAAAATGTATGACCCCATATGCTAAAAAATACTAATCTCGTATAGTGTCTACATCATTGCAAGATCCCTGTATTATTTCTTCTTGCCTCTCTGTTCTCATTTCCAATTCAACAAATCAATAAGCATTTATTAAAAACTTGCTATGTAACAGGTACTGTGCTAGGTATTGAGTATATAGAGATAAAGGTGAAAAATTTCCTGTCCTCAAGGAACTTACATCCTATTGGGAGAGAGATATGGATATGCTTAGAAATGTCTAAGACCCACATAAAAATAGATTCAAGGTAAAGTTGGGACACTCATATCTGGACTTAGCAGAACCAGAAAAGTCCTGGTACTTGATTGAGTTGATTCTTTAAGCAAGTTATGAATTTCAAGAGTCAGAGGTAAGGGGAGAGAGTATACCATTTACGGGGTACAGCCCTTATAAAGAAATAGAGTGTCACATGTAAGAAGCAATATAAAAAAATACCATTTGGGTAGATTGAAGAGTCAATGGAAAAGAATTAAGTAAAATTAAACTGGAAAAGTTGATTAGGACTAGGTGGTGAAGGGTTTTAAGTGACAAATAAAAAGGCATATGTCTGAGTCAATAGGGAGATACTGAAGTTTGTTAAATAGGAGAGTGATATGATTGTACCTGTACTTATAGGGGGAAAATTAAGGGACTGTGCCAGAATGAATTAGAGTGAGGAGAGATTTGAGGCAGGGATACTACATCTTATGAGGATATTGTATAGTATGGGTCAGAGGTAGTGAAAAACAATTGAAGTTTTGGCTGTATTTGTGTAGAACATGGAATATATGCTAGAAATGAAGTTACAGCAACCATAAGATTTGGTGAAAGCTTAAGCATGAGACTAGAGCAGAGGATAAAGCCAAGACTGTCACTGGGTGACATAGAATGTGTACTCAAACAGAAATGAGGATGCTCAGAAAATGTATGGGTTTGGACACAGGAGAAAAGAACCTGTGTCCTGGAGGCCACATATGGCCCTCTAGGTCCTCAAGTACAGCCCTTTGACTGAATCCAAACTTTACAGAACAAATACCCCTCTGTGGAATTTGGATTCAGTAAAAGTGTCTTACTTGAGGACCTAAATAGCCACAGCGAGCCTGTAAACCATAGGTTCAACACTCTTAGTCTAGAGGCAAAGTTGAGTTCTCTTTTGGAAATATTGAACTTGAGATTCCTATGAAACAGCCAGTGTGACAATTAATTTTAATAATAAGCAGCAATAGGGAGTTAACATTGTGAGAGAAGAGCTCAGGGGACTTGCACATATAGATCTGGAAGTTGTCTGCAAAGAAATAGCAACTAAATGCTTAGAAGCTGGTTGTCACCAAGAGATACTATAGCAGCAAGCACCCTGGCATCCCTAGGGTGGCTACCAACACAGGTTCTTAAATCTGCTTTTCTAAAGGAAAGTAACTCAAAATGGGTTAACAATCTTGCTTTAATCAAACATGTCATTTACCTAGTTCAGGGGGAAAAGGTCAGCACCTTGAACTTCAGAGAATACAAACATGTTACAAGCAGACAACAAATACTGGGAAACATAAGCTGACAGGCTTCCAACTGTCTAACCATTACATCCATACCTAGTCAGTTACCAGAGAAGAAAGCATCAATATCTGGGTTTTCAAAGCCAGGGGCTCAGTGGCTACCCAGAGTCTCATCTGGTCAAATTACACATCTTCTCAAAGTGAGCCCCAAAACAGAACCTCACATCAAGGTATATATAGCCTTCTTCCAGCTCAGAGAATGTCACAACCCACTTGACCCACTGCCCAACCACAAAGTATCAATATGTGGGTGTTCCTGAAAAACAAGCCTACTGCCACATGCTCCAGATGACCACATTCAGACTATTAAATGGCAAAGTATATTTTCAAATCAAGGAAGGTTCTCAGAGTCACTTAAGCCTATCAAAGGGCCTACAGGCAGGAAGATCTTAAATTCCCATTCCCATGACAGATACTATATAGGAAAAAAAGAGAGAGAGAGAGAGAGAGAGAGAGAGAGAGAGAGAGAGAGAGAGAGAGAGAGAGAGAGAGAGAGAGAGAGAGAAAAGGGTCCAAACCAGAACCTTCTGATATACCTAAAATTAGGGAGCACCATACAGGCTATTACTACCATTCTTCTGGCTGGATCCAACTCTCTCTATTCTCTTTGTAATTTGTACCTCTGATGTTATAAACTTATTATTCTACCACACCAAAGTCAGGGTTAAAGTGTCAACTTCTAATCTGTCTTGTTTCTTGAGTCCTGAAAAGTCTTTTCCTGCCAACCTATCCACCACCAAACCAACCCAATTCTCTTCTTACCCATCATATATTTCTCTATATCAGAAATCCTTAACTCTTTGTGTTTTTTGGGGGGGGTTCTTTTTGCTTGTTTGTTTTTGATTTGGGGTGTGTGTGTATGTGAATGTGAGTGTGTGACAATTCTTTGGTAGTCTATGGAAGCTCACGGATCTCTTCTCTGAATGATGTTTTCAAAATATAAAATAAAACATATAGGATTGTAAAGGAAACCAATTATATTGTTACCCTTTTAAAAAAATCATAAACTCCCAAAATGCTTATTCTATATTAGCATCTAGTACCAATTTACTAACAAAATTTCCCCCCACCTAAAATATTAATTCATTTCTTTCATATACTATCTTTCTGATTTTCCTGGCTGATTAAATCAATTAATTGCCTCATTGATAATTTCTTGCCCTCTTAATTTTTCTCAGGAGTTTT
Organism: Gymnobelideus leadbeateri; assembly: GCA_011680675.1. NCBI lineage: Eukaryota > Metazoa > Chordata > Mammalia > Diprotodontia > Petauridae > Gymnobelideus > Gymnobelideus leadbeateri. Next base: position 326,187 of record WOXC01004248.1, on the reverse strand, counting down.
CCAGGCAGGATGCAACTCCCACTATTCTCTCTGTAATTTGCACTCTTAATGTTCCACCACCTCAAACTTAAGGAGAAATCTTAAACTTCTAATTGGTCTTTCTTCTTAAGTAGTGAATAGCCTTTTTCTTCCAAGCTATGTATCTCCCACCCAACCCAATCCTCTTCCCACCTATCAGAGGATCCTCTCTATATGAGAAGTCTGTTGATCTTGGAAGGAAAACTAAAAAAAGTGATCAATTATGACCCACTTTAACCTTTTCACTCGTTCACCTAACTTCTTATTTGCTCCTGCTTCTGTAGTACCAATGTGATTTTTCACAGCTCCTATAGAGGCTATGAAAATGCTGGTGAAATTCTGAATGGAAAAATATAACAGACTCTCCCAATGGAAGACAGGACCAAAACATTTATTCAAAGACCAAAAAGCTAAATTCCAACAGCAGAAAGCCAAATCCATCAGAGCAAAGAAGAAATCTATAAACAATAACACAGCAGGGGGCACTGCCATCCCCAAGCCTTCCCTTCCCCCTGCTAGCACCTTCCCACAAACAAACACTCACAGCTCTGACTTCCTGCTTCCTCTCTCTCCTTCAGCTCTAACTACTCTGACCAACTTCCTTTAGGATCTGGTCCACCCTTGCTGCTCCACCCTTTTAGCAAACTTCTACCATACACTTACATGGCTGAGGTTTCCATGTGATTCAAGCAGGTCACATGAACCTACTAGTGGATGGGAAAGACCTTTCCATTAAGCAAAAATGCATTTAACAATACAGCATCATACAAAATAATTAGAACAAATGATAGTGCCTTTAATAGACTTAACTTAGAATCCTTGTGGGTGCGGATTTTTTCTACTTTTAATACACAGGTATAGACACATGTATACATGTATATGTATATGTATATGTGTATGTGTATGTATATGCATATGCATGTATATATGTATATGTATGTGTGAATACATGTATATGTGTGTTTATGTATGTGTATATGTATGTATATATGTATACACAAACACAAATGTGTATGTATGTGTCTATATATATATATATACATATATATATATATATGTATATATATATATATATAATTCTCAAATATATATCCTGATCTCTAGCTTCTAAGCTAGGTTCCAGAATTTAATTTCCTCATATATGTACTTTTGGGACTTCAAATTCAACATTACCATAACTGATAACCTCCTCTCTCTCTGAATACACATGTACACGGGCACACAGATACACACACATATATTTATTGTGTATGTATATAGAAGTAGTCTTAGAGCCTGTCCCTCTTACTGATAGTCAGGTGAACATGACCTTATTCTAAATGTTTGTTTTAGTTTTTTTAACGTACATTGCTATCACTTCTCAATAATCACCTCCTTAGTGATATCATTTTTCATGGGTTTCATTAAGTGTTTCATCTTTTTTTTTTCTTTCACTCTCAACTGATAAAAAACTTATATATAAAAAACTTATATAATAAAAACTTATATATAATATATATAATAACTTATCTTTAGTGCAGAAGGAATATAACGATTATTTGGCACAAGAAGCTTATGTTCCACTAATTACATGAAGTATTAAGTTATTTACAGATGAATGAGAAACCATATGGCCCATTAGCTTCAAAAATAAAAAAGATTTTGAACATGGATCTTATATAGAAATGGTGATCAGGGGGTGGCTAGGTGGTCCAGTGAATAGAGCACTGGCTCTGGAGTCAGGAGGACCTAAGTTCAAATCTGTCCTCAGACACAACACAAAAACTAGCTGTGTATCCTTGGGCAAGTCACTTAATGTCAATTGCCCTCCAAAAAGGAAAAAAAAAGAAACAAAGAAATGGTGATCATAACCATTACAAAAGGGGAAAGCTCATCTCCTGCTTTTTGTTTGATTTTTACTAAAATTTTATCAGTGTACACAAATAGTTTTATGTTCTAAAACTAAAATACTATATAACTAAGTCAAATCTTGACTGATTTGAGGGTTGTATGAAATGGTTAATTAAATAAAAACAAGTTAAGTGTATATATGGGAGTAAATAAAGCAAATTTATGAGAAAACTATCCTTCTACCTCTAAGTAGAGAGATGATGGAATAAATAAGAGCAATTACTGAATGCTGAAGTAGAATAAAAATATCTGGTAATGATTTTAAGACTATGTTTAGAATTAGAGTGGAATGGAATGAAAGTGGAACTAGAATGCAAAAAAAAAATGCTTAAAGATCATCTACAGTAAAAAAAAACATACTCATTTCCCAATGAGGCAAGTATGATCAAAGAGGAGAAAGTGAGTGCATTAAGAAAGGGATAATTAACACAACTTGGTAGATGAAATAACTTGCATAGTGTCTGTTGGGTCATTACAGACTTTCATTATCTTTATTCCTTTAAAAGCTCTCAATTCTCTGTCCTCAATCATTTTCTCTCTTTACTCTATATTTCCTTAATGAGCTTATTTAGTATCATTCTTTCAATTATCACCTCTATGAAGAGGGTTACCAAATCTGTAGTCTCAAGTCTAATCACTATTATAAGCTCCAGACCTGTATCTCCACATAGATGGTATATTGGGAATTCAAACTCATGACCAAAACTAGGCTCATAACCTTCCCCCTAAAATGACACATGTTCCTTACTTTCCTAGTGATATTGACAACACAGTAATTTTAGAAGTCAGAGAGGTCTGAAATCTAGATGTCACTTTTGATCTTTCATTCCTCCTCACTATTTATTATTTACTTTTTAAAAAAAATTGAATCAAGGTTGTTTTTCCCTTGAGAAAACACTATTTGTTGCATGATTATAAGTAAATATAATCCTAAAGATTTATATCTAATAAATCCTATCAGGTAATCTGACACAATCCCCTCCCCACACAAAAAAATATAATCTATAGTTCCTGTTTTCCTATTTTTTTTTCTGTTGAAATTGTCAGGGTCCAGAAATGAAGAAAAAGTCATCTATACTTATTGTCTTAATGTAGAAACATTTTTGGGGTGGAGCCAAGATAGTGGAGTAGAAACAGCACTTCCCCAGCATGCCTGCACACACCAGTTCCAAAACATAGCAAAGGGGAATCTGAACAATTTCTGGAGCTCCAGAACCCACAAAATGACACAGGGAAGACAACCTCCCACTGAGGACAACCTGGCAGCCCAGCAGGGAGTAGCCAGCTCAGCGCTCTGGGAGCTGAGCCCAGGCCCTCCTGAGTCTGAGGTTTTAGCCCCAGGGCGGCCTGAACTGTTTACATTCCTACATGTAAAAATGTAACTGTAACTAATGAAACCTTTCTCAATATGAAAATAATTGGAGAAGTCTATATGGGCATATGACAACATATGTGAATATGTGTATATATGTGTACAGGTATACATAGTTAGAGGGCACAGGTCGAATTTAATAGGAAGGGATGATACTTAAAAGGTGAAATCAAGAGGTGAGTGAGGGGTATAACAAGAGAAGATGGGGAGAGACAGTATGGGGTCGACTATCTCATATAGAAGAGGCAAGGAGAAATGGTTACAAGGGAGGGGAAGAACAGGAAGGTGAAAAGGCAAAACCTTGTTCTCATTGAATTTGGCTCAGGGAGAGAATCACATACATACTAAATAGGATATCTCACCCTACAGGAGAGTAGGGGGGAAGGGGATGAAAGAGGGGATGATGGAAGGGAGGATGGGAGGGAAAGGGGGGAGGGAAGTTGGAAGCACCCATTTTTGAAAAGGGAGAGGATCAAAGTAGGGAATAGACCAAGTGGGTGGGGGGATAGGAGAGAGGGAAATATAGTCATTCTTTTACAATTTATCTACTATGGTGGTGTTTTGCATGGCTACACATGTACAACATATACTGAATTGCTTGTCTTCCCAGTAAGGATGGTTGACAAAGGAGGAAGGGAATGAATCTGGAAATTGAAGTTTTAAAATCAAATGTTTTAAAAATATATAAATACTATCATTAATAATATTTTACATATAATTGGGAAATAAGATACACAGGCATTGGGGCACAGAGATTAACCTTACCCTACTGGAAAAGTCAAAGGGGATATGGGAGAAGATATGGGAGAGAGCAGATTGGATGAGGGGATATACTATGGGACTGCTATTCTGGGGTTGTGGGTGGGGAAAAATTGGAGGAAAATTGTAACTCAAAATCTGGTGGAAATGAATGATTTAAACCAGAAGTTAATAAAGCATTTGGGAAAAAATATAGAAACATGTTGTGTTTATGTAATGCCTTTAGGTACATATATTTAAGTTTGATATTTTAAAATTATTTTTGCTGACTTTAAACATACTGTAGTTTCCCTTGATGTCTTTCTTGACAATGCCTTTTCTTTTCTTCTGTGTATTATGAAATAATTATTCCGATATCTTTTTTGTTGAGTTTGAGGCATACTATTTTTATTCTATCCCTTTACCTGAAATCTGTATGTGTCCTTGTTTTTTCAGTATATTTTTTGAGCAAACTTTATACTTCTTTTCTTCTAGTCTATTCTGCCATTCTCTTCTATTTTAAGGATGAGTTAATATTTGCCATTATAAGACTATATTTTAATATTTATTTTGTGTGTCATAATATAATTTTACATTGCTTTCTAAGTCAGGAATATAATTAAGTTTGTGCCAATCTTTCAGTGAATTTGAAAAATAATAAATGGAACACTTATATGCTACACTTCTTACCATGAAACATTAAAAGACATAGAGAAAAACTCCTGGCATGTTGCACAGATAATTATTACTTTATGGAAAGGCATGGACAATAATTTCCTAAGGTAAGAAACTGTAAGAGGTTATGATCTGCATCACTTGAGAGAATATCCATATTGATTAATTTATGGATCCATTGAAAGATTGAAGCAAAATTAATTCCCTATCCTTGAATTGGGAAAAAAATGTCCAAGCTCAAGATAAAGAAGTTGTAAAAAAAAAAAAAAACAAGACAAAACAGACAAACAAAAACCCCAAGGCTTTAGTTGATGACAAGCTCACTATTAAGTAAGGGCTACTAAAAAAAAGTATTTGAATTTTTTTTGATATGTGATTTATATCATTGGTCTGGATCAATTTTACCTAAGGCAAATCCTAACCTCATTGTGTTTTAGTAGCTAATGATCATGAGTTGCTGCAGCTGAAATATATATATACGTATATGTTTAGATTAAAATGTATTATATATATACACACATATGTATACAATAACATATATATATTTATATAAAATCTCATTTTAACCAGAATTAAGGTAATAAAGATAGATGCAAATTTACATGAAAATCTGCTTTTCATTTCTGTGGCATTCACGAGCACTTTTACTCGGTAAGATAATGATGAGTCTGCACTTTTAACTAGTCAGGAATGGACAAAAGAAAACAGATGCACCAAGTTAAGTTTGGACAAAAACAACCTTTTTTTTAAGTTGCTATATCCTGTGTACTAGACATCATTATATTGACTATCTTAAGATCCAAAAGTTTAGCATGGAAAGAATCTTTGAAATATTATTTGATTAGGGAGCAATCCAATTCATTGCCAATGTAGTTACACTTATGCTTAGTTGCACAGCCTGTCAGTGACTGCCTTCATGACATTGGGAAAATCTCTCAAATCTTTTGCTGTCTCTTTCCTTATCAGCAAATTAAGGGTGTTGGACAAGATATACTCTAAGATACTTTCCAGATCAAATATATGGTCTCATGATCCTATGTTTCCAAGGCAGGATGCAAAATGGGTGTCCTTATGACTCAAAGACCAACCTTCTATCCACTATATCATGGTAAAAATTGCATTAAAAGAAATAATATCAAAGTTAAGGAAGTTAATAATAATCCCTTTGTATTCTGCAATGGTTAAAGATGCACTTGGTGTACTTTGGTCAGTTCTAGATATCTGATTTAAAGAGAGTCATTGCTAGAGTACATTTAGAGGAAAATGGTGATGTAATAAAAGGCTGCAGAGTTTGGGATGAATAACTTGAAAAATGGAAATTTTAAGGGGGATCTTTTAGTTACCTCCATATATTTGAAGGCCTGTCATGTGGAAAAGATAGTCAACTTAATTTCTGTTCTTCCACAAATAATTGAGACAAATGAATGGAAAATATTGGTCAATAAAGGTAAAACATTATAATAAATAGAGATATGCAGAGGGATAACATGACATTAGTTTACAAGCCCTGGTTGTGTACAGGCAAAGGAAAATGACCAAATAGTACTGAGGCTATAGTTGTGATTTCTTCATCGAGTGGGATGTTAGGTTATATGCTCTCGAAGTTTCCTTCCAATCCTATATTCCTGTAATTCTCTGAAAAATCAGAAAAGGAAAGCAGGATGGAAAATCCCATCAGCAAAGGTAGGTCTGACTTAGTCCTTTGGAAGCTATTCTGGTCACATGTGTGTAGTTAAGATTTAAAGTATCCATCAAACATAAGACAGGCTCTAGAACTTACCCATCTTTTATTTAAGGAAAAAATATTGTCTCATTTTGCAACCCAGAATATCCAGTGGAATGTATTGGAAAGTATGGTAAAATGATTCTATTGGACTTGGAAGGCAGTATTTTCAGGGGAAAAAAAGAGGGTAGGCTAGGGATAAATGCTTATATACACTAAGACGGAAGAGCTATATTCCTAAGACCTTAAAGTTGCTACAGGAAACAATGAAAGGAAGGAAATGTTAGTCAAGGGTGAAAGGTACCATATGTCCTCCAATACCTAGGCACAACAGGGAACCTGCTTAATGACTTTCTTAATGCACCCTGTTGTGCCTAGGTATTGGAGGACATATGGTGTATTTCACCCTGAACTGTGAATTTCCTGAAACAGCTGTAATGTTCTTTTAATGTAGTTTTTGTGGGTAATTATATATAAGCAGACATTTTTAAAGACCCACTTTTTTGCTTTTTTCACAGTAATCAAAAGGCAGGTATATGTTGTTAATGTACATTTCTAGGTAGCTATTAATTTTTAGCTATTTTGAATGCTTTACCTGATTCTCTCTCTCTCTCTCTCTCTCTCTCTCTCTCCCCCTCTCTTTCCCCCTCTCTCTCCCCCATCCTTTTTCCTACTCCTCCCCTTCCAGCTGATTTTGCTTGCTTGCCTTCCCCTCTCTTTCTCTCCCTTTTTCTATTTCTTTTTTTAAAGAGGGCAACATGTCTGACTATTAGAATCAATGATCCTACTGAAGCTTTTCTCAGGAGTGAGGTCTCGTATGAGGCCTTCCAAGTGACCTGTATGAAATGATGTGAATAGTGTGTGGTTAGCATATGCATTCTAAACTATATATTTTATGATAAATTTAATATTGGATAGCAATATAGTAGATTTAACTTGATAAATTTTCATTTAATTATTTTACACACATAAAATATCTCAATTTTCAGTCACCCCATCTGATATATTATCAAGATTCTTTATCCATTTTTCATCATTGTTCTTTCCTTTTTTATATTCACATCTAATGTGCATTATTTCATAAGAAAGGCAGCAGGTTTTCATTCATAGTGATCCAACTTTACCAGCAGAAGGTCCTGAGTTCGGGTCCTCTCTCTAACATACAATGACAAGGTAATACTGGCTGTCACTAATTTACTCAGTAACCTAGGCACCTTAGTAAAAACTGTTTCAGAGGAGGTACTGATATGCATTGGAAGAGTTCTTTAAGAAGAATTCCCTATGTAGATAAAAATTCCCTATGTTGATAAGCCCTGTTAAAAAAAAAAGGAAGAGGGGAAAGAAGGATGGAGGGAAAGAAGAAAGGAAAGAAGAGAAGAGGGAGGGGGAAATAAGAGAGAACAAGACCATTTCATTAATGTCTTTCCATATTTCCATATATTCTTCAGACTTGTCATTATTAATGGCATCATAGTTTTCCTTTACATCAATTATTCTTGAAATTACCCTCTGAAGTAGGGTAAAGAATTCTAATTTACACATAATGACACTGAGGTTGAGAAATAAATTTTATTCAATTTAACAAACATTAATTAAGTAGCTACATGTCCTTGTTTTCCAGGAGCATTCATTCTACTTGGGATATAAAGCACTGATTCAAAAAATCATATAAAACATGCACAATGTAATTTAAAGAGAAAGATTCAGCTAACTATTGTTGGTAGTTGTGATGCAGTAGAGAAAATAAAAAAAAAATTCTTTGTGTAGAAAGTGACATCTGAAATGTGACTGGAAGAAAGATAAGGATTTTAAGATGTAGAGAGGCAAAGGGTGTGTGTAGGTATGTGTTTTCATTATATATGTGGAGGACAACTAAAGATGGAGGCAGAAAATGAAATGGTCTATAAAATGAACTGATAGTGGGAACATTTAACTGGAATAGAGAGAATATGAAGAGGAATAATACCAAATGATTGGAGAAGTACTTGACCGTCTATTCTGACATGTTTTAAATGCCATATGAGATTTGTTGTCTATATCTCTCTGTCTATCATCTACCTATCTATCTATCTATCTATCTATCTATCTATCTATCTATCTTAGAGGCAATAGGAAGCTATTAATGATTTTTAAGTAGGGGAATGAAATGCTTATATCTACATTTTTCCCTACATTAAATATGTATATATATATATATATATTTGGAAGCTATATAGGGATGAATTGTAGAGAGAAGAGACTATATCAAAGGATACCAATTAAAAAGCTATTGCAAGGGTTGGCTAGGTAGTGCAGTGAGTAAAGTGTCGGCCCTGGAGTCAGAAGGACCTGAGTTTGGATTCGGCCTCAGACACATAATGCACACACAAATAAAAACCTAGCCTGTGACCTTGGGCAAGTTACTTAACCCCGATTGCCCCCTCCAAAAAGCAAAAAAAAAAAAAAAAAGCTATTGCAATAGTCCAGAAAGGAGGTAGTAAAGGTCTGAAATAAGATTAGACAGTGTAGAGAGAAGTAGAAAGTGGAGTTTGTATGTTAGAGATGTTTTGGCATAAGACTTTTTAAATGGCAAATAATAGTTTACATGGGCAGAGATTGCCTTCATCCATATGAAGAACATTGAAGACTCAAGGAAAATTCTGCATTTGTCAGTCTTGGTGATTGGAAGGAAAATGGTGCCTTTATTAAAAACAAGCATACTTTGGGGAAATATGAGTTGGAGGTAAAAATACAATGAGTTCAAATATATTGTGTTTGAAATACAATACATAAAGGGGTCAATATCTAATGTCATCAGAATTGTTGAACTGGATAGTTCTGTCTGACAGTTATAAATATTAGGATAATTTTGGGTCCATGAAGACTGAGATGGTAAAGAAATTTGTCTAGGTTTTACAGTGTGGTAGATCAAGAGCAAAAGGCAGGTCTTCCAAGTATGAGCCTGACCTGCTTTCTACTGGATGAAAAACACTGCTAGATAGATGCAACATGAATGGATTTTTTTTTCACTCAGCTACTGGTCAAAAGAGGTAGAGGTAGGGAAGGAGAATGCCAAATACTGTATCTATAGGCAAATCACTAAATATTTTTCAAAATACTTCACAATGTAATGATATCATTAATGTTGATTCGTAATTTGAACAGTTTTTAACCTCAAATGTACTTTGAACAATCTATGGGAAAAGGGTTAACTAAGCAAATTAATACCATAACCATGACTGGATAGGGCAGATATTTTTTTTTTATTTTTAAACAAATGCTTTATTAACTTCTGTTTTAGATCATTCATTTCTGCCAGATTTTGAGTTACAATCATTTCCCCCCCATTATTGCCCTACTCAACCTCCCAGAATAGCAGTCCCACAAGATATCACTTCCTCCAATCTGCTCTCTCCCATACCTTCTCCCATACCCCCATCGACTATTCCATTAGAGGAAGGTGAATCTTTGTGTCCCAATGCCTGCACATCTTATCTCCCAACCACAAGCAAAAGAGTATTAATAATAGTATTTATATATATTTGAAACATTTAATGTTAAGACCTCGAATTTCAGATCCATTTCCTTCCTCCCTTGTCACCCATTCCCTCTGGGGAGATAAGTAATTCAGTGTATGTTGTACATGTCTAGCTATGCAAAACATTATCACAGTAGATATATTGTACAAGGCTGCTTATAATTTCCTCCCACTCATCCCACCCCCCACCTGGTCCATTCCCTACATGATCCTGTCCCTCTTCTATAGTGGGTACTTCCAACCTCCCCTCACCCCAAGGATGCCCTCTCATCCATCATCCCTCCTCACATCCCCCTTCCCCCTATCCTGCTGCAGGTTGAGATATCCCATTTAGTATGTATGTCATTCTCTCCCTGAACCAAATTCAATGAGAATGTGGTTTTGCCTTTTTTGCCTTCCTATTCTCCCCCTCCCTTGCAACCACTTCCGCTTGCTTCTTCTACATGAGATAGTTTACCCTATCCTGTCTCTCCCCATCTCCTCTTGCCACTTTCCTCTCTCACCTCATAATTTCATCCCTTGAGTATTCTCCCTTCCCAACAAATTCAACCTATGCCCTCTATCCATATATAACTGTAACCATATACACACACATTCACATATGTATTCATATGACCATATACCCTTCTTCCATTATTTTCATAGTGAGAAAGATATTATCAGTCACTGTTGTTGCTTTTCCATATAGGAATGTAAATAGTTCAACTTTGATAAGTTCCTTTTGATTTCTTTTCCCTGATTACCTTCTCAGGCATCTCTTGCTTCTTGTGTCTGGATGTCAAATTTTCTATTCAATTCTGTTTTTTTCCTCAAGAATGCTTGAAAGTCCACTATTCCACTGAATGACCATATTTTCCCCTGAAACAAAATATTCAGTTTTGCTGGGTAGGTGACACTTGGGTTCATTCCCAGTTCTTTTGCCCTCTGGAATATCATATTCCACGCCCTTCGATCCCTCAGTGTAGAAACTGCCAGGTCCTGGGCTATTCTGATTGTGTTTCCACAATATTGAAATTGTTTCTTCCTGGCTGCTTGGAGTGTTTTCTCCTTGATCTGGGGACTCTGGAACCTGGCTATAATATTCCTGGGAGTTTTCTTTTGGGGGTCTTTTTCAGGAGGTGATCTGTGGATTCTTTCAACCTCTATTTTGCCCTCTGGATCTAAAACATCAGGGCAGTTTTCCTTGAGAATTTCTTGAAGGGTGATTTCTAGGTTCTTTCTTTGATCATGGCTTTCAGGTAGTCCAATAATTTTTAAATTGTCTCTCCTGGATCTATTTTCCAGGTCAGTGGTTTATCCCATGAGATATTTCACATTGCCTTCTAATCTTTCTTTTGTTTGGATCTGCTTAACAGCATCTTGATTTCTCATAAAGTCATTAGCTTCCATTTGCTCCAGTCTCACTCTGAAGGAATGAATCTCCTCAGTGAACTTTTGAGATTCTTTTTCCATCTGGCAAATTCGACTTTTTAAGGCATTCTTCTCCTCATTGCCCTTTTGGGCCTCCTTTGTCATTCGAGTTAGTCTATTTTTTAAGGTGTTGTTTTCCTCAGTCAGGCTGTTGACGCTCCTTTCATACTTTTCCTGCATCCTTCTCATTTCTCTTTCCAACTTTTCCTCCACTTCTCTTATTTGATTTTTAAAGTCCTTTTAAGGTCCTCTATGGCCTGCAACCCGCTCATGTTTTCCCCTGGGGCTTTTGGAGCAGGACTTCTGACCTCACAGTCCTCTTTCCGCTCTCTCTTCCGCCAAAATAGGAGTCTAGGGTTGCATTTTTCTGTTTCCTTTGCCTTGGCATGTTGCCACTTAATTACTTGACTTTTGGGCTTGTTGCCACACTATGGCTTTAAGGCCAGATAGAGGAATTTTCATCCCGAACGTGTGGCGGGCAACTTCCGTTTCTGGCAAGCTGTAAACCCACCCACGACTTCCACCCTAGATCACAATCCATATCCAGGGAGGTTAAAGCAAGAGTGATTACCCCCCAAGACTGATCACTGGATCTCCCTACAATTTGCAGGCTGTGAGCTGGAGCTGCCTCTGAAAACTACAAAATGGCATGTCTCCTCAGCGGCTTCTAGCACACAGGGGAGGGAGCCGACGCATTCCCCAAATACTGGTCCCAAAGTCCATAGGACACTAACCTCTTACTTTGTCCTAGGCATGTCTATGTTGATAATTCTGGAGTTGCCACAGCTCCTTGTGTTCTGGGGTTCCTCCAGCCAGCTGCTGGCCCTGCTGCCCTGGGGCTAAAACCTCGGTTCACGTGGACCTGGGCTCGGCTCGGCTCCCCACTCGCTGGGCGCTGCCAGGTCCCAGACCTCTGTGCTGGTCCTTCCTGCAGGGCTGCTGGGCTGTCCTCAGCGGGAGGTTAGCTTCTCTGTGTTGTTCTGTGGGTGCTGGGGCTCCAGAAGTTGTTCAGAGTCCCCTTTTACATAGTTTGGGGGGAATCTGGTGGCAGAGTGGCTTGGATGAGCTGTTTCTACTCCACCATCTTGGCTCCACCCCTAGGGCAGATATTTAACCTATGAGAAGATTTCAAGAATGTTAAATTAAAAATAACTTCAGACAAAAATTCAAGTTAAGAAACACTCACTTATATGCAAATAATCACCTAATTACAAATATTTTAATTCATTAAAGTAGGCCAAAAGGAATATAATTTAATAGTATTTACTCATTATCAGTTCTAGTCAATAAATTCATTCAAGAATATATTTTCAAATATCTTATTTGTGTAAAGAACTGTGCTAGATAACATTTTAACCACTTCATGTGTGCCAGGTAACTGTCATAAACTCTGGCTGAGTGAATTTCATAATTCATAAATTTGGAACTGGTAGAGACCTAAGAGGTCATGGAGGTCATGAAGTGAGGAAACAGAACCAGGGAGGTTAGGTATCTTGCTCAGTGCCCCACAATCTCAGAAAAATAACATGGCCAGAATTCAAACTTGATTTAAATCCAGTCTAATTCCCAGGGTTATGGGAAAATGTGTAGCAGCCTAGAAATTCCTTCTTTGGTAGAGGGAAGAATTATCCTTTTAATATTTTGAGATCAGTAAACAGGAATATTGGTTATGGAACCAATGCTTCCTTGCCACCTGAAGAATATATGGGAAAGTCTGAGATGGAGGAATAGCAGAATTCCCACTGGCCTAAAGCAATACCATTTTTTTCCTATTTGTACACTGAATGAGGACACAGAGGGGAGCCTTCATTTTATTGGGGTCACTACCTTTTTTAGCATGTGAATTTTATCTTTTTTATCTTTGCTATTAGTGAAGTCCTTTTTAAATTTCATTTTATGGTTCATGAATATCTCATTGCATTGCATACCTCACACTGAATCACTGAATTACAGAGTTAACTTGGCCAAGAATAATGAGAAATTAGTTTCTAGCTGTAAAGTGTAAATTTTTACTCCTGTATCATCCAATATGGTCACTATACCTCCTTCTCAGTTTTATCTTCATTATTAATAAATGCTTATCTATATTTTTATGTAAGTTATTGCTAAAGAAGACAAAATGATGATAATAAAATTAAACAGATTAAGGTGAGTTGTAGACCCTATAATATTGCTTTGTAAATCTTTTTTTTCCAAGTTGCTTTTCAGAAATAAAAGCTTGATTTTTGAATCATTTTTGAAGTTATTCAACTTGCTATGAATCTACCTGACTGTACTATCATCTAGACAACATTTTTCAATATTTTCCCACAAAAATAGCATCAGACATTATCATTTATTTCAATTGTTTTCTATTACTACCTCCATCTCACAAGTGAGGAAATAGTCCAAGAGGTTAAGTGATTTGCCCAACACCACTTAACTGATACACAATAGAGCTATAACTCCAACATAGGTCTTATGTCATCAAGCCTATGTCACTTCCTTGACATGACAATTTCATATCCACCCTATTTGTACTTTTTCACAGAATTATTATAATACCCTCTGCTCCTCCTAAAAATATGCTTCCCATTTTAGAGGAGGTGAATGTGATCCAGTTTAGAATTTGGATTCAGGATATGTGGATTCAAAGCAGGGCTTTAATACTTACTAGTAACCATGGGGGAGAAAAATCACTGAACCTCTCTGAGTGATTTTTCTACTCTGTGAAATGAAGACAATTATACTTTGCATTATGTATCTCACAGAATTAATATGAAGAAAGCGCTATGTAAATGTAAAGAAGCTATGCAAACATGAACTCATTATCATTTTCAAAGGAATAGCCTAACAGAGATATCATGTGGGTGATTCTAGCCCCATACTTCCTGACTTAAAATCCTATTTGTACCCCTCTTACAGTAAACTCTTTGAACTACTTGTACCTCTCCCTTTTGGTGATGACTATTTGACCCTGGAATGCTGCTTCTTTCTCACCCCTTAGATGCTAATAGTTCCTTACAGATGACCAGATCATTGGGACATGCTAACAGAACCTTGGCTCAGGCTCTTCTTAGGCTCTATGTTTAAAAATTTGTTGTTACTTTCCTGTTCTACATTGGAGAGGCCCCATTTTGAATTCTGGTATTTTATGAAGCCACCTTTTCCAGTTATTGACTGCCTCACCTAGAATAAACCCTTCCTTAATTTGCTGTTTGTTATCTGGCCTGAGATCCAAATTACCCTGTCCTAGCAGAATGGTGTCATACAAGACTCAAGAGCATTCCTATGTGATGAATCCTACCTACACTGACTGAACTTCCTTCTGGTATTTCCTAGCTAAAGCAGATTTAAAAGCCTCCTGTTTGTGAGTCTGAAAACATGAAAAAACACTTTTCTAGAACCAATAATAATAGTCATAGTTATAATAAAAATGTTTATTATTATTATTTGAAGCAAAAATCATAAACAGATGACATTAAATTAATATATGAATTCTAGGTAAAAATATATCCTTTTTGTGTTTTAAATAATGTGATTGGGCCAATGGAGGTGGGGGTGGAGGGGAATGAGGCAACCACTTTAAAGAAGGGCCTATTTCCCTTCCATTAAGTTTAATTGCAAAAATTGCAGGCACAATGAATCATTCTGCCTACCATAGTCCACTTTCCCCTTGTCTTGTGGTCACTGTGGTTACTTGTGGGTGTAAGTTTTGTATCTCCAATTAGTTGAGGGAACAAAATAGTGAGCATAATTGTAAATATTATAGTGACCTGATGTAAGCTGTCCATAAAAATCAAATAAACTTTTTGGGAACTCATCCTGCTATTAATTTTTCTGGTTCATGGAAGTTAAAAAACCCAAAAACCTCTTTTAGGTCTGCCTATAGTATACCTTGTTGCTAGTAAATACTGAAACCAAAATGATAAACCAATCATAGCATAGTGAAACACCGTTGTAAAGAAATGTTTAAAATATACAGTAAAGAAAATGGAGAAAGACTTAACTTGGCCTCAGCACGCACCAGCCAGCTCCAGCTCAGCACCAGGTAAGCTACATAATAAAATATACAGCAAGAAAACCATCTTGATGTTTAAAAATATTTTTCATCTTCTTTTGTGCACAAAATCTTTTAAAAATAAAATCCAGAAGGGGAAAAATAGGTTCTTCTACTTTAGGATTTCAGAAAATGGAAACAGGAAAAACAATAACAAACATGGAAACTGGCTATAATTGAAGATGAGAAAATGTAGATGTCCATTCATTAAGAGGGAAGGAAGAGTAGCTGTGTTAAGCTACTAGCAGTGAGAAGCTCAGTAACTCAATCCTGCATGTGGGAGGAATAAATGGCTCTAGGAATTATTTCTTCAGAATTGATGGAAGAGGAGATAAGCATGTGTCTAATGCTTTCCTTTGGTTTTTATTTCAATTTTGAACTTCGAGGAGGTCATATACGATGAGGACTTAATTATGATTATGAAAAATTAAGCAGAACAGCACACACTGAGATACAGGATATCTAAGTAAGGGCACTGAGAAAGTGGATAGGTCTAGACTTGTGATTTCATTGGTGTAGAACAGGGGCGGGGAAGGCCTTGAGGCCACATGTGACCTATATCAAATGTGTCACCCTTTGGTTGAATCCAAACTTTACAGGACAAATCCCCTTAGTGAAAAGATTTGTTCTGTGAAGTTTGGATTCAGTCAAAGGGTGGTACTTGAGGACCTAGATAGAGGGTCATATGTGGCCTCGAGGCCACAGATTCCCCACTACAGGGAGTTCCCTTGTGAGGAAACTCTCCTTCTTCAGCATGTTCTCTGCACCTTGGAAAGTTTGCTAGTGCACTAAGAGATGAGTTGACTTGTCCAGGATCACACCACCAATATATGTCATATGTGGTGACTGAAGCTAGGATCCTTTGGTCAGTGTTCTCTCCCCAAACATCCTAATGCTCTAGAACAGTTCAAAAAACTAAAGGTTTTCAGCACCTATGGCACTTGGCCTCAGGACAAGCTCTGAGAACACAAACTTCAACTCACAGAAAGCAACTGAGTGGAAATGGCAGAAATCACACAGGAGTTGTGAGGTTTCCAAAGTGCAAATGGAGAAAATAAAACAAAGTAAACCCCAAGATCAAGTTAATTTGGTTTACTAATAAGTGTATGTGTCATTTTTTAAATGAATGCTATTTGTTTTAACATTTCTTCCTTTTGTTATTTATTTTGTTGTCCACCCTTTTTAATGATCAGATATCTAGTTTATTCTATTATCTCATGAGTTTAGTTTTTAAAGGCGGTAACAAATTACATTTTAGCCTAATCTTAAGGTTTTCTATGTCTGGGGAGAAGACTCTTCACTTCTTCAGGACTCAACATTCAATAGTTAAAGGACAAAGTGGGGCATATAATCATAGTAGGAGTAGTCTTTTGCAACTCCACATTATACACATGCAAACACACATACATGCACATGTACATATGCATATATGTATGTCTACATCTGCATAAAATAGCATGTGTTTACATGCATGCATGCGCATGCACACGCATACATGTACACATACACATATACATATATATCTTGAAATGACGATGGTCCCAGAAAAATCTCAAACTCCTCATCATGACTTAAAACAACACTATCATATGTTGGCACTTATTAGAATTACCAGTTTAAAATTTATGACAGGAGTCTAAAGACTAAGAAGACTAAAGACTAAAAAAAATATTTTGGATATCTAGGATGTTTTAATACTGAGCATGATGCATCATTAATATTAGAAATGAAAAATGGTCTTATAACTCCTCTTCATTTTCATTCAAAGATGCTTTTACTGGATATCACTTTAAGGGGGAAAAATCACATATAGGGTACCTGATTAAAAAAAATGTTCAGGTTTTAAGAATATTAACTTTGTTGCTGAATTATTTTGCTTTAATTTCTTGCCTGAGTTGGGTGTGTTTGTGAGATACTGTATATCAAATGTGAAATCAATATAAAGAGCTTTTTGAAATTGATAAACATTCCAGTCATCACACTTCCATTCCCCAGCTACCAACTTTACAGTACAACATGTGCTAATTTTCAGTCTGAACACTGCCTATCTATCCTACATGTACTCGCTGTTAAAAAGAAAAATTCCAGGAACTTCTATACCAAATCAAACTCTGAAGTGAACATACTTGTAATAAAAGAAAACTTGACATTTTAAAAGCCTCAACCTCCATTTTTTTTTCTTGTAAGGCTGAAAAAAATACTCTGATCTAATCTGAATCTGATCTTGTTTTCTTAGGATTCATTGACTTACAAATACAGTGACTAAAAATAATTTGACATCATTAACAGGTAACGAGACTTCACTATCATAGGTTTAGAATGAGAAGTTTATTTAGGCATTATCACATTATTTCCACTCATCTACTCCATTAGAAGTGGGGAACCTGTAGCCTAGAGGCCACATGTGGCCCTCTAGGTCCTCAAGTGCAGCCCTTTGACTGAATCCAAACTTCATAGAACAAATCCTTTTCATGAAAGGGTTTGTTCTGTTAAAACTTATGCTCAATCAAAAGGCCACACCCAAGGATTTAGAAGGCCACATGTGGCCTCCAGGCATCAGGTACCCACCCCTATTAGCCTAACTGGTTTATTTATTATTCTTCATATATGCCATTTTGTCTCTCATACAATTGTCTTTGCACAGGCTGCCCTCCTTCCCTATGCATGGAATATATTCCCTCCTTCCTTCCCCCTCATAGTATCTTTAGCTTCCTTCAAAATATACGTCTGGTGTCATTTGCTAAATGAGGTCTTTCACTATCACCTCATTTGTGCTCTCCCTCTACAATGTAAATACTTTTAACTTAATCTTTATCTGAGCTGTATAGAGTTAGTGCAGAGGAGAACTGTCCATAAAGCCATGAAGTCATCAGTTAAAGTCTCACCTCCAACACATTTAAGCTGTGTGACTTTGTATAAGTAATTTTACTTCTTCTAGGTGTTCCCATGGCAATGAATCAGAAGTCTATGCCCTATATCTATATATAGCTACCTACCTACATGTGTGCATACATGTACAATATACATATACACATGTATACACATATAATATTGATTCTCATGCATATACACATATGTATACACATATATTGTGTTTAGGTGGATATGTATATAGGTATCGATATGTGGAATGTGTAATTCCTTCACACACACACACACACACACACACACACACACACACAAACACATACACACCTGCCCCCTTACAGTTAAATACATTACAGGTGAAGGCCCTCTTGACATTTGCCTCCATCTCCTAAAAACGGAGTATAAGTTTATTTTTAATATGATTTAATTAGAGGTTCTAACTAGTTTACTTAAGGTTCAACACTATTTTATTGTGGATTTACTGTAACTTTTCTACTGTCCCTAGTGAATTCTTTAGTGTCCCTTAACATCATTCATATTTTTTGTCAGTTCATATGCAGGAATAGGTTTATTATTTAGTCAGGTATCAAAACACCCTCAAGAAAATCAACCAGTTATGAAAAATATTTTAGCATACTATTTTTAGCACACTAGTAATATTCAGTTGAGTACAGTGGCAAAGTAATTTACACTAAACAGTGCCTGCCCTGGAATCTGGAGGACCTGAGTTCAAATCTGGCCTCAGAAGTATCTGTAGGACCTTAGGCAAGTCACTCAACTCTATTTGTATCAATTTTGTCATCTGTAAAATGAGCTGGAAAAGGAAATGTCAAACTTGTCTAGTATCTTTGTGAAGGACATCATAAATGGGGTCATAAAGAGTCAGACTGACTGAAATGGCCGAACAAGAAGAGCCAGCACAAGGTGTCAAGTATTATACTAAGGGCTGGGGATAAGTAAAGAGAGAAGAGAGAGTGCATACCCTTAGGGAGTTCAAAGTCCAATGAAAGACAATAAACAAATGGGCAGTGGAGTGGTGCAGTACATAGAGCACTGGGCCTGGAGTAAAGAAGAGCCAAGTTCAAATCTAGCCTCATACTTTAGCTGTGTGATCTTATGCAAATCTGTTAACCTTTGTTTATCTCAGTTTCCTCACATGTAAAACGAAGATAATAATAGCACCTACCTCCCAGAGTTGTGAGGATCAACTGAGACAATATTTGTAAAGCTCTTAGCACAATTTCTGGCACATAGTAGGCACTTTGCAAAAGTTAGCATTTATTATTATTGGCTTTTATTTACAAACAAATGATACATAAGAGAAATAGGAAATGATTGAATGAAGGAAAGAACAATGGGACTGGGAATTTAGATGTCTGACTTCTAGTCTTGGTTCTGCTACTAATCAATGCTAAAACTTTGAATGAGACCCCTTCTCTTAATGCTAGTTTCTCTATTTGTAAATGAGAAGAATTGGATTAGTATATGATTTTCAAGGTCTCTTCCTTTCACAGGAACCTTTGATTCTGTTAATCAACAAGAGTGACATTAGAGAAATTCTGCTGAATAAGATAATTTTCAGAGCAGGAAAAAAAAAGGCTAAATTAGAGAGATTCAGATATGTGGGGCTTGATAAATGGTGTCATGTCGTAGTATTCTAAGGAAAAAAAAGGCTAAATTAGAGAGATTCAGATATGTGGGGCTTGATAAATGGTGTCATGTCGTAGTATTCTAAGAAAAATTTTCCTTTTAGAGATAAGGCAGTGTGATACAATGTTAAGAGCACTGACTCTGAAGTCAGAGGACCTGGGATCAAAATCTACCTCTGGTGCTTTCTACGTGTGTGAACTCTACTTAGTGTTTTCAATTCTCAG
Organism: Gymnobelideus leadbeateri; assembly: GCA_011680675.1. Taxonomy (NCBI): domain Eukaryota; kingdom Metazoa; phylum Chordata; class Mammalia; order Diprotodontia; family Petauridae; genus Gymnobelideus; species Gymnobelideus leadbeateri. The sequence goes on along the minus strand of WOXC01004248.1, from coordinate 306,063 downwards.
TTTAAATGAAAAGGTTATCTATAAAATCTTTTAAATGAAAATGTTGGACTGAATGACATTATTAGGTGTGAGCCTAACAGTAATTTCCTGTTATGTTAGATTTGATATTGGGACAAAATGAAGGACTCAGAATATGAAGGTTTACTTTACACTAACATAGCAAGGGTATACAACAAATGTACAATGGCGTTCGGGATTTTTGAATGTGCTCTCTTGTCACCCTGTGGAAGTGTATGCAGTCAGCAGGGCAAGGTGTGTTTAAAATGCTTGGTCTCCAGACATCCACCAAATTGAATGGGCATCATATCCATGTAGGGGCATTTTATGCTCTTACATAACCGGGAAGCTGCATCAAGGGAGGTAGGATCCACTGAAATCCCAGGGACAATTAAGGGAAAACTAATCCCCATTGTGGGGAAATAGGGAATGCTGTCCCATCATAGCTTTCTTAGATCCTTTTCAGGTTTATGGCTATGATAATGACCCTGTGAGCAGTGGCTTTACCTGATTTAAATATAAGATAAATTCCCTTTCAAAATGTGAAAGGATGGTGACAATACTCTTGAAAAGAGGCTTATAAATTGGGTAAAGATATGCCTCTCATAGATAACTTCATAGAAGAGAGAATTAGTGTATTTGGGGATCTGTTCCAAGAGATACAAGACAAAATTAGTATGTAAGGAAAGGCAGGAAATCGATCTGACTCACCTAACACCCAGTAGCGCTTCAGTGGCTGTTAAACATTTTCTTGGTTGTAATGCTCTGATATGCACAGAGATGATTTATGAGAAACCAGCAAATATGGAGTCATAACCACAAGCAATTTAGGAGCTAGAGACAGAGTAGCTAGAGATAGGAGATGTAGAATTAATTCAGAAACTGTTCACTTTCTTTGGCAAACAGGTACATCTGCCAGTGCATAAATAGGTCAGGTGCTATCTGATTGCAGTAGTTCTAGCTTTATGGATGACAGATCCTTAAGTCAGCTTAGCAGGGAATCAGCAGTAGTGACATGGTGAGCTCCATGACAAGGAGAAAGGTAGTGAAGAAATCTTTGTCTCTCTAACATTGAGCTTTTTGGAGTCTTCCAAATCTTTAAGAAGCTTGGGAAAAGGACTGCCCAGATATTCCTTTGGTCTGTATCTTAGTAAGCAATTTGATTTAACTATGAAAATTACTCCAGACACAATAGCCATAGGCTCAACCAATCATTTGGTCATATTGTAGCCCACATGAATGAAAACTGGGTTTTATCTCATTTTTCTTATCAGTGATCTGCACTTATCAGGTGGGAAATGATATTGTTTTTTCCTATGTTTTTCTTGACAGTTTTTTTCTTCTATTAGCAAAAAATTCAAACTCCCTATTTTTTTCAAGACTGTATTAATGATTATGAAATGTTTACATTATATATATTTATACTTGTTAATGACTTTCAGCATTGTGGCATAATGGATCGACTGCTAAATTCTGAAGTACAAAGACTTGGATTTAAATCCCCTCTAGACACTTATCACTTTATTATGGTCCTGGAAAAGACTTTCGTGAGTCCCTTGGACAGTAAGGAGAACAAATCAGCCAATACTTAAAGAAAGTAATTCAGACTATTCATTGGAAGGTCAAAACTCTAAAGGCAAAACTTAAATTCTTTGGCCACATGAGAAGACAGGACTCATTGGAAAAAGATACTGATGTTGGGAAAGATTTAAGGCAAAAGAAGAAGAGGACAGTGGAGGATGAGATAGATGAATAGTGTAATGGAAGAAATAAACATGAGTTGGGACAGACTTCAGAAGATAGTGGAGGATAGAAAATCTGGAATGGTATTCATAGGGACATGAAAAATCAGAAAGGACTGAATGACTGAACAACAACAAAGTAATTTAATTTCTCTGAACCTCAAGGAACTCTCTAAGACCCTGAATTATAGAAAAGTTGTGGTCTCTTGTCAGGGGAAGGAATTCCTGAAAAAGGAATTCCCACAGTGAAGAAATCATATGTTTTGATATACAGATGTATTTATGTGATGTAATAGAAAGAATGTCAGACCAGTGGTGAGAAAGCCTGTTAGTCTCTATTTGAATCGCTTTCTGGAATTTTATATAAATTCAGTACCATTTAATGACTAAACATTTAAGTTTCCAATGAACACAAATTGCTATGTTAGGTTCAGGGAGAGACTTGAAAAATTCAAATAAGTCTAGCACAGAGGTTAGAGGTCTGGCAACCTTCATCAGTAAATGTCCTATACATGATCTTGAGGTTTGTCTTGGCTTCATTTTTCTCCACTTTCTCAGTTTGAGAACTAGATTCCCAGTGATTTAATTTGAGCACCACCTCAAGTTCTTTTTTTTTTTTAAATGCTTTATTAACTTCTGGTTTACAGCATTCATTTCCGCCAGATTTTGAGTTACAATTTTATCCCCATTTTTCCCCTACCCATCACCCCAGAATATCAGTCCCACATGATATCCCCTCATCCAATCTGCTCTTTCCCATATCTTCTCCCATACCCCCTTCGACTTTACCATTAGGGTAAGGTGAATCTTTGTGTCCCAATGCCTGCCCATCTTATCTCTGAATTACATGCAAAATGGTAATAATAATAGTATTTATATATATTTGAAACATTTACTTTTAAAACGTCAAATTTCAGATCCATTCCCTTCTTCCCTTGTCACCCACTACCTCTGGGAAGATAAGCAATTAATTCAGCATGTGTTGTACATGTATAGCTATGGAAAACATTACCATAGTAGATATATTGTAAAAGACTGTTTATATTTTCCTCCCACCCATCCGACCTCCCACCTGGTCCATTCCCTACTTTGATCCTGTCCCTCTTCTAAAGTGGGTACTTCCAACCTCCCCTCCCCCCAGAATGACCTCCCCTCCATCATCCCCCCTCTCATCCCCCTTCCCCCTACTATCCTGCAGGGTGAGATATCCCATTTAGTATGTATGTCATTCTCTCCCTGAGCCAAATTCAATGAGAATATGGATTTGCCTTTTTGCCTTCCTGTTCTTTCCTCCCCTGCAACCACTTCCCCTTGCTTCTTCTACATGAGATAGTTTACCCTACTCTGTCTCTCCCCATCTCCTCTTGCCACTTTCCTCCCTCACCTCTTAACTTCATCCCTTAAGTATCATCCCTTCCCTCCAAATTCAATCTGTGCCCTCTATCCATGTATACCTATAAACATATATGCACACATCCACATATGTATTCATATATATATCCTTCTTATAACCTCTTATCTTATCTTATCCTCCATATATCCTTCTTCAATTATTTTCATAATGGGAAATGTTTCATCAGTTACAGTTATTGTTTTTCCATGTAAGAATGTAAATAGTTCAACTTCGATAAATTCCTTTTAATTTCTTTTCCCTGTTTACCTTCTCAGGTATCTCTTGCTTCTTGTGTCTGAATGGCAAATTTTCTATTCAACTCTGGTTTTTTTCTCAAGAACTTTTGAAAGTCTTCTATTCCACTGAATGACCATGTTTTCCCCTGAAACAAGATACTCAGGTTTTTTGGGTAGGTGATTCTTGGTTTTAATCCCAGCTCTTTTGACCTCTGGAGTATCATATCCCTTGCCCTTTGATCGCTCAGTGTAGAAGCTGCGAGGACCTGTGCTATTCCGATCGTGTTTCCACAATATTGAAATTGTTTCTTCCTGGCTGGTTATAGTATTTTCTCCTTGATCTGGGAATTCTGGAACCAGGCTATAATATTCCCAGGAGTTTTCTTTTTGGGATATTTTTCAGGAGGTGATCTGTGGATTTTTTCAACCTCTATTTTGCCCTCTGGGTCTAGAACATCAGGGCAATTTTCCTTGAGAATTTCTTGAAGGATGATTTCTAGGTTCTTTCATTGGTCATTTTTTTTAAAGCAATTGGGGTTAAGTAACTTGCTCAAGGTTACACGGCTAGTCATTATTTATGTGTGGGTGCTCATTTTCTGAGGCCGGATTTGATCTCAGGTCATCCCAACTCTGAGGCCGGCGGTCTTACTCACTGCGCCACCTAGCTGCCCCTTTAGGGCAATTGGGGTTAAGTAACTTGCCCAAGGTCACACGGCTAGGTTTTTGTTTGTGTGGGTTAAGTGTCTGAGGCCAGATCTGAACTCAGGTCCTTCTGGCTCCAGGGCCGGTGCTCTATTCACTGCACCACCTAGCCGCCCCTCTTTGGTCATTTCTTTCAGGTAGTCCAATAATTTTTAAATTATCTCTCCTGGATCTATTCTCCAGGTCAGTGCTTTTTTTTCCCATGAGATATTTTTTTTTAAACAAATACTTTATTAACTTCTGTTTTACATCATTCATTTCCACCAGATTTTGAGTTACAATCATTTTCCCCCCATTATTCCCCTACCCAACCTCCCAGAATAGCAGTCCCACAAGATATCGCTTCCTCCAATCTGCTCTCTCCCATACCTTCTCCCATACCCCCATCGACTTTTCCATTAGAGGAAGATGAATCTTTTGTGTCCCAATGCCTGCACATCTTATCTCCCAATTATAGGCAAAAGAGTATTAATAATAGTATTTATATATATATTTGAAACATTTAATGTTACGACTTTGAATTTCAGATCCATTTCCTTCCTCCCTTGTCACCCATTCCTTCTTGGGATATAAGTAATTCAGTATATGTTGTACATGTCTAGCTATGCAAAATATTATCATAGTAGATATATTGTGCAAGGCTGCTTATAATTCCCTCCCACTCATCCCACCCCCCACCTGGTCCATTCCCTACATGATCCTGTCCCTCTTCTATAGTGGTAGTTCCAACCTCCCCTCACCCCAAGGATGCCCTCCCATCCATCATCTCTCCTCTCATCCCCCTTCCCCCTATCCTGCTGCAGGTTGAGATATCCCATTTAGTATGTATGTCATTTTCTCCCTGAACTAAATTCAATGTGAATGTGGTTTTGCCTTTTTAGCCTTCCTTATTCTCCCCCTCCTTTGCACCCACTTCCCTACATGAGATAGTTTACCCTACCATGTCTCTCCCCATCTCCTCTTGCCACTTTCCTCTCTCACCTCATAATTTCATCCCTTGAGTACTCTCCCTTCCCAACAAAATCTACCTATGCCCTCTATCCATATATAACTGTAACCATATACACACACATTCACATATGTATTCATATGACCACACTCCCTTCTTCCATTATTTTCATAGTGAGAAAGATATCATCAGTCACAGTTATTGCTTTTCCATATAGGAATGTAAATAGTTCAACTTTGATAAGTTCCTTTTGATTTCTTTTCCTGATTACCTTCTCAGGCATCTCTTCCTTCTTGTGTCTGGATGTCAAATTTTCTATTCAACTCTGGTTTTTCCCTCAAGAATGCTTGAAAGTCCTCTATTCCACTGAATGACCATATTTTCCCCTGAAACAAAATACTCAGTTTTGCTGGGTAGGTGACCCTTGGGTTCGTTCCCAGTTCTTTTGCCCTCTGGAATATCATATTCCATGCCCTTCGATCCCTCAGTGTAGAAGCTGCCAGGTCCTGGGCTATTCTGATTGTGTTTCCACAATATTGAAATTGCTTCTTCCTGGCTGCTTGTAGTATTTTCTCCTTGATCTGGGGATTCTGGAACCTGGCTATAATATTCCTGGGAGTTTTCTTTTGGGATCTTTTTCAGGAGGTGATCTGTGGATTCTTTCAACCTCTATTTTGCCCTCTGGATCTAAAACATCAGGGCAATTTTCCTTGAGAATTTCTTGAAGGGTGATTTCTAGTTCTTTCTTTGATCATGGCTTTCAGGTAGTCCAATAATTTTTAAATTGTCTCTCCTGGATCTATTTTCCAGGTCAGTGGTTTTTCCCATGAGATATTTCACATTGCCTTCTAATCTTTCGCTTGTTTGGATCTGCTTAACAGCATCTTGATTTCTCATAAAGTCATTAGCTTCCATTTGCTCCAGTCTAACTCTGAAGGAATGAATCTCCTCAGTGAACTTTTGAGATTCTTTTTCCATCTGGCAAATTCGACTTTTAAGGCATTCTTCTCCTCATTGCCCTTTTGGGCCTCCTTTGCCATTTGAGCTAGTCTATTTTTTAAGGTGTTGTTTTCCTCAGTCAGGCTGTTGACCTCATTTCATACTTTTCCTGCATCCTTCTCATTTCTCTTTCTAATTTTTCCTCCACTTCTCTTATTTGATTTTAAAGTCCTTCTTAAGGTCCTCTATGGCCTGCAACCCACTCATGTTTTCCCCTGGGGCTTTTGGAGCAGGACTTCTGACCTCACAGTCCTTTTCCTGCTCTATGCCCCCAAAATAGGAGTCTAGGGTTGCATTTTTCTGTTTCCCTTGCCTTGGCATGTTGCCACTTAATTACTTGACTTTTGGGCTTGTTGCCACACTATGGCTTTAAGGCCAGATAGAGGAATTTTCGTCCCGAACGTGTGGGGGCAACTTCCGTTTCTGGCAAGCTATAAACCCACCCACAACTTCCACCCTAGATCACAATCCAGATCCAGGGAGGTTAAAGCAAGAGCGATTACCCCCCAAGACTGATCGCTGGATCTCTCCACGATTTGTAGGCTGGGAGCCAGAAATGCCTCTGAAAACTGCACAGTGGCTTGTCTCCTCAGCAGCTTCTAGCCCCCAGGGGAGGGAGCTGACGCATTCCCCAAATACAGGTCCCAAAGTCCATAGGACACTAACCTCTTACTTTGTCCTAGGCAAGTCTATGTTGATAATTCTGGAGTTGCCACAGCTCCTTGTGTTCTGGGGTTCCTCCAGCCAGCTGCTGGCCCTGCCGCCCTGGGGCTAAAACCTCGGCTCACGTGGACCTGGGCTAGGCTCGGCTCCTGCGCTCTGCGCGCTGGCGGCTCCCAGACCACTGCGCTGGTCCTTCCTGCAGGGTGCTGGGCTGTCCTCAGCGGGAGGTTAGCTTCTCTGTGTCGTTCTGTGGGTGCTGGGGCTCCAGAAGATTTTCAGAATCCTTTTTTACATAGTTTGTGGAGAATATGGGGGCAGAGAGGCTTGGACGAGCTGTTTCTACTCCGCCATCTTGGCTCCGCCCCCCCATGAGATATTTGACATTGCCTTCTATTTTTTCATTTGTTTGGATCTGTTTAACAGCATCTTGATTTCTCATAAAGTCACTAGCTTCCCTTTGCTCTAGTCTAATTCTGAAGGAATGAATCTTCTCAGTGTGCTTTTGAGATTCTTTTTCCATCTGGCAAATTTAGCTTTTTAAGGCATTGTTCTCCTCATTGCCCTTTTGAGCCTCCTTTGCCATTTGAGTTAGTCTATTTTTTAAGGTGTTATTTTCCTCAGTCAGTCTGTTGACTCTCATTTCATTCTTTTCCTGCATCCTTCTGATTTCTCTTCCCAATTTTTCCTCCACTTCTCTTATTTGGTTTTTAAAATACTTCTTAAGGTCCTCTATGGCCTGTAACTTGCTCATATTTTCATTTGGGGCTTTTGGTGCAAGATTTCTGACCTCACAGTCCTCCTCCTGTCCCCTGCTTTGATCCTCTTTCCCCCAAAATAGGAGTCTTTTTGTTGCATTTTTCTGTTTATTTTGTTTCCTTTACCTCGGCTTGTTGCCGCTTAATTACTTGACTTTTGGTCTTGTTGCCACAGTAGGACTCTGCCACCAGACAGGGGACCTTCCATCCCAAATGTTGAGGTCTTCACAATTTCTGGTGGTATTAGTTGGGTGGCCTCTGTGAAGCTTCCACATGCTCTGGCAAGCTGGATATCCACCCCACGACCTCCCCCCACCAGATCCCAATCCAGATCCAGGGAGGTTAAAGCAAGAGTGATTACCCCCCAAGACTGATCACTACATCTTCCTACAGTTTGCAGACTAGGAGATGAAGTTGCTAATGAATCTGCAAAATGGTGTCTATTCAGTGTCTCTCCTCAGCAGCTTTTCGCCCCTAGGGGAGGAATCTGACTTGTTCTCCAAATACTGGTCCCAAAGTCCATAGGGCACTTACCTCTCACTTTGTCCGAGGCATGTCTATGTTGATAATTCCGGAATCGCCACAGCTGCTGGTGTTCTGGGCTCCCTCCAGCTGGCTCCTGGCCAGGCCACCCTGGGGCTAAAACCATGACTCATGTGGGCTTGGGTTAGACTCCCAGAGTATTGTGCTGTCGGTTCTCAATGTGCTGTGCTGGCTGCTCCCTGCAGGGCTGCAGGGTTGTCCTCAGCAGGAGGTTAGCTTCTCTGTGTTCTGTGGGTGCTAGAGCTCCAGAAGTTGTTCAGAGTCCACCTTTTACATGGTTTGGAAGTGGTGTGGGGGAGATCACCTTGGAAATGCTGTTTTTACTCTGCCATGTTGGCTCTGCCCCACCACCACCTCAAGTTCTTAAGAGGATATTCCATTTTGGCTTCTAGTCTAAGGGATCCTCCTCAGCTAGGGGGCATGAGCAAAAGAGGGACAGGAGTAGAGACTGGGGCAGGACTGGAAAGTACATACATGAATCGGCTATGAAACAGGCAGTTTTATTCCATCACAGAAAGGAAATGCTGTGTAACATAGTCATAGAATGATTATAATCAGTTGAGATACTAGTATATAGGCTTCCTTGGAATGTTTGCAAGGAGACTGCTCATAAGGTGTCTTAAATTTGCCCTCTAACTATTACAATCCAATCAATGACAAGTGGCCTTTTTCTTCTATTTCTTTACATGGCATTCCCTCTTTGCTGGTCTGCTTTTGCCTCATCTTTTGGTATTATGGTTTAATATACCAGCTGCCTCTGAATATATCACAAGGAAAAAGAAGAAAATATAAAACAGAGGTGACCTCATCTCAGACACTACTTGCCTAGGTGATCATGATGTCATTCTCTGTGACCCAGGGGGGGAAAAGAGTACCAGCCTACCCACTCTCCAAAGCTCTGAAAGTTCATCTTACCCTCTAGTCCAGGAAGAAGGAGAAGGCTAAAGGACGTGTATTACTCCTTCAGTATATCCACAGATTTCTGGCTTAGTTACCAATTAAAGGAGCTATTGTGACCATCTGCAATTAGTCCAAGGATATCTATGCCTTCTTTGAAATGGTTGAGAAGACAAAATCATTTCAGTTATGTATCTCCAAATTAGTGTATTATAAAACACGGCCCTTTTCCTCTTGGAATTTATTGGAAAGAGCCAACTACTCAGAAACAAAAGACATGAGTTTACATTCTTCCTTGATTGCTTACTAGCTGTTTGACTACAGATTCCTTTACATCTTTGAACCTCAGTTTCCTTTTCTGGAAAATGAAGATAACAGTAGGCTAATACATGCCACTAAAGGTAGTTTTCAGAAAAAAATGCTGTGTAAACCTTAACACCTCCCATTTTAACTGGTCTCTTTTATATTTTCATCTAGTAATAGGATACATCACCTCATTCCTGGATTATTGCAATATTCTGCCCATATGTATACCTGCCTTAGCCCTATCTCTACTCCAATCAATCCTCTATTCAGTCACCTAAGTGATTTTCCTGAAGCACAGGTCTAACTATGCCACTTCCCTGTTCAGTAAATTCCAGTGGTTCCCTATTGCTTCCTGGACAAAATCTGATGTTTTCTGCCTGGAATTCAAACCTCTTCATAACTCTCCCCGCTTCTGCCTTTCCAGTCTTCTTACATTTTACTTGCTTCCACTTACTCTTCAGTCCACTAACATTGTATTCCTGGATGTTTCATTAATAAGATAGCCCATCTTTTGGCTTTGGGCATTTTCTCTGACCGTCCCCCAGACCTGGAATTCTCTCTCTCCTAAACTCAGCCCACTGATTTTCCCATTTTTAAGTCCCAACTAAAACTTCCATCTTTTACAGAAAGTCTTTCTCAGCCCCTCTTAATTCCAGTGCTTTTCTCTGTTATTCTCTATTTATGCCATCTATGGCTTGCTTTGTCATTACTTGTTTGCATGTTGTCTTCCCCATTAGATTAGATCCTAGAAGGCAGAAAATATCTTTAGCCTTTTTGCGTGTTCCCAGAACTTAGCACAGTACCTGGCAGAGGGTAGGCAATTAATAAATATTGATTAATTAAAATGTGAATAATGAATACCAAATAGAATACCAAATACAAGTGAATAGTGAGGTTTGAATAAATACTGAAGGAAGGAAAAGAGCAAATACTTATATCTTGGAGGATGCAAAAAATCATGCTGGACATGCCATTTGAGTTTGCTCTTAAAATCTGATATATGAAACTGGGAGGAAAAGATTTCAAGTTTAGAAAGCATAATATTAAGAACAAGGAATTGGGGGACCAAAGAATAGAAGTTGTGGGTCACACCCTTCAAAATGTATGGGGGATTTTCCTATGTGAGAGTATCTTGTGCTATGGTAAGTGGCTCTATCTAGTCTACTTCCTAGTTACATGTCACCTAGCTGCCCCTTTGTCTATCTATTATCTCACCAAGTGTTAGTAGTAGTCGTAGTAGTTGTCATCATAGCAGAAGTAGTAGTAGTGTGGTGGTGGTGGTAGTAGTAGTAATAGCAGTAGTAGCAGTAGTAGTAGTAATAGAGGATTGGACCTTTGCATTGTTGTTATAGAGAACTTCAAAAAGAAGAAACATCCTCCACCAATGAAAACCAGCCCCTTCTTTGCAACTTATAATGAAAGAAACTTATCTGATATGTAATAGCTCGACAACATTTAATAAGCACTTTTTATACATTATCTCCTTTGTCCCATACAACTCAATGAGGTAGGTGCTATTATTATCATAAACTTATAGGTAAAGAAGCTGATATTTTGAGAGATTAAGTGACTTTCTCAGAGCCACAAAGCCACTAAGTATCCGGAGCTAGATTCCAACCCAGGTCATCACAGTTCAAGGTAAAATGTTATGCCCCCTGAAACGTGGTGATGAATAAGAGACAAATCGAGACCACTGCGGCAAGAAAAAAGAAAAAAAATTTATTACGAGTTCGAACCCAGGCCCAACCATGCATTTTAGATGGAGGACCCCGAGTGTCTCCTCGGATGCTTTTTTATACAATTATGAGGGGAAAGCAGGAAATATTGAGCTCACTGATTGGCTTAGTAGGTTCAGCTAATTCTTAGAGACAAGGAGTTGGCGGGAAATGATTGGCTAGCAGACTTAGTTGAGTCTTGGAGATAGAGGCTCGATGCCAACTTCATGGGCTATAGGGGAGGGGTGAGAGCAAACAGGTGTCAGGTGGGGGGTAGTTGAGGCAGTTGACTCAGTTCCCGAATCTTATAGGTCAACATGACATTGTGGTTAGGGTTGGGAAAGCATATATTCTTCAAGAAAAAACAAGGTTATTCTATAATCTCCTGAGGTTTGGCCCTATTTCATATTTGGCTCCATTTCACCCCCCACACCAATGGTGTCAAACTCATATAGAAAGGTGGCAAATTATAATAAGAATCCTTTTAGGACACATATTGGCTTAGGAAAAAACTACATCTGAATGTTGTTTATGCTCAATTATAATTTTGATTGACTTTGTTAGATATTTCCCAATTAGATTTTAATTTGATTCCAGTCACTCTAGGGAGTGTTGTGAGCTGTGCATTTGATTCCTCTGTACTGTCATTCTGACTCATGCTATCCAACTTGGAGCAGTAAGTTGAATTAACCAGCATTTATTTAAACACCTAGTATTTGCAAGGCATGATGACAAGTATGAAGAATTTAAATACAGGCAAAAAAGCAGTCTCTGCCCTGAATTGGCTTACATTATTTTATTTTATTTTCCTTTTGTTGTTGTTGTTCAGTTATTTCAGTCATGTCCAACTCTTTGCTATCCCATTTGGGGTTTTCTTGTCAAAAATACTGGAGTGGTATGTTATTTCTTCTTCTAACTCATTTTACAAATGAGGATACCAAGGCAAGCAAGATTAAGTGACTTGTCCAAGGTCATATAGCTAGTAAGTGTATGAAATCAAATATGAAACACAGTTTTTCATGACTCCAGGACCAGAGATTTATCCAGTCTATCTCCTAGCTACCCTGGTCACTGAGCTACCCTTTTATTTGTCTACTTATTTATTTATCTATTACCTCACTAAAACTGAAAAGAGAAGCAGCCACTCACAGGTCTAGTCTTACTATTGATCAGCATGGAAGCTTGGAACTATATCATTTCTTAACCTTGATTAGTTAGCCCTTCCTTAGAAGCTTGGTAATCCCCTTCTCCCCAGGGCTGAGCATATGGGTACCAGACTAAGTATGGGAACCTACTACTATGACTCAAGAACCTCAAAGTTCAAGTAATTCACCAGCCTCAATCTCTCCATATCAGAAGATGCAAGTGTATGCAACCATATCTACCCACATCTAATTTGGAAAGACAACATATAAGAGGTAGATACAAAAGGCAGTCAGGAAATAACTTTAAGGAAGTCTGGTGAAGTCTGGAGAGCCAAGAGTATTCCAGAAAAGTAGAGGGAATGAGAATGTGCATGGCTTGTAAAGTTTCTACGATGAATTTGTCCATCACAGAAGAGGTCATGTGTGTTGACATGTCTTCAAAATGAGCAGGAAGTGGGAACAAAGGAATCTTCCAGTGTAAGAAAGCTAATAGCATGTGCAAAGAAATCCAAAGATTTAAAATGAAAGACAGGGAAGGACTAAAAGAGGGAAGACAACTGGCCAGGACACTTCCTCAAAATGGATGTACAAGGAGGAACTTACCAATTGGAGGAAAGGGTCACAGGAATGGAGGGATCTTCCAGAATGAGAGGACTTCCCATGCATGAAGAAGTCTGGATAGTCAGGAGCAGAGCTGGGAGAAGAAAAGGGATGATGAAGCTTTAAGTTAGATTTAGGCTAGAACTAGATTCAGGTTTGATGTTCTGGTTGAGTATACTCCTTAGAAGGGTGTGTGGCAGGCATTAGGCATGATGCCAGAAAAAATTCCGAATATGTAATCCATTTTGGCTGAAGCAGAGAATACATAGAAGAAAACAGTGTGAGAAGAACCTGGAAAAGTAGGGAATATATTGCAAAAGAAAGATCCTAGGCTTATGTTTCAAATTCTAGCCTGCTTTGCTCTTAAGTGACAATCAGACTGATCTTCCCACAAACTCCCTATAAAAGGAGGATAGCATTGATTCTGTCCTAGCAATATAAAGGAAAGTTTGAATAGGTGTGAAAATTTGGGCAAGAAGATTGAGGGAAGGTCCGATAGTAATTTATAAAGGTGGTAGCGGAATTCATTAAAATAACAACAATCAAAAAAAGAAATAAAGAAAACTGATCTAGATGTATTTATTGATGTTTTCTGCCAAATATTACAAGAACAGTTAATACCTGTGCTATAAATATTTTGACAATATTTAATAATATTTAACCATGTTTTCCTCAGTTTCCTCATCTGTAAAATAATCTGGAGAAGGAAATGTCAAACCACTCTAGTTTCTTTCCAAAGAAAACACCAAATGGGATCAAAAAAGAGTTGGATATGGCTGAAAAGAATGAACAACATCACTACAAATAATAATTATTTATTGAGAAACTAAGCTAGCTACTAAACTCCCTTTTAAGTCAAATATAGTCCAAGTCTCTAAACCCTAAGCAATAATGCAGAAAATGTTAATTATTGATCAGTATCACAATAACTAATGGCACACAACTTTGAAAAATTTGATTCTTGCAAAAAGACTGAAGCAATATGTCATTAATATAAATTATTTTCTATGACAATGTTGGGTTTCTGCCAGTGTAGCAATGATGATTTGACATTAGGAAATTATTTGATATATGCAATCGATTTTTTAAAAGATGCAAAAACATTTCTTTGAAAAATGAGAAAACTCATGTATGCTAAAAGTTATATATGTGAAAAAATTGATGGAGGTGCCTTTCACAATCATGACCCTAGAGGAAATTCTTAACTAAAGTAGGGAAAGCAGAGAGTACAAAAGACGAACTAGAGAATTTAATTTATGAGATTGTGAATTTTCTCATGAAAGAAATCATTGCAAGTAGGACAAGAGTAGAAATTATCATGTAGGGGGAAAAAAATCTTTGCGTCAAATATCTCTAGTAATAATTTGTTCTCTAAGGTATATAGGGAATTAACAAAAATATCTAGGATCAAAAAGTCACTCCCCAGAAGATCAGTAATAGGAGGATGTGAGTATACTGTTGTCAAATGAAAAATAGAAGACTATTAGCATTGTATGGAAGACGTCTGTAACTCACTAAGAACAATATAAAATAAATCACCTTTGAGGCTTCACCCCATACTCAGCAAATTAACAAAGGTGACAAAAGATGGCTATAGCTACCATTGAAGGGATTTTAGGCAGAAAGGCTTACTAATACTCTTCTTGTTGAGCTGTGAATTGGGATTTGTGAATTTTAATGCTAAAAAGCACAAATAAAAATTAATTTGGTGTCTATAGAGCAATTTTAAGGGTTGAGTGAAAAGTCTCATGACTCTGGAGACTTTAGAAGGGCAGAAATGCTTATTAAATTACTGGAAGTTGTGGACACAAAGTCAAATTGAACCCTTTTTCTCAAAATAAAAAAAGTCAAATTATAAATTTCTAACCATTTAATTTTAAAGCAAAATGAATTTTTTTCACTCTCCTGAACCCAAGCTAATATGTTGCACTTAATTCTTAGCAAATTTTCTTTGTCTTCTTCAATTCTGATGATAAAGTATTTATTTTTTCCCCTTTATATGTACACCATTAAGTATATCTGTTCTTATGGCATGTGTTTTTTTAATAGCACTACTTTTTCAATAGATAATGGTTTGAGTCCATATCTCACAAATATCATCATAAGTAAATTTTTCACACTAATCTTGGCAGGTGCGACCTGAAATATTTGACATATGTATAACACAAAGAGATTAGGCTGACATCTGTGTTCTGATAGGGAGGTGTGAATTACAGAGACAGATGCATATGAGAAATTATTGGTATTAGATGTCAATGAGCCTAACTTCAGAGGGAAAAATGCTAGAAAAACAGAGTGTGTTTTCACTTGTCTTTTGCCACCCACATTGTCCCTGATACCATGCTGTGAGTGTGTGTCCCTCATTAGTTCTTATTTAATAAAGGAGTGAAAATCGGGAGGCCTTAACAATCACATATTGTTCTGGAGAGCTCTATTTAGGTAGGAGAGTTCTTTTAGAGAATCCTTTTTAAAGCAGTTTGTCTGGGTCATGGATAATTATATTAAAGCCCTGCCTCCCCACCCCACTCCACTCCACTTTTTATTCTTCCAGATATATTCACATCATTTCAACCACCTGTGCCATTTAGAATTCTTACTTTCTCTTAAGGATCAACTTAAGTGCACCTTCTGCCTGAAACCTTTACTGATTCTCAAAGTTGTTAGGGGTTGGTCTCCCTCAACCCACTAAAATTATTTTGTATTTATTCACCTCGGTACATATTTTACCACCCTCCCATCCCCATAACAACCTAGTACAATTTCCTTGAAGGCAAGGATTGTTCCACTTTTTGTTTGTTTCACTAGAACTTAGCTTTATGCTACATATATAGGTCTTATTTAGTAAAGATTTTTAAATTGGATTAAGTTAAAATCATTCCAAATATGAGGTTAATATTGTATCTAAGGTAGTGGTTCAAGTAGCAGCCTAAGTATTCTGGAATATGATATGGGAAGATAGATCTCTGGGAATAGTTTTTTATTTGATTTGTCTTGGCATATAACCCCATATAGACTCCTCACAAATTTAGGAAGTATAATGGGAAATGTGTTGGATTCAGAGTCAGAAGTCCTGAGTTCATTAATACTTACATGTTTTTGAGCAAAGGACTTAATCTCTGGACCTCAATTTCCTCATTTGCAAAATGAGAATGTTGGATTAGGTGTTTTATTTAAAGTTCTTTCCAAATGAATATATCTTATCCCCCTCCCCCCAAAAAGAAAAAAAAAACCTGAATTCTTATTAAATTTACTAGCAATTAGCTAATAAGTGGTTGATTGAATTCAAATTCCTCCCCCAAAAAAAATTAAAAAAAAAAAAAGAAAATCAAGCATAACCTTAGTGGTTTGGGAACATGCTTAATGTGTATCAGTTAATTCTCCAATTTATTTTGGGAAACTGCAGCTGTTTGAATAACAAACTAGCTCTTTCTGTAAGGGCATGTCCTAGGGAGTTTGAGCAGCTCCTTGAAGTATGTGCAACATTACAACCTGAAATGTGGCAGCTCTTCCAAAATGCCAGCTCTTAAAATCTCTAATAATGAAATGCCTCATTGGTTTGACTGAAGCAGAAAGGCTAGAATTTGGCTATACTGAGGTAGGTTTTAAATTGAGGTGGATAATGAAACATTCTTGTATAACCCATGGGGGTTGTTGGATTGAAGACTGGACCAAAATCTGGGTTGCGTAAAAAACAGTGAGAGTGTTTGAGGGTCTTGAATTCCCAAAGAGGAAGGCTAGTACTTTTTTCCCCACAGATACACATGCCAGAGGAAGTTCCACCAGCATATTAAACTTGGAGAAACATCTGTGAGAATCCAATTTCAGAAAATTCTAGTAAACCCGGGACTATAACGAATTTTGATATTGTAAATAATACTACAATTGTATTTGAACCTCAAACATGTTTTCATATCCTTGGGCGGCCTCTTTTGATATATAGATGCATTTCCTTTTCTCTCAGCACAGGAGGGAAAAAAGGGGGATGGGGGTACTACTTTGTCTGAAAATTATTGGAAGTTTTACTTAGAACATTTTAGCCTCCAAGCATGCTCCCATGAATGATTCCAATACAATACTAATCTGATACTTGTATTTGAATTGCTAATATTACAAAAAAGTGTTGCCTGTGTTGCCACTACTGAAGCTTACTCTTGCTAAGCCAGATGTCTATTATCCATCCTGCACACACAAATTAAATTGATAACTCTTAAAAAAGAGGAAGCTTTATTTTTGGTTATGCGGAATGCTTCCTAACATGTAATGTGAATAAAACTTATCAAAAACTGATTGCATATTGTCAAAGCATATATTAAAATAACTTGCCAACTAACTTTGATAAGTCCCAATTTATATACTCTGCCAGTATGGGTGTATTTCTATACAATCCTCATGTTTCATCTGAGAGACAGATACTCTGTCTAAAGTTAGCATCTGCCACCTAAGGTCCTATCATTAGACCATGAGAATTTCTCATTCCTCACTGTTATAACCTGTTATCTCCCTGACACAGAGTAATGCATTTTAAAGAAAAAAAGTTCTTCTAGTTTAAACAATTGTTTCTAAACAAATGCCTTATTAACTTCTGTTTTACATCATTCATTTCGGCCAGATTTTGAGTCAAAATTATTTTCCCCCTGTTTTCCCCTACCCACCCTTCCAGAATAGCAGTCCCACACAATATCACTTCCTCCAATTTGCTCTTTCCCCTATCTTCTCCCATACCCCCTTCGACTTTTCCATTAGAGGAAGGTGAATCTTTGTGTCCCAGTGCCTGCACATGTTATCTCCCAATTTCAAGCGAAAGAGTATTAATAATAGTATTTATATAGATTTGAAACATTTAGTCTTGAAACCTCGAATTTCAGATTCATTTCCTTCCTCTCTTGTCACCCATTCCCTCTAGGAAGATAAGTAATTCAGTATGTATTGTACATGTCTAGCTATGCAAAACATTACCATAGTAGATATATTATACAAGGCTGCTTATACTTCCCTCCCACACATCCCACACCCCACCTGGTCCATTCCCTACTTGATCCTGTCCCTCTACTATAATGGATAATTCCAACCTCCCCACCCCCCAAGGATGCCCTCCCATCCATCATCCCTCCTCTCATCCCCCTTCCCCCTATTCTGCTGCAGGTTGATATATCCCATTTAGTATGTATGTCATTCTCTCCCTGAACCAAATTCAATGAGAATGTGGTTTTGCCTTTTTCCCTTCCTATTCTACCCCTCCCTTGCAACCACTTCCCCTTGCTTCTTCTAATTGAGATAGTTTACCCTACCCTGTCTCTACCCATCTCCTCTTGCCACTTTCCTCTCTCACCTCATAATTTCACCCCTTAGGTATCATCCCTTCCGAACAAATTCAACCTGTGAACTCTATCCATGTATAAATGAAAACATATATACACACATTCACATATGTATTAATATGACCATACACCCTTCCATTTTTTTAAAAAAAGGCTTTATTAACTTCTATTGTACATCATTAAATTCCCGCCAGATTTTGAGTTACAATCATTTCCCCCCATTATTCCCCTACCCAACTTCCCAGAATAGTAGTCCCACAAGATATCTCTTCCTCCAATCTGCTCTCTCCCATACCTTCTCCCATACCCCCATCGACTTTTCCATTAGAGGAAGGTGAGTCTTTGTGTCCCAATGTCTGCACATCTTATCTCCCCATTACAAGCAAAAGAGTATTAATAATAGTATTTATATATATTTGAAACATTTAATGTTACGACCTCAAATTTCAGATCCATTTCCTTCCTCCCTTGTCACCCATTCCTTCTTGGGAGATAAGTAATTCAGTATACATTGCACATGTCTAGCTATGCAAAACATTATCATAGTAGATATATTGTACAAGGCTGCTTATAATTCCCTCCCACTCATCCCACCCCCCACCTGGTCCATTCCCTACATGTTCCTGTCCCTCTTCTATAGTGAGTACTTCCAACCTCCCCTCACCCCAAGGATGCCCTCTCATCCATTATCCCTCCTCACATCCCCCTTCCCCCTATCCTGCTGTAGGTTGAGATATCCCATTTAGTATGTATGTCATTTTCTCCCTGAACCAAATTCAACGTGAATGTGGTTTTGCCTTTTTAGCCTTCCTTATTCTCCCCCTCCTTTGCAACTACTTCCCCTTGCTTCTTCTACATGGGATAGTTTACCTTACCCTGTCTCTCCCCATCTCCTCTAGCCACTTTCCTCTCTCACCTCATAATTTCATCCCTTGAGTATTCTCCCTTCCCAACAAATTCAACCTATGCCCCCTATCCATATATAACTGTAACCATATACACACACATTCACATATGTATTCATATGACCACACACCCTTCTTCCATTATTTTCATAGTGAGAAAGATATCATCAGTCACAGTTATTGCTTTTCCATATAGGAATGTAAATACTTCAACTTTGATAAGTTCCTTTTGATTTCTTTTCCCTGATTACCTTCTCAGGCATCTTCTTGTGTCTGGATGTCAAATTTTTTTTTTCAATTCTGGTTTTTTCCTCAAGAATACGTGAAAGTCCTCTCTTCCACTGAATGACCATATTTTCCCCTGAAACAAAATACTCAGTTTTGCTGGATAGGTGACCCTTGGGTTCATTCCCATCTCTTTTGCCCTCTGGAATATCATATTCCATGCCCTTCGATCCCTCAGTGTAGAAGCTGCCAGGTCCTGGGCTATTCTGATTGTGTTTCCACAATATTGAAATTGTTTCTTCCTGGCTGCTTGTAGTATTTTCTCCTTGATCTGGGGATTCTGGAACCTGGCTATAATATTCCTGGGAGTTTTCTTTTTGGGATCTTTTTCAGGAGGTGATCTGTGGATTCTTTCAACCTTTATTTTGCCCTCTGGATCTAAAACATCAGGGCAGTTTTCCTTGAGAATTTCTTGAAGGGTGATTTCTAGGTTCTTTCTTTGATCATAGCTTTCAGGTAGTCCAACAATTTTTAAATTGTCTCTCCTGGATCTATTTTCCAGGTCAGTGGTTTTTCCCATGAGATATTTCACATTGCTTTCTAATCTTTCATTTGTTTGGATCTGCTTAACAGCATCTTGATTTCTCATAAAGTCATTAGCTTCCTTTTTCTCCAGTCTCACTCTGAAGGAATGAATCTCCTCAATGAACTTTTGCAATTCTTTTTCCATCTGGCAAATTCGACTTTTTAAGGCATTCTTCTCCTCATTGCCCTTTTGAGCCTCCTTTGCCATTTGAGTTACTCTATATTTTAACGTGTTGTTTTCCTCAGTCAGGCTGTTGACCCTTATTTCATACTTTTCCCGCATCATTCTTATTTCTCTTTCCAATTTTTCCTCCACTTCTCTTATTTGACTTTTAAAGTCCTTCTTAAGGTCCTCTTTGGCCTGCAACCCGCTCATGTTTTCCCCTGGGGCTTTTGGAGGAGGACTTCTGACCTCACAGTCCTTTTCCCACTCTATGCCCCCAAAATTGGAGTCTAGGGTTGCATTTTTCTGTTTCCTTTGCCTTGGCATGTTGCCACTTAATTACTTGACTTTTGGGCTTGTTGCCACACTATGGCTTTAAGGCCAGATAGAGGAATTTTCGTCCCGAACTTGTGGCGGGCAACTTCTGTTTGGCCAAGCTGTAAACCCACCCACGACTTCCACCCTAGATCACAATCCAGATCCAGGGAGGTTAAAACAAGAGCGATTACCCCCCAAGACTGATCACTGTATCTCCCTACAATTTGCAGGCCGGGAGCTGGAGCTGCCTCTGAAAACTAAAAAATGGCGTTTGTCCTTCAGCGGCTTCTAGCACACAGGGGAGGGAGCCGACGCATTCCCCAAATACTGGTCCCAAAGTCCATAGGATACTAACCTCTCACTTTGTCCTAGGCATATCTATGTTGATTATTCTGGAGTTTCCACAGCTCCTGGTGTTCTGGGGTTCCTCCAGCCTGCTGCGGGCCCTGCCGCCCTGGGGCTAAAACCTCGGCTCACACGGACCTGGGCTCGAGTCGGCTCCCTATTCGCTGGGCGCTGCCAGGTCTCAGACCACTGCGCTGGTCCTTCCTGCAGGCTGCTGCGCTGTCCTCAACGGGAGGTTGGCTTCTCTGTGTCGTTTTGTGGGCGCTGGGGCTCCAGAAATTGTTCAGAGTCCCCTTTTATTTAGTTTGGGGGGAATCTGGGGGCAGAGAGGCTTGGACGAGCTGTTTCTACTCAGACATCTTGGCCCTCCCCCCCGCCAATTATTTTCATACTGAGAAAGATTTCATCAGTCACAGTATTGTCTTCCATATAGGAATGTAAATAGTTCAACTTTGATAAGTTCCTTTTGATTTCTTTTCCCTGATTACCTTCTCAGGCATCTCTTGCTTCTTGCATCTGGATGTCAAATTTTCTATTCAATTCTGGTTTTTTCCTCAAGAATGCTTGAAAGTCCTTTCTTCCACTGAATGACCATATTTTCCCCTGAAACAAAATAGTCAGGTGACCCTTGGGTTCATTCCCAGCTATTTTGCCCTCTGGAATATTGTATTCCATGCTCTTCAATCCCTCATTGTAAAAGCTGTCGGGTCCTGTGCTATTCTGATTGTGTTTCCACAATATTGAAATTGTTTCTTCCTGGCTGCTTGTAGTATTTTCTCCTTGATCTGGGGATTCTGGAACCTGGCTATAATATTCCTGGGAGTTTTCTTTTTGGGATCTTTCTCAGGAGGTGATAAATGGATTCTTTCAACCTCTATTTTGCCCTCTGGATCTAAAACATCAGGGCAATTTGCCTTGAGAATTTCTTGAAGGGTGATTTCTATGTTCTTTCTTTGATCATGGCTTTCAAGTAGTCCAATAATTTTTAAATTGTCTCTCCTGGATCTATTCTCCAGGTCAGTGGTTTTTCCCATGAGATATTTCACATTGCCTTCTAATCTTTCATTTGTTTGGATCTGCTTAACAGCATCTTGATATCTCATAAAATCATTAGCTCCTATTTGCTCCAGTCTAGCTCTGAAAGAATGAATCTCCTCAGTGAACTTTTGAGATTCTTTTTCCATCTGGGAAATTTGACTTTTTAAGGCATTATTTTCCTCCTCGTTCTTTTGGGCCTCCTTTGCCATTTGAGTTAGTCTATTTTTTAAGGTGTTGTTTTCCTCACTCAGGCTGTTTACCCTCATTTCATACATTTCCTCCATCCTCTTGATTTTTCTTCCCGATTTTTCCTCCACTTCCCTTATTTGATTTTTAAAGTCCTTCTTACGGTCCTCTATTGCCTGCAACCCACTCATGTTTTCCCCTGGGGATTTTGGAGCAGGATTTCTGACCTCACAGCCCTCCTCCTGCTCTATGCTTCCATCCTCTTTGCCCCCAAAGTAGGAGTCTAAGATTGCATTTTTCTGTTTAATTTGTTTCCCTTGCCTTGGCATGTTGCCACTTAATTACTTGACTTTTGGGCTTCTTGCCACACTATGGCTCTGCCATAGTGTGGCAAGACAGGGGGCCAGACAGGGGGCCAGACAGGAGAATTTTCATCCCAAACATGTGGGGGGACAACTTCCATTTCTGGCAAGCTGGAAACCCATCCATGACCTCCACCCCAGATCCCATTCCAGATCCAGGGAGGTTAAAGCAAGAGTGATTGCCCCCCAAGACTGATCGCTGTATCTCCCTACAGTTCGCAGGCCAGGAGCTGGAGCTGCCTCTGAAAACTACAAAATGGTGTGTCTCCTCAGCGGTGTCTAGCCCCTAGGGGAGGACGCCGACGGGTTCTCCAAATACTGGTCCAAAAGTCCATAGGGCACTTATCTCTCACTTTGTCCTAGGCATGTCTATGTTGATAATTCTGGAATCGCCACAGCTGCTGGTGTTCTGGGGTCCCTCCAGCCAGCTGCTGGCCCTGCTGCCCTGGGGATAAAACTTCGACTCAGGCAGTCCTGTGCTTGGCCCCCTGGGGCACTTAACGCTTCGCTGTGCTGGTCCTTCCTGTAGGGATGCTGGGCTGTCCTCAGTGGGAGATTAGCTTCTCTGTGTTGTTCTGTGGGTGCTGGGGCTCCAGAAGTTGGTCAGAGTCCCCTTTTACATAGTTTCGAGGTTATCTTAGGGGAGAATGGCTTGGACGAGCTGTTTCTACTCCGCCATCTTGGCTCTGCCCCCCTGAAACAATTTTTGAAGAAGAGTTGTGTCTTAAAGTGAGGTTGTCACCTTCCTCCCTGTCCTGAAAGAAGCTAGGAGATTCTCATGGGAGACAGATATATCTGGGATACAGGGGTGGGGAAAAAATAAACTGATGTGAGATTAGGATGAGAAGAAATATTGAGAGAGAATTCATTTCCATTATGTTAATGGGGGGAGAAGGACAGCTAAACCATGTGGAAGTCACCCAGAAGAGAAACTATGACTGCTGAGAATAATGACCATGATGCCTTCCCCTTCACAGGTCTTCCTTTTTACTCCTATGCCTTTTCCAAGGTAAAGTGAATTAGTATTCCAAAACTTGACTCGTCTTTAAAGCTATATCTATAATTTATATTTAATTAACTTGAATAATGGCTAATAAAGTTTGATCAATCATAGTTGTTACGATCTTCATTTCATCATTTTTGTATGGGATATTGCACAAAACAAATACAGGGGTAGTGAGGAGAAGGTTTATAAATTATACTAGAAAGGACAGTGGTTTGGCCCCCTATTCAAATGAACAGAATTCTATCTGAACTTGAGATTCAAAAGGGATTTGAGAGAGAATCTTAATTGTTAAATTTGATAAGCTCCCCAATAACAGAGAACAACTGAGCACTGTGTGCCAAGTTTGTTTCCCCATGGTTTAAAACAAAGATCATAAAAAGTTATATTATGTCTGAATCATGGGGTAGAAAAAGAAAGATGCCAGAGGGAAATGAGACTCTTTGTTTCATTAGGAATCTTCTGATGACAGTATATGACTTTGAATCAGAGACCACAGTCTCTGAAGAATCTAAACTTTTGGTGATCAAAGTGACAATGTAGAGAACCATAATAGCTCTAAATGTACTTTATTACCTACTTCATACATTACAGTGAACTTTAACATATCATTATTAATGATGTGTTGAATGCAAAAAGTAACATGAAATAAATACGATCAGAAAATAATGTGTAACAGTTATGCGTGTAGGATAGTAAAAATAACACATGGGCATCCTGGATGTTACACTATCTATACAATAATAAAAAATAAAAAAATCATATTATGCATGATAAACCCCATGTGAAAGTAGATTATTGGGATGATATGGCCAAACATGAACAAGGTGGAGAAGGTGTGGGTGAGTAGGGGAAGACTGATGCATTAATGAATATTCAAATCCAATAGTGAAGTATTCAGCAGCAAATATTCAGTAGCAAATAGTTTAGATCCTTTAAATTCTCCGTGTGTTTTAATACCTCAAATTATAATTGGTATTTTTTCTCTGTATCACAAATTCACTAGACCAAACTCCGGTACATTCATTTCATTATCTCAACATAAACATAAACTCAAATGGTATCATTTGGTTCCTTGCTGTACATAGATATAGGAATATAAAGTAGAAATAGGTCATATGAAGCAGAAGTGTTGATGTTGAAAATATAAGTTGGCTCATTGTTAAGGTGACCAAGGGGTGATATTGGCTAAGGGCGGGAGTGTGTGAGGCCTGAACACATGCTCAGGCAGCATTACACCCTTTGGCGACATTCTAAGTTAAAGTATTGTGGCTATTATTGTTGTTTTGTTTTGCTTTGTTTATTTGGTGGGTAAGTGGGTTAGGGTGGGAGTAGTTCTCTCTAGTAGAGAATGTTATAGACATAGTATTATCTTACCAGAACCAAAAAATTTGATGTCTTCCACAATTTCCTTTTAAATAAGGTTAAGAGAAATGGATTAGATAATAATATAGTTATGTGAATTCATGTGTTTGAACAGAAGATTTCAACATGTGGTAATCAAAGCATCAATGACAGCTTGAAGAGAAAATTCTACTGTAATTCCAAAGGACTCTGACATAAACTGTATTCTATTCAACATTTTAATCAATTACCTGATGTCAAGTTTATCAAATTTTCAGGTGACACAAAACTAGGACAGGTAGCTGACAGTGAATAATATTTAGGATTCAAGAAGATCTCAAAACTTTAGAAAGATGGGTCAAATCCGATAAAACAAATAATATAAAAATAAGGAAGGTCCTACATTGAGAGTCAAAAACTTTGACAAAAACCAACTGTGAAAAATAAAGTTAGGTATCAGTTCATTTAAAGAGGACGTTAAAAGACTGAAATTATTAACTAAATTAAATAATATGGAATTTAATAGAGATTGATTAATCATAAAGCATTTACTAATAACTTATTTCATGACAGGCACAGTCTTAGGCTCTAGAGATATAAATTCAAACAGCCAAATGTCATGATGAATAGAACTTAACCTGGAGTTAGACAAACCTTAATTTGAATCCTGCCTCTTACATGTACTGTGTGACTCTAGGCAAGTCACTTAACCTTACAGTCTTGGTTACTTTATCTATAAAGTGTGAGTAATTATAGCATCAAGCACACATAAATTTTGTGAAAATCAAATAACATGACATATATAAAGCTCTTTGCAATCATTAAATATCTATAAGGGTGGGGTATTGCAATCTGTATTATGTAAGTATAAGCAGATGAAATAAACAGAAGAAGTATGAAATATATGAGGGTACTATTTATACGAAATAGTTTGGGAAAGAGGGCATTGGTAATGGGGGAGAAGAGAGGAAGAAAGATCATAAGGAGTATAGAGCTTGAGATTTGTTTTGAAAGAAGAGAAGAATTCTTCCAGAAAGTGATGAGGAGGAAGGGGTGTTTGGGAAGGCACCTGAGAGCCAAATGTTAAATTTTCAGTGTTCAAGCATTTACAGATTGTAAATCATCAACTACAACAAATTAAGCCTAGATTTTTTGCTTTTTTATGGTCTCTAGACTTAAGAAAGTGGTGGAGAAAATAATGTCAATACTACAAATTAAATTTAAAAGTTTATCTTATGAATATTGTCTTCCAGAGAGAGCACACCACTCTTAAAAGGTAGTATCAACGAGGCATGAAGAGGTTTCTGTCACTGGAAGCATTCAAGCAGAGGCTATTTATCAGACATAAGACAGAAGGCATTCTTTTGAGGGCTAGAACATTGGATTAGGTGACATGTCCTTTCTTGTTTTCAAGATATTGTTTATTTTGAGCCTTATTCTGTGATACCTCATGATCTTTCTTTCTCTGTCTCTCTCTCTGTCTCTCTCCCAATTTCTAATTCTACATATTTCAATGGATATATAAATCCTTGGAGCTTTGGCAACTTGTTGATCTTCCTATTTCCATTCACAATGTCAGATTTTGTAGTTCAGAAAGGCTTTAAATACTTTCACAGACTCAAAAAATTTTAGTTGAAAAGAAATTCATCCATCATCTAGTCCAGCCTATATTAAAAAAAAAAAAAAAGAATCGTTACCACAACACACCAGACAAGTAGTCATCCACTCTTTGCTTGAAGATCTCCATTGAAGGTAACCCACCACTCCCTGAAATAGCACAACTTTAAGAGGGATTTTGTTGTATTTACTGTTTTGGTTTGGTTTGGTTTTGTCCTTATATAAAGCTTTCCTCTTTACAATCTCAGTCTAATCCCTCTGTAGTACAACAGCCATTCAAGTACTTGAAGCAACTCCCATGTTCATTTTAAGTTTTCTCTTTTCTAGGCTGAATGTCCTTAGTTTCTTAAACTAATCCTCATCCACCATTGACTCATACCCCTTGTCATTATGGTTAACCTCCACTGTACATCAGCTTAAATTTTGACATCTAGAGCTAAATGCAATGTCCCACATGTGGCCTGAGTGGGGCAGGGTACAAGAGGTGATCACCCCCCTGTCCTATTAATGGATCCCAAGATTGCATTAGCATTGGTTATGAGCATATTATATTTTTCACTCAAATTAGGCCATTGTTCACTGTCTGCCAACCCAACACTTTTATTTTAGACAGCTGCTATAAAACTGTACTTTCCTTGTCTTGTAACAATTAAGTTAATTTCTTGAACCTAAGTATATGGCTTTATATTTACCTTTATTAAACATTAGTCGCTTAATTTAATCTCAGTTTTGTAGCCTACTAATGTAATTTTGAAGCTTGTATTTGCCATACAATGCACTAGCTATTTCTTCTGAAAATTAAAAAAAAAAAAACTACACATGACATCTATAAGAATAATAGGTACAAATCACAAGGAGCTAAATTTTGGCTAAAAAAAACCCCAATACCCCAAAACCCTTCCAAATAATAATCTGTAAAAGATGAAATTACCTAATCATAAAGTAGTGAGTTTCTTATCACTGGAAATGTTTCAACAAAGTCTACTTATCAAGTATGCATTACAAGAGATTCTTGCATAGTTGAGGGGATTGGACTAAGTGTTATCTGAGGTCCTTTCTCTAAAACACTATTTGTTTCTCATTCTGGTTTGTGTCATTTCTTTTTTCTTCTTGCTGTTCTCCCCCTCCTCCTCTCCTCTTTCTTCTTCTTCTTGTCTTCCTCTTCCTCCTCTTCATTTTTCTTCTTCTTCTCCTCTCATACTGTTACTTCTCCTAACCTTATATCATCTGAAAATTTAATAAAGATTCAATCTATGCCACTAACATTAAAATAATTGATAATCAAATAGCAGAGGATCAAATATAAATTTTAGGAGTGTTGCACTAAGCATCTCCTGTCAGGTTGTGATGGACTTATTTATGACTACTCTTAATATAGCTATTCAATCAGTTCCTCATCTACCTATTCACATTTTGTTTTAGTCAAGAGTTTTTTCCATCTTTTCCATAAGAATGGTTTGAGATATTTAATCAAATGCTTTGGTAAAATATCTGCAAACAGAATTCTCCTGTTATATCATTTTGGAAAACCTATCAAAAAGAAAATTTGCTAAGTCTAGCAGGAAATGAGTTGGCATATGTAAGGAACTTCAGAAACATTAAAGTACTATATAAATGCTAAGATGATGATGATAATGTATCCTTGATGACATCATGTTGATTCTTTACTATCACTACTTCCTTTTCAAGATATCCACTAATCATCTCTTTTGTGATACATCCTATAATTTCCCCAGGAACTGAGGTCAGCTTCACTGACCCATAGGTGATAGGCCTCATTCTCTTCCATTTTGGGACAGTTGTGACAATACATACCAGCTTCATAACTACTTCTCTGGTTCTTGATGAGCTCTCAAAACTCACTTTGTATTTCAGTTAGTTGGAACTTGGCATAAAGTTTGACAACCAGATGTGATGCTTTTCTTCCTGAATACATGGCTCATGGTCATTTTAATAATGTATTTTCCCCCAGGAAAACTCAAATGAGATGTGGCATCTGTTTTCTACTGTATACAACTTACTTCAATACTTCTCAAAAGATTTATTTAGTTAGTGTCTGTCTTTCTTCCAGAAATAGTGAACATAATCCCTGAAAACTAGTGGATGTCCTTTATCATGTTCTTCAGAAAATAAATAAATAAATTAACAACAACAACAAAAAAAAAAAAACCCCAAAACCAACAAATAAAAAAAAATAAAACACTTTATTGTCTCATTGTCAGATCTCCGGTGGTCAATCATCTTCATCTGATCCCTGGATGCCACCTTTTCTTGAACATAGTAGGTACTTAATTACTTCTTGCTGAATTAAATTGAATTGAGATTCAAAAAAAATTATCAAGTTATAATATAATGACTAGGTCTATATTGGCAAAAATGTTCTCAACAGTGTGTTTAATCTAGTAAAACAAAAGAGAAGAAATATCTCCATATCCTTTATTTGTCACAATCTTAGCAGTCCAAACATTTAGTTTCATAACTGAAAACTTTTTTTCCTTGGCTCCAAGTATTTCTAAAAGAAAATGAATGTTTTGATCATTAAAATTTTAAAAAAGAAAATCCTTTCCTTTACCTTTTAACCACTGAGATCACAAAGAATTTTTTTCAAAATATTTTGTACATTATTAATATAATACAAACATTTGAAATATTTCTTGCCCTAAAATTGAAAAATAAGACCCATTTTAGCCTAGACTTTAATATTTTTGCTCTTCTTATAATGGAATAATTTTGAATAACTGCCAAGTCTATACTAACAAACTGAAACGGAGAATTAGAACACTTATTTGGATAATTGGGAGTTCCCTTTACCACAGAAAGATTTTTCCTGAATTACTTCAAGTGAGGATTATAATCTGAATTATTATTGAATCATGGTCTTTGTTTTATTTATTTACTTCTTTTTTGTTTCTTTGAGGCTGGAGAACTCAAAGTTGAGTCAATATAACATCACAATATCATTGATAAGTGAATTAAAAACAGGTTCTTCCATTATCACAATATTTTATACTTTCTTAAAATAGCAGTCACTTTGTTAATTTCTTCACGTTTAAAAAATTCAACATTACAGGAGCATCGTATAGACTATTTTAAACGATTTCAAATAAATTCTACTTTGAATAATGCATTAGATGATTTAATGGATTAATTTTCCACATATATATGAATCATTTCCCAGAAATCTATAACCAATAGGGTATGAAATATGTTGAAATCTTCTATTCCCAATTTCTGTTCTCATAATACCACATCTTATTTGGAAGAAAGTAACTATTACCTTTCATTCTCTGGTATTTTCCAAAACACAAATGATTAATTATTGAATATGTTAATTTTGCTAAATATAATCACAAATGAATAGAAATAGGACCTTGTTTATTTCATTGTGTTTTTCGGTGGCATAATTACAAGACAACTGTGGAACTCCATATTTTTTTTGGTATAGCAAGAGCTATAGGTAGTTCAGGAATGCACATGACTAGAAAACTTTACTATCTTTCATTTATTAGTAAGTCAAAGATATGGATATGCTTATGTGTGTTTATATGGTGGTAGATAGTTCTTAGCAAAATAAAACCTAGCTCTTAGAACAAGCAAAAGCATGAGAAAAACATTAAATACTAGTCTTTGTGACTAATTAAATGAGTAAGATTGGACAAGTCCCTTACCTTTCTGTGTATCCACAATCCAGAAAGCAAGGGAATTGTTCTTTTTAGCAGGGATATATAACAGCTGTGGCCAATATGCCCAAAGAAGGTACTAGCCTCATTCTGAGGCTGCCTTTAGGCAGCAAATAAATAGGGAAACAATAAACCTTTGTGTTGGTGTTTATATTGGCCTATTATAGCACGGCTGTGGAGCTTTTATACAAATTGTCACTAGAGATAGCAACAGAGTCAAATGAGATTTCTTTGTGTGACAATGGTGTAGCTCTGGGGATGATGGGGGTGTGTGTGTGGGGGGGGGCAGAGTTCCTCTTGTATTGGTTTTAGTTACCCTATGAAGTGTGAATCCTTAGGGAAAGTGTGGTGCATTAAACTGGGCAGGAAGCTGCTGAGAGTTTGTAGTCATGGAATATCTAAAAGGGCTTGTCAGTGATATTGCTGTAACAATGTATTGGACAATGCTTTCTAAATACCCTCTATCCCTTGGTTTTATTCTTGTGGTAGAGTGTCAAAGTTTATGGAAAGCTGGGAGCCAGTGGTTACAGAATTTTGAACTTCAGTGCCTTCATACAAAAAAATAAAGGGGTTTGGAAGCTTAGTATTTAGCATGGTTCCTGGTACATAGTAGGCCAGTTGACTTCCTGGTTATCTCTCTCTGGTTGGCTCTAATTTAAAAATGTTTTCATTCTATGATTCTTTAGGAACATGGTTGGTCCTTGAAAAGTACTGAAGTGTTTGTTATGCCTTGAATTCAGCCTATTCTTTCCAAAGAAAAAGTTAATATTTCTGTCTCTAAATTTCTAGTTTCCACAGCTGTCTTCCTACAAGATAGGGATGTGCATCTTGTGAATCTATGTAAGCAGATGTTACACATGGAATGGGAAATTAGAACAATTTTTTTTCTTGGTAGTCCTGGTGATAAGGTTACCTGTAGGGCAGAAATGGAAAAATAGTGATTAATTGCAGCAGTGGAAATGGTAAAAACATGAGAAACTCTTGCCTGTAGTCATATGCAAATGATTTAGCAATAATGTAATCAAGGTTTCAAAAGCAAATATATAACACCCATATAAACAACTGAAAACTAAAAAAAAAAAACCCTCAAAAAACAAACACTTCAGTTAGATTTTTTTGTTGTTTCACATTGGCAAATAAGTGTTGTTTTTTTCCCTTATTTCTAGATTGATCATTTTCCTCCATTAGATTCATTGACTATTCAATGAAATATGTTGAACTGGTATTGTAGATGACATATTTATTTAGGTTTTTTTGTCACCATCTTATGGATTCTAAAGAGAGGATTATGTGAGTTGACCAAAGCAACCATTATAACATATTATCACGTATCACATGATAATCTAATTGGATTCCACCTATCTTTATAATCTGATTTCATATCCTTCTTAATTATATACTATCAATTTCAATCATATTGGACAGCTAGCTGTTTTCCATGAATAATATTTCTTCTCCCACCTTTGTGCATTTGAACAACTCATGCCCCATGTCTGTAATGTATCCCCCACAATTTTGTCTTGAAGAAACTTTACTCTACTTCAATGTAGGGCTTTCTTATGAAAGATATTTTCTGATTCCTCCTCTTCCTCCAGTTATTAGAACTCACTCACTCTTCAAAGTACCTTGTGTGTCTTTTACATTTAATTTTCTGTGTACTCATTATAACTCCTCCAAAAAAATAATGTAAGCTCCTTGAGGGCAGAGATGTTAATTTTTATCTTTCACTCCAGGCATGTAGTTTAATATTTTGCACAAGGCAGACATTGAAACCCTAGCTTTACAAAAGCTATTTTTGTAATAAAAAACAATCACATGAAAAGTAAGTCTGTCCAACTACCATTTTTTGTCAATTTGATTTAACTAAGTTGGAACTGAATTTGTCAATATTTGTCATATTTGTAGACAGCCTTTGAGTTTGGTTTCTGAGCTTTCCATTGGGAGGAACCACATTGGGAGATGTCATCTAATTCAACTCTTTCGTTTTACAGATGAGGAAGATGAAGTAATGAGAGCTGAACTGACATGCTCAAGGTCATGTTGGACAATATCAGAGCTGAGATTTGTAACCAGTCATCTAGTGGCAAAACTTTCACTTTTCCCACTATAGTTCATGCCCAACAATTATGTTTAATTCCTAAGAATAGCTTTTGGGGGAAAAAAGTATGAAGCAGAAGGATGGTGTCCACTATGCCTTCAGGAAGGCAAGAAAAAAATAAAACCCAAACCTAAACCTCCAGAGAAAACTATCTACTTTTGAGTTGAAACATATTTTATCATGTTCCATGAATCTTTCTTGGAAGTCTTGCTTTTGGCTTCAAGTATAAAGTTGGTCAGCTTGCTACAATTTTGATTCTTTACCGATATGTTTATATTTATGCAGCTGCCAACAGCCCATATTGTCATGAGTTGAACACTCATGAGTAAGATGGTGATGGTTATTTATTATGATAAAAGAGAAAGAGTGGCCTTAAGCTAAATTATTACTCTAAGGACATGATGTATAATTAAGACCATTTATAAGTTTAACTTTTTTTCTTTTGTTTCCTTCTGCATTTTCTCAAATGCATACCCCGTATGACCCCTTCTGCATTTGGTTGGGGAAAATGGAGACATTCCTACAGATTACTTTTAATGAACTAGTGTAAAGCAGAGGGGGAGGGCACATGATTTTACCACGTACAGCTGAATGTGTGGAATGGAATGTGCAATTGACAATTGATATTTCATTTAATTTTGCTGGAATATTTTCTTTTTTGTTCTTATTTTTATTTTCTTGTGGTAGTAAGCATTGACTTACAGCTTCATTGGTCATTTAAATTTCCCAGGGTAATGGAATTTGGAAGGTAGAGATTATATAACACGTTAATTGTTCTACATTACTTAGATATGGAACTCTGAATGACAAGAGAACTCTTAAGTGCTTACTATGCAGTACAATTTGACAAATTTCAGATTCCTGACTTATCCAGACCATGGTAGTGGACTAATGTTGAAGAAAGATATTTCATCTTTCTCTACTTTTAATTACTGGTCTTTCCCCACTCAGAAAATATGAGAGAGATGCTGATTGATGTACTATTTTCATATATTGGTGTGACAGTTTTCATTTTAAATAGTATGATTGTCTTTAGATTTTGCTTCATCTTCATTTCTAAATACATTATTTACTTTTCCTCTTTACTTGTATAAAGAACAAATGATTACTACCACAAGAAAATAAAAATAAGAACAAAAAAGAAAATATTCCGGCAAAATTAAATGAAATATCAATTGTCTGACTGTATTATAAGGTAGTAGATCAAAAAGGTCCAAAATGTAATCATATAGCATCTTATGAGACCTTGATATGTGTGAAACATTGTGGAAAATTATAATCAGAGATTCAAGGAAAAAGCAAAATTAAACCTTCCCTTCAAGAAGCTTACATTCTCATGAGGGAGACAACATATTCACAAATCAACAAAGGCACATGAAAAGTAGAAAAATTATACCCTTAGAGAGGAAAATACCAGAAGTTGGAAGAAGAGGGAAAAGCTTGCTGCAAGAATTGGCCCTTGAGGTGTCTTAAAAAAAAAAAAAAAACAACTCAGGATTTTAGAGGTAGAGGTGAAATTAGATAAACTACAGTCATTTTTTGTTTGCATGAGAAAAATAATTACCTTTCCTTCCTATTACAACTGCTATTTACTATCTATATGAACTTCAATAAAGTGTTTAACCTCTCAGGGTCTCAGTTTCTTCATCTGCAAAATACATACATTGGAAATCATCGCTTAGGTTCCTTTGGCTTTTACAACTATGATTCTAGCCACTGTGAGTATGATACTCTTCAAATTTAGCTAGGCTTGACCCTGGATAAAGACAAATATTTTACCTCTGGACTGGCTGTCAAAGCTTCACTAGCTTAGTTAGACATCAAGAGCTTTGCTTTGCTGGCAGAGTTCGCAGAACACAGGGTCTCCAGAATTTTGGAAAGCTGACAAAGTAAGATATAACCTGCTGTGTAATCTTGTAGTCATCAAACATTTTTGTTCTTAAAGCTACTTGATAGTCTTAAAAATTTTTGAGGATCCCAACCTTTTTTTTTTATTTATATGGGTTATATCTATCAATATTTATCAGAAAAGAAAGTAAAATATGGGCACACCCTCCAAAAGGAACTTGAAGGGGTTCTGAGGCAACAATTTGAGAACCACTGATTTAGGGCATGGATCTTTCATCACTACTCAAAATAAATATGAAAAGCAGTAAAATCAGCAATGCGAAGAGGGAAAATAAACTTGTTCCTGTTGTTCCCATTCCCAGGAATCTCTAATTCCCATTGCCTATGTATTCTGATAGGAAGATAATGTAGCAGTCATGGTGGATACAGTTCAAGACATTGACATTTAGAGTTAACCCTTTGGTAATATTCCAGTGGGCTCTGCTCCAAGAATAGGCTTGCATGCACAAAGCAGAAGAAAGAGGAGGAGGTAGAGGAGGAGGAAGGGGAGGAAAAAGAAGAAGAGGAGGAGAGGAGAAGTAGAAGAAAAAGAAGTTCTCTGTGTGTGTGTGTGTGTGTGTGTGTGTGTGTGTGTGTGTGTGTGTGTGTAATAAAGAACCCAAGAAGGTTATGACAGAGGCCAGAGACCAGAAGGCCTCTAGTGGTTAGAACTATTCAACAACATAGGGGAGGAAATAGAAAATCAGATGAAAGAACATAGAGACATGAAAAAAAAAAGACAAAATTACAAAAATTTTCTAATGCCTCTGCTCAGATTATCTTGGAGCGGGCGAATGGTGAGTAGCTCTCCTAATTCCAAATTGACCCTCAGGGATCAGCCTAGGAACTGAAGAAAGTGAGTCACTAAAAGTTCAGAAGAGTAGGTGGAGAAAATTGCCACATATAGCAGTCACTCCAAGTCCACTTGCATCAGTTTCCCCACTATTTTATTATTTGAAGGTCATGGATTTAATGTAATTTAACGCAATGAAAAAACAACAACAAAACCAAGGAGCAGGAATAAGCATGCAGGTTGGATGGTAGAGGGAAGTTAGGAACCGAAAGCATCCTTAGGATTGAAGAAAATAAATTATTGACTATAATGATAATAATCACATCAAGGAAACCATAGAAAACTCAAAAGAGCTGTGGGTGAAGATAAGTAAAGTCTATCTAAAGAGGAGAAAGGAACAAGCAAAGGAAAAATCCATATCAGTGATATTTACAATAGAGTCAAAATAAAGCACAGAAGGTAAAGTTAATACAAAGAATTCTGAGAGTTGCCTGAAATGACAATGCTACAAATAGCCAAATTTACAGAATGGTTCAGAACAATGATCAATGAATTAAGTGAAAATGTCAAAGAAAAAAGGTTGGGAGTTAAAGCTTAGAAGGGGAAAAAAAGAAATCTGCAAAGAGGGTAGAAAATTTAGAAATTAAGAAAAAATCAAGGTAGTCACCAAAACAGCACTCTTAAAAATCTTAAAAAGAGGATGGAATACAAAGTTTATTTTAAGCAGACAATATAATTGAACAAAATAAAAAAGGACAAAATAGCATGGAAGAAAACATAAACCCAAACAAGCCTTTATATATCAAGTAGTATTTATTAAGCAACTACTATTGTTAGTCACTATACTAAGCATTGGGGACCCAAAGTATGTATGTATGTGTGTATTATGTATGTGTGTATGTGTATAGGTATACATAAATATATACGTATGCATATACACACAGTGCACACACACATATGTACATATATGTGTATAGAAAGATAGATAGATAGATAGATAGATAGATAGATAGATAGATAGATAAAACTATGGGTAGTCTGAGAAGGGAACTACTAAGATTAAAGAAGACTAGGAAAAGCCTCTTGCAGAAGGTAATATTCTAGATGAGGCTTGGAGAAAGCAAAGGAAGCTAGGCTAGGTATTGATGGGGAGGGCACATGGAACAGCCCATGAAAACTCTTATAGTTGAGAGATGGACTGTGATGTGCAAAGATCAGCAAGGAGAAAATTGTCACCAGATCACAGGTTGATATGGAGGTAAGGTATAAGACTGGAATGTCAGGAAAGGGTCATGCCATGAAGAGACCTAAAAACCAGAGTATTTTATATTTGATCCTGAAAGCAAGTGGGAAAGACTGGAGTCACTAATATAGCTAAACAGACTGAGAAGGAGACTTGTACCCAATATCTGTGTTCCAGGATAAGAAGTGGTCACTGGTCTTAGGCTGTATTCCAAGAAAGGAGCAAACTGAGAAGCAAGCATAAGATGTGTGGCTCTCACTCCAGGAGTAGGTGGCATCTCTTCCAGATTTCTGCCTAGACTGATGTTTGCAGAGGAATCGCTGGGTCAGGAATCCCAGACTAAAGAGAAATCTATAATTCTGTCACTCTGAACCAGCAGAGCTTTCCAGCTGGCTGCTAATGTCTGAGTCCCACAGCAGTCTACTGAAATTCCAAACAGGGTAAACCCACAAGCTTGCTGCTCAGAGTCACATTAGGCTTTTATAGAGGTTAGAAGGGGATCAGTGATCAAACTTTCCCCTGGATGAGACAGACCACTTTGCAAATACTGAAAGTGTGTAGATCTTAGCCAGCATTGTACTTTAGATCCTCAAAGAAGGAAACACATGTTTATTAAATGCCTACAATTTGCCAAGTACTGTACTAGAGTCTTTATACATGTTATCTAATTTGATGTTCACAGCAACCCTGGGACATATTTGCTGTAATTTCCCTTATTTTACAGATGACATATTTGCTATAATTTCCCTTATTGTACAGTTCCCTTAATTTTACAATTAAGGCAAAAACAAATAAAAAGGTTAAGTCACTAGTCTGGGATCACACAGCTAGTATGTGTATGAGGCTAGAACTGAACTCGGGTATTCTTTAACGGAGCTGTTTTCACTGTGTCACCTAATAGAATACTCAATAAGCAGTGATCACTAAAAGCAGAGTTTGTAATATAATATCCAAGGCAAAGGGTATAGTCCTAGAACTCAACATTACGGTGTATTGTTTTACAGATGCAAAAACATGGAGCTTTAATGAAATTTAGGACTTTCTGGTATTCCTGATAAAAAACACTGAAGCTACTTAGAAATTTTGGAATTCCAGTATAGGAGTCAAGAGAAACATACCTTTGTGATGTGCAGTAACAATTCTGCAGCTTATACTCTTAAAGACTTGCTTAGAGTACTGACACCTTAATCAATTTACTCAGGGTTATTATGTGTCAGAGTCAAGACATGCATCAGGATCTTCCTGACCTAGTGGTTTGCCTTCAATCAACCACGGTGATGCCTCTCATTGTGTGTGTATTCAAGTGTCCATATACATATACATACATATGTAGCTATAGTTGTAAAATACTAAATTACATAGTGTTACATTTTAAAATTGGGCAGAGCCTGCTATGTTGTGTGTGTGTGTATGTGTGCGTGTGTGTGTGTGTGCAGAAATTACACTGGAACACCCTGCCACAGGCACAATATATACAAATAAATCTAAGGGTAATTGGTTGATGGAAGGAGATTAGCATCTGTGGAAAACAGAAAAGGATTCAAATAGAAGGTGTTGCTTTCACTAAGTTTTGGTTGAATCAAGGAATTTTAGAAAGCTGAGATGTGGACAGAGTACATTTTAGGCAAAGAAGATAACCCATGAAAATGTATGGGGGTGAGAAATAGAATGTCATATATGTGAAACAGTAAAAAGGTCGGTTTTGTTCAACTGTAGAGTATGGAAAGAAAAGTAATACATAATAACATTGGGGAGGTTGGTTGGGGACATTTTATGAAGTGCTTTAAAATCCAAGTAAAGAAGTCTGTATTTTATTCTAAAGGCAATAGGGAGTCATTGGAGATTATGAAATTGGGGAGTGACAAGGTCAGATTTATTCTATATGAAAATCACTTTAGCAGTTTCTGGAGAATAGATTGGATTGGGGAGAGACTTGAGGCATGAGAACAATTGGTGGTCTATTACAATTGTATAAGTGAGAGGGAAAAGGAGTGAGAGTTGGTTTGTTAGAATTATTCCCTAATAGTTCTGCAAAGGGTCGAATAGAAAGCAAAACCAAAGTGATGAAACTTTTATTTTTGATGCTCCTAACTTATCACTTCATCTTAATTTTCCCCTTAATAAGGAATTCATTCTTATACTACTAAACTTCTTCTCCCTCTACCTCTCCAAGTCACTTGTGTTAAAAATGCTACTGCCATGGGGGTGGCTAGGTGGCACAGTAAATAGAACACTGGCCCTGGGTTCAGGAGGACCTAAGTTCAAATTTGACCTCAAACACTTAACACTTACTAGCTGTGTGACCTTGGGTAAGTCACTTAACCCCAATTGCCCTGCCTTCCCCCCACCACCAAAAAAAAAAAAGAAAAAAAAACATTCTACTGTCAATCATTTAAGACTCAACATAAATTTAAGTCAATGTGTCCCATCTGGTGAGGTAAAAGATTTTGGTGAGGTATTTTAGGCTTTCTCTCTATTATCATAAGTGAATGATTGTTCTGATATTAAAAGAATTTCAAGCATCAGGGTCAGATACCTGGGAGGTCAGAGGGCTTTTCACGTGCCTTGAAACCATGACACATGGGTTACTTGCATGCTTCACCTACTAATAACCTTGACCATGCAGACAATCAGTCACTAAGGGTCTAAAGAAGAATTATCCCCAGAAGTCTGGGATAGAACCCTGTCTTGGAATGCCACCATTCACACTGCAGTCAGCAAATTAATCACCAATTAAATTTAATTCACTTTAGTCTCCAATTTTGAACAAAAAATAAAGAAGAAAGGACATGAAGAAACGTTTCTGAATTAACAAACTAATCTCTCAGCAACCCCCTCAGGAACTAGTTTGAATCTCATAAGTGCTACCAAAAAAAGTATATACATTCATTTTTGAAGTGTCCAATTAATACAATCCAAGAGGATTTGAAAGATACAAAAAAAGATTCCTAAATCAAAAGATCACTTCAAAAGCAAGGCTACAAGGTGCTAGGATATTTCTCCAAAGATGTGCAACTCAGATACTACCTAGTTCACATCAATTCCTTGTAGTAAGTAACAGAGAAGTTTGCTGGAATAGTAAGAAGAAAGAGCATCAGTTATTACCTGGAGGGTATGTGCCTGGGAGAAGACATTGACAGAGTTGAACAACAGTTGAAAGCAGTGGTCAAGTCTGCATTAGTCCTCACTACTTGAAAAGTAGTGAGATTTTGTCTGTAGCCTCCTGATATTTTAATAATTAGTTTAATATGCCTTTGGGATGCTATAGGTAAGAAATTCTGAATATTCCAGACCATATACAGGACTTATTCCTATAGTTGATGGTAAAGCATGTTTTTAGGCCCTGATTATGAAAATAAGCTATTTAGGTGGGCCCAATTAAGTGATTCTTTTGCAAGCAAATCACTTGGTTTCACATCACCACTTAGAATAGAAGGGAAGAGACAAATGATCTTCCCTAATAAAGTCTAAATTTTAGTAATTGGATTAGAATCATAGTTCTGCTTCTTATAACTTACATGACCTTGGGCAATTAACTTCTCAGTTTCCCCATTTATAAGATGAAGACTCAAAGACCTCTGGTGTTACCTCTACTTCTAATTCTATTATTCTCTGAAACTTAGTAGTATCTAGTATATGTTCATTGTTTGTGAGTCTCAAGGTTAGAACATAAGTATCATTTTGTCTCTCCTACCTATTATAATCCTGCTTGATTATTTACAGTCTTGATGAACTAAATTTTGGAGCAAAGTGGATTAAATCAATAACATGTGATTGTATTACTTGATAGACCATATGTCATAGGGGATAGAAAGCCAAATGCCACTCTTGAAGTCTGGAAAACTTATATTCAAGTCTTGCCTCTGAGAAATACTAAATTTGTAACAATGGAAAATATTTTTGCTTCTCAGTGGCCCCACAGCAAATCTCTAATATTATATAGTGACCAGTCTTCACCAGTGGAGTGAGTTTCCACATTGTTAATTCCTCACTCAAGTGAAAAATGCATCTCTAGAAATTAGAAAAAAATGTTTCTGACTTGAACAAATAGGTCTATCTTTAGAACAATGTTTATGCAAAAGAAATTTACCATTTTAATATATATCTTAAATTTCATAGTTTCAAGGTAAATGTGGACTTCTGATATTCTTATTGCTTCAATAAAATCAGCTTCTTTTCCTCTACCACCACCTTCCATGTATGATTGATTCAGTTTTCAAAGATTAAATGGTAAATGTTATGAAAGCAGTGGTCAAGTCTGCATTAGTCCTCAGGAAATACATAGAGGAAGCTGTCCACCAATACTGAATTGCCAAAACTGTTCTTTA
Source organism: Gymnobelideus leadbeateri (assembly GCA_011680675.1). Taxonomy (NCBI): domain Eukaryota; kingdom Metazoa; phylum Chordata; class Mammalia; order Diprotodontia; family Petauridae; genus Gymnobelideus; species Gymnobelideus leadbeateri. Next base: position 265,983 of record WOXC01004248.1, on the reverse strand, counting down.
TAGTTAAGGTCCTGGAAAGTTACTTAATATCTAAATGTTCTAGGCACCTCTGAAATATGTTAAGTTGTAGAGAAGGCATTACCAGCATTGGTACACAGCTTTTCCTCACCTGAGAATTCCCTATAGTATGAAATGACATTTCTAGCCATATCACTACTCTTATTCCACCTGCCTATTCTATTGGAAAAAAAAAGGCCTCTTAATATAGATCATTCTATTTTCACTCTCTATGCCTTCCAACCATCCTTCAAACTACTGTCAGAATAATTATTCTTTTGCATGGATTTGAGTATAACTCTACATATAAAATCCTCAGTGGCTTCCTATTTTTATAGGTAAAATTTAAATTCCTCTGATTGAGATTTTAGACCTTTCATAATTTAGAAACACGCTACCTCTCCAACCTTGTCTCATGTTTCTCCCACCCAATACTCCTATGTTCTAACCACAATGAACAACTCTATCCCTGACACATACTTTCCTTTCCTGCTTCCAAGTTTCTGCCTAAACAGTTGCCTGTGCTTGCCTTATTTCCTTCATTTTTCTTTTTTGTTCATTTCCTACTTATGTGTTAAAGTGGAAATCAAATGGTATTTCCTCTTTGAACCTTTCCTTAGTCCCTCAATATATAATATTCTTTCTCTCCCACTCCACACAACTTTTTAAATCTAAGGTGCCTATTAGAATGTGTGTTTCTGGAGATCAGGGTTTGTGTTTTTCCTTTTCTTTATTTCTCCAATGCATTGGATATAGTAAGTTCGTAATAAATGCTTATTGGCTTATTGTCAATTTACTAAAATATATATTTTATTTTTCTCTGACTACAAATTCCACAATGACAGGACCTGTTTTATCTATATTTTGTATCTAGCATGGTGCTTTACAAACAGTGGGCACTTAGTAAATGTTTACTGAGTAGAATTTAATTAAGAAATGATGCATGTGTGTGTGTGTGTGTGTGTGTGTGTGTGTGTGTGTGTGTGTGTGTAAATGTGTGTATATGTATGTTGAAATTTCCCTGGATTGTAATTGGAAATCCCAGAGGAAGTGCACATATATTCTTTTGTGAAATGCTTAGTAGATTCCAAAGTCCAGCACAAAAGGAATGAGAGTGGAAGATGACTAAGATCCTTCTGAGTTTTAGAGAAAGTGCAGAAGCCAATTCTAAAATTCCTTCCCTACATCTTGTTTCAGTATATGTTGTTTTTTTTTTTAAATGTCCTAAGAGTATTTTAAAAGCAGGGCTCCCTCTGACCTTGTGAGATTTTTCAAGATTGTTTCAAGCTGAATTCCTTAGTTCCTTCCTACACCTCAAAAGGTGCTGTCTCCTCTAGCCTTGGCCCTGCTTTCAGAACAGAATAAGAGTATGGGCCACTTCCAGAGAGTCTTTGTGGTTAGGGTGGTTGAGAAATGTAGACCTAGTGGCATATTTTTTTAAATAGGAAAAGAAACACCTCTCTGATAGTTCTGTTCTTGCAAAAATATTCCTTTGAAAAATTCATTCTCTCAGTCTGAGTGCCAGTCCAGAAGGGTGGAAGGTGAAAAGATCCGTTGCAGACTTCTTTCTGTCTTCCTGCCCCCATTACAACTTATCCCTGACCTTGGTTGATTCCCTGTCGGGCAAAAGGACAACTGAGCATAGGCCTCATTTGATGAAAGGCAGAAGATTGTGATAAAGTGCATATGGGATTGGACATGGGGGGAGAGGTTGACATTTTTATAGAATAATGATGATTAGTAAAAACAGGCTACCCCCATCGTCCACTTTCCCTGAATGCTGCAAGCAGCTCTGTAGTTAAAAACCATGGTCTTCTTTATAGATTTATGGTCTATAAACAGAAATATAGCATGGACTTTCAACACAAATATATCTCATTTCAGGGAAGCCCTGTAAGCCTCGACATCAAAGAAGATTTGAAGGAACAGGTAATATTGACAATTAACTTTATGGTACATCCTCACATAGGGACAGGGAGGAGGTGTATGAATGAATAAATGAGAAAGGTTAGCCTGGGACTTACCTCCTCAAGGACTCAATAATAGTATGAAAGATGAATTATTTATTTATTTATTTATTTTTGCTGGCAATTGGAGTTAAGCGACTTGCCTAAGGTCACACGGCTAGTAAGTGTTAAGTGTCTGAGGCTAGATTTGAACTCAGGTCCTCCTGACTACAGGGCCTGTGCTCTATTTACTGCATGACCTAGCCTCCCTGAAATATTAATTTTTGAAGAGAGTGAAACTAAGTTGCCACTGAGTCTAAGTTCAGTAAAAAAAAAAAAAAAACTTTTGAAAATCATTTTATCATTAACAAATGTGTTCAGGTGAGAATAACAGGTTAGTGAAAGTATGATGAATTAACCATCATCTCCATTTTTTTTTCTAATTAAAAATGGGAAGAATCTAGGAATAGTGAAAACCCTAAAGGTTTTTTTTTTTTCTCCCAACTCCCACACACATTATGCCTGACTCATTCAGAATAGTAATCTAGTTTTGATTATTCAGAGCTAAAAGTATCAAAAGAACTTCCAGAAATCCAGAAATAAGTAGACCTATTGACCCTGGCTTCTTTTCCCCTGTGACTTGAGAAGTGAAATGAGTAGAGAAGAATGTGATGACGTTAAATCTTTTTAAAATATTATTATTAGTTAATGAGGATTATTAAGGGCAGATTAGTAGCAGATGAATTTCCATGAATGGCCTAAACTTTTTCACCTTCAAAGAAGCAAAGAGTTAATCCATTTTAGAAGTGAAGGTATACACAGCTCCCCCTTGTCCTTTAAAATTCAATTATTAGTATAGATCAGATGGCTGAGCAAGCAGAAGGACCAAGGCTTTCCGTCAGGGTACCAAAATGTTTCAGGTTTTGGAGCATTTACCTTTCTTTTCCAACTGTAAACAACTGATCTTAGAAATAACATGTTGGGGTGGGGGGGGCGGAGCCAAGATGTAGGAGTAGAAACAACGTGTTCAAGCGACTCTGCCCCCAGATTGTCTCCAAACCATATAAAAGGGGACTCTGAACAACTTCTGGAGCCCCAGAACCCACAGAATGACACAGAGAAGCTAACCTCCCGCTGAGGACAGCCCAGCAGCCCTGCAGGAAGGACCAGCACAGAGCTCTGGGAGCCAGCAGTGCAGCGCGCATAGCTCAGGGAGCCGAGCCCAGGTCCATGAGCCGAGGTTTTAACCCCATGGTGGCAGGGCCTGAAGCCAGCTGGAGGGACCCCAAAACACCAGCAGCTGTGGCGATTCCAGAATTATCAACATAGACATGCCTAGGACAAAGTGAGAGGTTAGTGCCCTATGGACTTTGGGACCAGTATTTGGGGAATGCATCGGCTTCTTCCCTGGGGGCTAGAAGCCACTGAGGACACACGCCATTTTGTAGTTTTCAGAGGCAGCTCCAGCTCCTGGCCTGCAAACTGTAGGGAGATCCAAGGATCAGTCTTGGGGGTAATCGCTCTTGCTTTAACCTCCCTGGATCTGGATTGTGATCTCGGGTGGAGGTCGTGGGTGGGTTTCCAGCTTGCCAGAAATGGAAGTTGGCCCTCCCCACACGTTTGGGGAGAAAATTCCCCTGTCTGGCAGCAGAGCCATAGTGTGGCAACAAGCCCAAAAGTCAAGTAATTAACTAGCAACATGCCAAGGCAAAGGAAACAAATTAAACAGAAAAATGCAACCCTAGACTCCTACTTTGGGGGCATAGAGCGGGAAAAGGACAGTGAGGTAAGAAGTTCTGCTCCAAAAGCCCCAGGGGAAAACATGAGTGCGTTGCAGGCCATAGAGGACCTTAAGAAGGACTTTAGGGGGAGGAACCAAGATGGCAGAAAGGAAGCAGTAACCTAGCTGAGCTCCGCGGTCACTAAGACTCAAAGGTTGAATCTGAGCGGAATTCGGAGTGATGCAGCCCACTGGAAGATGAAGTGTGGCAGAATCCAGCCCAGGAGGTTGCCCAGTGTGTCCCAACTGGTCAAGCACAGAGCGTGTGGGGTATGCACAGCCCAGACCTAAGAGCAGACAAGCAGACTACACCAGAGAGAGTAAAAGCCCCAGCCTGCAGACTTACCAAAGATGAATCACAGTCATCACTCAGACGAGTAGGATCACTGGAGCCAGGTAGGAGAGTTGGGCCCTCAGTGGAAAGAGCCGTTTCTCTGGCTGCATTCAGCCCCCAGCCTGGAAGTTTAGAAACTGCCTGCCTGTATAATACAGGGGCTGGAATGGCAAAGTAAATTCTAGCTGCTCAGATCCTCCCATCCCTCCTTCATGAAGCAGAAAACCCAAAGATAAGTCTCCCACCCAGGCTGAAATCCCAAGTTAATGGAAATAGCCCCAGGCTTGAGAGTCTCCAAGAAGGGGTGTAACTGAGACAGCCAGAAGTCTGAAGAGAAGAGAGGGTGGGGTCCCAACAAGCCCCACCTCACCTCACCAACAAAAGCCTACTTATAGCCCAGGGGTATAGAGGCAGAAATCTGAAGTTGTCAGAGGCACCCACACCTATGCATCTATATCCCTCATTGACTTCCCTGACTTAACCATAAACTAGCCACCCAGAGGTATTCAAAGTCAAGGATCAGGCCCTAAGCTCATACCCTGAGAAACTAAGAAACAGGAAGTCAAGATGGGAAAGAAAGAAGCTGAGAAGGAGAAGGGGAAGGCAAGAAAGTCTATTCGAGCATACTATGCAGGGCAAGAACAACAAAATACACAGGACAATATAGACTCTCTACCCACACCTGAGACCACAGAAGGAAACATGATCTGGTCTCAAGCCCAAATAGCATTCCTGGAGGAGCTTAAGAAAAATTTTAAAGACCAAATCAGCGAGGCAGTGACCAACTTGGAAAAACGTTGCAGTGAAGTAATTGGAGAAAATACCTCCCTGAAAAAGGAACTTCAAAAATAACTGAAGACTGTAATTAGATAAAAATTAGAAACAATCAAATTGAAGCTCAGAACTCTATGATGCAGCAAGAGTTAATCAAAAAAAAAAAAAAACAAAAAACAAGAGGATCAAAAAATTGCAAGAAAATGTAAAATATCTCACTGGAAAAATAACTGACCTGGAGAACAGATCCAGGAGAGACAACCTAAGAATTATTGGTCTACCAGAAAGCCATGATGAAAAAAGCAGCCTAGACAACATCCTGCAAGAGATTGTCAAAGAAAACTGTCCTGAGGTCCTGGAATCAGAAGATAAAATAGCTATCGACAGAATTCACCGGACTCCCCCTGAGAGAGATCCCAAACTGAAAACTGCAAGAAATATAGCAGCCAAATTCCAGAATTACAAGATTAAAGAAAAAATTCAACAAGCAGCCAAAAAGAAACAATTCAAATATCAAGGAACTACAATTAGGATCACACAGGACCTAGCAGCTTCTACATTAAAATATCGGAGGGACTGGAATTTGATATTTCATAGGGCAAGAGAGCTAGGACCACAACCAAGGATTAACTAGTTCACTGAGGAGATTCATTCCTTCAGAGTTAGACTGGAGCAAATGGAAGCTAATGACTTTATGAATAATCAAGATGCTGTTAAGCAGATCTAAACAAATGAAAGATTAGAAGGCAATGTGAAATATCTCATGGGAAAAACCACTGACCTGGAAAATAGATCCAGGAGAGACAATTTAAAAATTATTGGACTACCTGAAAGCCATGATTAAAGAAAGAACCTAGAAATTACCCTTCAAGAAATTCTCAAGGAAAACTGCCCTGATATTTTAGATCCAGAGGGCAAAATCGAGGTTGAAAGAATCCACAGATCACCTCCTGAAAAAGACCCCAAAAAGAAAACTCCCAGGAATATTATAGCCAGGTTCCAGAATCCCCAGATCAAGGAGAAAATACTTCAAGCAGCCAGGAAGAAACAATTTCAATATTGTGGAAACACAATCCGAATAGCCCAGGACCTGGCGGCTTCTACACTGAGGGATCGAAGGGCATGGAATATGATATTCCAGAGGGCAAAAGAACTGGGAATGAACCCACGGGTCAACTACCCAGCAAAACTGAGTATTTTGTTTCAGGGGAAAATATGGTCATTCAGTGGAATAGAGGACTTTCAAGCATTCTTGAGGAAAAAACCAGAATTGAATAGAAAATTTGACACCCAGACACAAGAAGGAAGAGATGCCTGAGAAGGTAATCGGGGAAGAGAGATCAAGGGGAACTTATCAAATTTGAACTATTTACATTCCTATATGGAAAAGCAATTACTGTGACTGATGATATCTTTCTCACTATGAAAATAATGGAAGAAGGGGGTGTGGTCATATGAATACATATGTAAATGTGTGTATATATGGTTACAGTTATATGGATAGAAGGCATAAGTTGAATTTGTTAGGAAGGGAGAATACTCAAGGGATGAAATTACGAGGTGAGAGAGGAAAGTGGCAAGAGGAGATGGGGAGAGACAGGGTAGTGTAAACTATCCCATGCAGAAGAAGCAAGGGGAAGTGGTTGCAAAAGAGGGGGAGAATAAGGAAGGCTAAAAAGGCAAAACCACATTCAAACTGAATTTGGTTCAGGGAGAAAATGACATACAAACTAAAGGGGATATCTCAACCTGCAGCAGGATAGGGGGAAGGGGGATGGGAGGAGGGATGATGGATGGGAGGGCATCCTTGGGGTGAGGGAAGGTTGGAAGTACCCACTATAAAAGAAGGACAGGATCATGTAGGGAATGGACCAGGTGGGGGGTGGGATGAGTGGGAGGGAATTATAAGCAGCCTTGTACAATATATCTATTATGATAATGTTTTGCATAGCTAGACATGTACAACATATACTGAATTACTTATCTCCCAAGAGGGAATGGGTGACAAGGGAGGAAGGAAATGGATCTGAAATTTGAGGTCGTAACATTAAATGTTTCAAATATATATAAATACTATTATTAATACTCTTTTGCTTGTAATAGGGAGATAAGATGTGCAGGCATTGGGATGCAAAGACTCACCTTCCTCTAATGGAAAAGTCAATGGGGGTATGGGAGAACGTATGGGAGAGAGCAGATTGGAGGAATCGATATCTTGTGGGATTACTATTCTGGGAGGTTGGGTAGAGGAATAATGGGAGGGAAATGATTGTAACTCAAAATCTGGCAGAAATGAATGATGTAAAACAGAAGTTAATAAAGCATTTGTTTAAAAAAAAAAAGAAAGAAAGAAGGGACTTCCAGATGTTCCTGAGGAAAAAGCCAGAGCTTAATGGAAAATTTGATCTCCAATTACAAGACTCAAGAAAGACATAAAAAGGTAAACAAGAGAAACACACACTCACACATGCATAACCCAAAGACCCCAGTTTTTGGTATAAGAATGCACTATTTGACAAAAACTGCTGGGAAAACTGGAATACAGTATGGCAGAAACTGGGCATAGATCATTATCTAACACCATATACCAAAATCAAGTCCAAATGGGTGCATGTTCTAAATGTGAAGGATGATACTGTAAGCAATTTGGGAAAGCAAGGAATAGTTTACCTGACAGATCTGTGGAGAGGGGAAGACTTTAGGACCAAACAAGAATTAGAGAGAATTATAAAATGCAAAATGGATAATTTTGATTACATTAAATTGAAAAGCTTCTGTACAAACAAAGCAAATGCAACCAAGATCAAGAGGGAGGTGGGAAATTGGGAACGAATTTTTACAACTTGTGTCTCTGATAAAGGACTCATTTCTAAAATTTATAGAGAATTGAGCCAAATCTCTATGAATACAAGTTATTCCCCAATTGATAAATGGTCAAAGGATATGAACAGGAAGTTTCCAAAGAAAGAAATTAAAGATATCTATAAGCATATGGAGACTGGACTCTTTTCAGCATTGCTGAAAAGAGTCCAGTCTGTCAACCTAGATAATTTAGGATTCAGCGAAGGAAAAGAAGTTAGGAACAAGCTGGTCTTACTCTGTCTTTGAAAAAGTAGATCTTAGAAATCTAGAGGAAGGAAATTCAGTTACCCAAATGACAAAGCTATTTAATGACATAACTGCAATTCTATAATAGCGTAATAGAGATCCTGGGTTTGAATCCAGATATCTCCACTGACTATCCATGTGAACTTGTATATATCTGTTAGTTTTCTTATATAGATAATAAATAAATTTAAGCTTTAAAGGGCTAGAGAGGTCATATATTCCATATTATGTGACCTTCAAGGCACTTTCTATCTCTAATTTTAAACTCTATGATTCTTTGATGCTAATTCTAGGGCTCCTACTATAAAAAAAAATCATCTACTGATGCTTCAAAGTTAATGTAGAATCTCAGGAAATAAGCTTCTGTTAAGACAGGTTACATTACTAAAACCCTTTCTTGAGATATTTTGAGGTTTAGACTTCTCCCAACTCAATGAAAAAACACATCTGTAATCCTTTTGAATCCTTTTAGATAATACCCATTAATTTAGCATAAATAGCTAAAAGGATGACAATAAGAATGGACATAGAGAAATTTCATCATAATTATTTACTTATTGTGGCAAAGAAAGCAAAATAATTTGTAATATTTCTATAAATTACAACTAAAATATTAAGAGACTAAAAGGGACCTTAGAGATCATACAGTGTATATTATTAGTTGAGAAAACTGAGGACCAGGGAATCAAAGTTTCTTGCTTAAGTTAACTTGAGCTAGTTATTTCAATAGTTTTGGTGAGATGTATTTAGTTCTGTCAGAAGTAGGAGCTACTTCTCCTGACAGAATTAAATACATGTCATCAAAACTTTATTTTAAAAATATTTTGTTTCATTAAATATTTCCTAATTACATATATTTATTAACATACTTTTAAAAAGCTCACTGATAATGCAAATAATATGTTAGTTATACATGTGAAGTCACATGAAACATTTTCATATTAGCCATGTTGTACAGGTAAAACACAGGCACTAAGGCAAGAAAAACAAAGAAAGTAAAAAAAGTATGCTTCTACCTGCACGCCTAGGTCATCAGTTCTCTCTGTGAAGGGGATAGCATTTTTCACATGGGTCCTTTGGAATTGTCTTGATTTATTGTCTTGACCAGAGTAGCAAAGTCTTTCACAGTTGATGATCCTTATGATATTGTTTGTTACTGTGTACAATGTTCTCCTGGTTCTGATCACTTCACTTTGTATGAGTTGATATAAAACTTTTCAAGTTTTTTTTTTTCTGAAAAACATCCTTCTCATCATTTCTTATAGCATAATACGATTCTATCACCATCATATACCACAAATTGTTCAGTCATTTCCAAATCAATGGGCATCTTATCAATTTCCAATTCTTTATCATCACAAAAATAGTTGTTATAAATATTTTCATATGAAGAAATTAACATCTTAAAAATAAAATTGGGCAAGTAGAAGCTATTGACTCCACAAGACATCAAGAAACAGTAAAATTAAGTAGAAAGAATGAAAAAATTGAGGTAAATGTAAATATTTCACTGAAAAAACAACTGAATTAGAAGATATAGCCAGATGAGATAAATTTAAGAATTATTTAACTACCTGACATCCATGATCAAAGAAAGAGCCTAAGCATCATATGTCAAGAAATTATCAAGGAAAGCTGTCTACATATCCTAGAACCAGAAGGTAAAATATAATTTGAAAGAATCCACCAAGTACTACTTGAAGGAAAGTCCAAAGTGAAAACTTCCAGGAATATCATAGCCAAATTCTGGAGTTCCAAGCTCAAGAAAAAATTACTTCAAGTAGCCAGAAAGAAACTACTGCCATACCATGTAGCCATAGCCAAGACCATACAAGAATTAGCAGCTACTACACTAAAAAAAGCAGAGCATGTTGAATGTGATATTCCAGAAGACAAAGGAATTAAGATTACAATCAATAATCCCCCACTCATCAAAACTGAGTATGATGCTTTAGGGGGAAATGCATATTTAATGAAATAGAGGACTTTCAAACATTCTTGATAAAATGACCAGAGCTGAATATAAAATTTGTCTTTCACATAGGAGACTCAAGAAAAACATAAAGAGGTGATCCAATGGAAAAGGGAATGACAAACCATTCCAGGATTTTTGCCAAGAAAACCCCATGGGTGGTATTAAAAGGCTCATAAGAGAAGACAAAAGATCCTGTTACTATATGACACACAGGGTCACAAAAAGCCAGATACTACTGAAAGAATAAATAACAATAAGGAAATGGAATGCCTAATTGGATGAATAATTAGTATCACATCTTAGCCAATAGTAATATTAGGATCATTTATATAGCATAATAAGGTTTTCATTTTCTCATTTTATTCTCATGACAGCCCTGGGACTCACATATTACTATAGATGAGGAAACTAAGACAGATAGCAGTCAAATGACTTGCCTGAGGTCACACTGATAGTAAGCTTCTGAGGCAGGATTTGAACTCAGGTTTTCCTGAATCCAGGTCTAGTATTCCCAGTATTCCACCTAGTTGCCTCCAGCTGAGTACAGAATGTTTGAAGGGAACTAATGTGAAAGAAAGCTAAATTTACAGATATGATGAAGGGTGAGGTTTCCCCTTTCTCTAACTCTTTGTCTCCACTTACCACTACCACTATGGGTCTGAGTGGACTCTGGGTACTAAAAGTTTGAGTTGTACTGATGGGAACTCTAATACTTCTGAGAGGTTGCTTTCCTACTGTTCACATTCTTGTTTCTTTCCAAGTAAATAGACCTTTCCCTTCTCTACCAACATCAGGATATTGTATGCATTTACTTTTCTTTCCCATTCTAAGGTTAGACTTGTCTTTTCAACCCTCCTATTCAAGTACCCCATTTTTTCCCACTTTAATGATATTCTTACATAGGCTCCAAATCTTACTGATGATCAATGAAATTATTACCCTATTTATGTTTGCCTCTTGGGTCAATTAAGATCCCTTTCTAGGTTACTACCATTGCTTTTCTCCATTTTCCTTCTTCCCTTCCCCTGGTTCTTTCAGAATCTCTCAAATATCTTACTCTATTTTAGATCTTGATCTTTCTTACCTGTTTATTTTACTTATATCCAATGTAGTTTTAAAAGCTTGAAATACTTGGTCATGTTGCATTTGTCTTTTCTTGATGAATCTACTTATTAATCTTTCTTATGTTTCTCTTATTTAGAATGTTTGAAAGTAAAATGTTTGGGTAACTTAAGGTTTATAGTTTTGTTTTGTTTTAGTCTTCTTTTGTACTGGCAGTTTTCCACAAATACTTCTTTTTTGCTGAAAGTCCATCTTTTTCATTAATTACTAAGTTGAGTTTTGATGGCTATTATTTTGGGTTTTATTTTGAGCCCTTTTGTTTTTTGAAAAGGTTATTCCATTATTTTCTGTGATTTATAGTAGCTTAAGAGTAAGTCTGGTTATTAAATTGATGTTGCTTTACAGGTAAATGATCCTCTTCTGGCTGAAAAGTTTGCAAAGCAAAAATTGTAAAATTAACCATTATATTCTTTAGAATTACAAGTGTGAGGGTGTTTTCCCCCTTGTGTTGTTATCCATGAACAAAATAAGACATTGAATAATTGTTAATATTAAAAAATTCTGGGAATATGATTCCAAGACCAGCTATGTCAGAATAGGAGGATGCAGTATAACTGCCCCTCCCCCCAAAAAAACCCAAACTACTTGTACAAAGATCTCAGAAGACCACCAGACCCAATTAGTGATTTGAAATTTTAATGTGATACCACTGTGGTACAGTTTCAGTTATAAATCAAAAATCTGATCCACAGAGAAATATACAGTGCATTAAATGTGGGATAAATTAAGATTGTAGACTCAGTGTCAGACCCAAGCTAGTAGCATGTGGTCTCCCAGAGGGGTCAAGATCACTAACTATAGGTGTCTGAATAGGCAACTGGGTAGGGTTCCTCAGAACCATTCAAGGGTTCAGTCTTATAGAAACTATATTGAGACCAATAATTCACTGTTTTACTAAGATAAACTGCAACTGGATAAATGACTTAGACTTTAATAGTGATAAGTAATAAAAAGATTAGGAAGGAAGAAATTACCTTTCACATCTATGGATAAGTAAATAGCTCATGATCAAATGATGGCTAGAGATGATCAAAGTAGAGAAAATAAACAGTTTTGATTTCCTGAAGTTAATTTTTTACATAAATAAAACGAATGTAACTATAATTAGGACAGAAAAGTAATGAAATATAGATAGATAGATAGATAGATAGATGTACACAGCACATTTCACCAATGAAGATCTCATTTCCAAGATAAATAAGAGATTGATTCAAATATATAAGAAAAATAAAAGACAATTCCTTAATTGATAAATGATCAAAGCATATGAAAATTCAGTTTTTGAAGGGAAAAATATCCAATCAATAACCATATTTTAAAAAATTCAATAATTCACTAATTATTAGAGAAATGTGAATTAAAGCAACCTTAATTCCACCTCGTACCAAACAGGCAACATTTATAAAAAAAGGAAAAAAAAATGACAAATGCCAGAGCGACTGTAGTGGGGGAAATAGCCACATTAATGCTCTTGGTGAAGTTGTGAATCACTGCAGTCATTCTGAAAAGCATGTTTGATTTATGTCCCCCAAATTCTGACCTAGTGAATAGGATTATTAGATCTATAACCGCGGTGGGGGGAAGAGAGAGAGAGAGAGAGAGAGAGAGAGAGAGAGAGAGAGCGAGAGAGAGGGAGAGAGAGAGAGAGGAGTTCTGGATTTGGAATCCAGTAGACCCAGGTTAATACCCAACATCTGCCACTTCCTTGATCTATAACCATGGGTTATTTCTTTAACTTCATTGGGCTTCAGTTTTCTCATCTTTAAAATGAAAATGTAGGACTGGATGGTTCTCTTCAAGGTTTAAATTTATCCTCCTTCTTGCCTGCCCCCATCTAGTATCTACTTATAGTTCAGGAATGTTTTCTTATTGACTTAAATATATTTCTCCACCAAATTTAAGTATCAGTATATGTGTATTCTACTCTCTTTTGACCAGTTCAGATAAAATGATTTTAAGTAACACCTACTCCTCCCACCTTTTTTTATACTTGTGTAATTTCTTTTTGTTCAATCTGATTATAAACCATAGGAACTCCCCTTTTTTTCCTTCCTTTTTTCCTCTTTTTTGCTTCTTTTCTTTCCTATCTATTAAGATAATCAAAACACAACAAAAACACTTCTTCAGTTGTATTTCACTCTCTCTGTAATCCTTAATAGCATTTGGGTTCTGAGAGAGTATGTTTCTTCTTTTTTAATTTAAAAATGTAAATTCATTCATCTATATTCCTTGTTAATTACTCAATAACACTAATATTTTTTATTATTTGTCTTGACTACTCTGCCTGCATATCATAGCTTTTAGTTAGCGGTTACTTTTATTTTTTCATTAAGAATGATAAGGATAGGGGCGGCTAGGTGGCGCAGTGAATAGAGCGCCGGCCCTGGAATCAGAAGGACCTGAGTTCAGAGCTGGCCTCCGACACTTAATCCACACAAACAAAAAAAACCTAGCCGTGTAACCTTGGGCAAGTTACTTAACCCCAATTGCCATAAAGGGGCGGCTAGGTGGAGCAGTGAGTAAGAGTGCTGGCCTCGGAGTTTGGATGACCCGAGATCAGATCCGGCCTCAGAAAATGAGCACCCACGCATAAATAATGACTAGCCCTGTAACCTTGAGCAAGTTACTTAACCCCAATTGCTTTAAAAAAAAAAAAAAAGAATGATAAGGATATTTTTTCCACCTATAATACTATATAATGCTTTCTAAAGAAAGTTTCTATAGGTGATAAGCTTTTGTCTTTTCCCTTTTTGAATATTGTATACTAAGCACACTTACCCTTTAGAATTGTAATCACCAAATCTCGAGTGATGTTGATCATTCTATCTTAGCACAAGGACTCTTTAATTCTGACTCCTTATGGCACTTTTTGTTAACCTTTAACTTGGAATCTCTGGATTTTATCATTGGCCTGAGAGCTCTATTATATAGAGGCTTCACTTTAAGAGGTGACTAGTAGATTCTATCTCCTTTCAAATTGCCCTCTGGTTCTAATAGTTCTAAGCAATTTTTCATAATGTACTAAAATAAGATATCCTGGCTCTCTTTTTTTTTATGATTCTTCATGACTTTTACATAAAGAAATGATTCTTAGATATTTTTCCTTCACTTGGGTTTACATGTCAGGTTCATTATCATGTATCTTGCATTCTTTTTAATTTTTTTTAAGTCTTTGGATTTTGTTTTAATATTTCTTCTTTTCTAATTGTGTAAATACTTCTTGTTAAATATTAATTTTCAGGCAACTTGATTGTACCTTTTATACTAAATGATTAATCCTCATTTTAAATCTTCCTTTTAGAGTTTACTTTTTTCCTATTTTTTTCTTTAAAGGTATTTAATTTACAGCATTATTTTTAAAAGATAGTCAATTTTTTTTTCAAGAATTCTTGTATTCAAGCTATACTTTTGATTACAGTTTTGCTAATGGTTGTTGAAGAATTTCTTCTGTTTTTGTACCTTGGATGTACCTTGAATTCTTATTCTTAATCAGTTGTGTCTTATTTTTGTAAAATTGGGACAATAATAGCACTTGCTTCCCAGGGTTGTTTCGAGGATCAACTGAGGTCATAATTATAAAGCACTTAGCACAGTGCCTATCACATAGGGTTCTATAAGCGTTAGTTATTAAGATTATGGTAATTATTCTTTGCTCTTCTGATTGCTTGCTTTGCTTTAGTCTGTTGCTCTATTCTAAGTGCTAACCTCTGCAATTCCTGCACCTGGACTGTCATTTTGGGACATAAGGGAATATCTTTCTTCTCGTGAGAAAACTCCTTCTACTAATACAGATTATTAACTCTTCTGTAATTTGTTCTTGAAGGATGTCATTTGTACAGGTCAAACATCCAGTGTGTGTCAGAAGTAGTATTTGAACTCAGATTTTTCTGACTCTGAGACCAATTCTCTCTTCACTATGTCCCATTGCCTCTTTGAATTTGTCTAAGTGCTTGCTTTTGCTAAGCCTTTACCAAGCTTTGTTGAAGGATGAGTGATCCACAAAGAATCTAACAAAGAAAATCAAGGGCTAGTTTCATAGAACTTTTAATATTTGTTTAAATTTGATTATAAATTAAAAGTAAAAAAAAGTTTAAAATTCTCTCAACATATAAATATGCATTCCATATATGTGTATGTGTGTTAGTTTGTGTGTGTAGATTCAATATAGATTATCATTTCTTTTTCCTGAAAAAAAGGAGACTGAGATTGAGAATTAGTTTTTTGCTGTCTCACTTTTCTCATTGACCAAATGTATTCTGACACCATTTCTGTGGGTTTTCTCTTTCTTGCTTTCTTATTTTTTATAAGTGTTAAATGGTGTTGAGGACTTTTTTTTCCTCATTGAAATGCAGTCAGACAAAATGTTCTTGGAATGATATGATAGTATCAAATGGGATACTCATATATTTTTAAAAGCATTCTTTTTTTTTCTTCGTTTCTTTCTTTTTTGTCTGTGTGAAGTGAAATCCTCTGAAGACACACAGGCAGAGGTATTCCCCTTCCCCCCCTAACCCTACAAATATATGAAGAAACTTTTCAGTCAATCCACTCCTACATAGCATATATTATGTAGGAGACCATTCTTCTGGGAGTGGAACTGGGTCATTATTTTTTTTTTGTATTTCTGTCCACATGAACTATCAAGTTTGGGACAGGAGCTCTAGAAAAGGCCATCAAAGATTCTTTCTCCCTCTGCACTTAGGACCCATAAATTCCCATTTGTAGAGGGAGAATGTAGATCATTATAAACATTCATAGCGCTGCATTCATTGTAAAGGCATTTGATTGTCTTCATATCTTCTGAAAGGTCTATGATTTATCTGGCTAGTCTGAGAAGTTCAGCATTCTCTTACTATTGCAAGAAGCTCAGTGAATCAGGATTTTGTATATTCTTTCTCTCACATTGTTCTTCAAGTGAAGTACCATGGATAAATGTTGATTCAGCTCCATTCATGCTCTTAAAGATAGTGTACTTCACTTTCTGCAGTCTAACTTTTTAAAGCAAATATAGGAAACAGTGGAAGGGAAACAATTTTTCTCTGTACTTTGGTATCCAATCAATAACACTTCTATAGCCCAATAGGTTATTTAAAATTTAATGAAGAATGGATTAGTTAGTAAGTGGGATTTAAAAAAAATTCCCTCACCTATTCCAGTCTAGGAAAGTTGCCATTTTTTTTGGAAACAAATTAATGTGATTTTCTTTAATGTCCCCTGCCATCACTGATTCAGTAACTCACTTTTAAAGTTTGTTAAGGGGGCAGAACCAAGATGATGGAGTAAATGCTTGTATGAGCTCATCCCCCAATCACCTCCAAATACTTGTAAAAAATTACTCTAAACAAATTCTAGAGCTGCAGAATACACAAAATGACAGAGTGAAACCCATCTCCAGCCCAAGACAGCCTGGAAAGCCAACAGGAAGTGTATATTGCCCTAGGTTAGGGATAGAGCAAAGTCCAGTGTGGATTATGCTGGGTGCAGATTGTAGGGGATCCAGTGGCTGATACAAAACACCTGAAGCCTCAGACAGTGCATCCAGCAACACCCCCACCCCCACTGGAAGCAGAGTCCTTCCTGGACATGGAGTTAGAAAGACATGCATTTCACTGGGAAGATGAATAAACAATGTAAAAACAAAGTCAGACTATAGAGTTTTACTCTGGTGACAAAGAAGATCAAAACATAAAAAAAGAAGATGACAAAGTCAAAGTTTCTACACCAAAAACTTCCAAGAAAACTATGAATTAGTCACAGGCCATGGGAGAGCTCAAAAATGATTTTGAAAATCAAGTAAAAGAAGTAGAGCAAAAATTAGGAGGAGATTGAGAGTGATGGAAAAAAAAATCACAAAAAAACCCAAGTCAATAGCTTGCTAAATGAGACCCCCAAAAATACTTAAGGAAATTAACAACGTAAAAATAGACTAACCCAAATGGTAAAAGAGGTCCAAAAACCCAATGAGAAGAATATCTTTTTTTTAATTAATTAAAAAAATGCTTTATTAACTTCTGGTTTACATCATTCATTTCCACCAGATTAAGAGTTACATTATTCCCCCATTTTTAACTTACTCACCACCCCAGAATAGCAGTCCCACTAGATATGCCCTCATCCAATCTGCTCTCTCCCATATCTTCTCCCATACCCCCTTCGACTTTGCCATTAGGGCAAGGTGAATCTCTGAGCCCCCATGTCTGGACATTTTATGAAGCATTTAATTTTAAAACTTTGATTTTCAGATCCATTCCCTTCCTCCCTTGTCACCCACTCCGTATGAGAAGATAAGCAATTCAGTAGGTGTTGTACACGTATAGCTATGCAAAACATTACCACAGTAGATAAGTTGTAAAAGACTTCTTATATTTCCCTCCCAGCCATTTCACCTCCCACCTGGCGCATTCCCTACTTTGATCCTCTCCCTCCTTGATAGTGGGTACTTCTAACCTCCCCTACCCGAAGAATGCCTTCCCCTCCACCATCCCCCCACTCATCCCCCTTTCCCCTACTCAGGAGAGTGAGTGAGGGTAAGATATTCCATTTAGTATGTATATGATTCTCTCCTTGAGCCAACTTCAATGATAATATGCTTTTGCCTTCCTGTTCTTCCCCTCCCCTGAAACTACTTCCCCTTGCCTCTTCTACCTGAGATAGTTTACCCTAGCCTGTCTCTCTCCATCTCTTCTTGCCACTTTCCTCTCTCCCCTCTTGACTTTGCCCCTTAAGAATCATCCCTTCCTTGAGGTGGCTAGGTGGCGTAGCGAGCAGAGCACTGGCCCAAGAGCCAGAAGTACCAAAGCCCAGATCTGGCCCCAGACAGCCAACACACGAACAAAAACCCAGCCACGTGAACCTGGGCAAGTCACCCAGCCCCAATTGCACTCAAAAAAAAAAAATAATGATCATATGTTCCCAACAAATTCCACCTGTGCCCTCTACCCATGTATACCTGTGAACATATGCCATGTACCCTTCTTCAATTATTTTCATAATGAGAAAGGTTTCATCAAACATAGTTGTTGTTTTTCCATGTAGGAATGTAAATAGTTCAACTTTGATAAGCTCCTTTTGATTTCTTTTCCTTGATTACCTTCTCAAGCATCTCTTGCTTCTTGTGTCTGATAGTCAAATTTTCTACTCAACTCTGGTTTTTTCATCAAGAATGCTTGAAAGTCCACTATTCCACTGAATGAACATATTTTCCCCTTAAACAAAATACTCAGTTTTGCTGGGTAGGTGACCCTTGGCTTCAATCCCAGCTCTTTTGCCCTCTGAAATATCATATTCCATGCTCTTAGATCCCTCAGTGTAGAAGCTGCCAGGTCCTGGGCTATTCTGATTGTGTTTCAACAATATTGAAATTGTTTCTTCCTGGCTGCTTGCAGTATTTTCTTCTTGATCTAGGAGTTCTGCAGACTGGCTATAATATTCCTAGGAGTTTTCTTTTCGGGATCTTTTTCAGGAGGTGATCTGTGGATTCTTTCCACCTCTATTTCCCCCACTGGATCTAAAACATCAGGGAAATTTTCCTTGAGAATTTCTTGAAGGATGATTTCTAGGTTCTTTCTTTGATCATTGCTTTCAGGTAGTCCAATAATTTTTAAATTGTCTCTCCTGGATCTACTTTCCAGTTCAATGTTTTTTCCCATGAGATATTTCACATTGCCTTCTACTCTTTCATTTGTTTGTATCTGTTTAATAGTATCTTGATTTGGGGGCGGGGCCAAGATGGCGGAGTAGAAACACCTCCTCCAAGCCTCTCTGCCCCCAGATTCCCCCCAAACTATGTAAAAGGGGACTCTGAACAACTTCTGGAGCTCCAGCACCCACAGAACGACACAGAGAAGCTAACCTCCCGATGAGGACAGCCCAGCAGCCCTGCAGGAAGGACCAGCGCAGAGGTCTGGGACCTGGCAGCGGCAGAGCTCAGGAGCCGAGCGGAGCCCAGGTCCCCGTGAGCCGAGGTTTTAGCCCCAGGGCGGCAGGGCCAGCAGCCATCTGGAGGAACCCCAGAACACCAGGAGCTGTGGCGACTCCAGAATTATCAACATAGACATGCCTAGGACAAAGTAAGAGGTTAGTGTCCTATGGACTTTGGGACCTGTATTTGGGGAATGCGTCAGCTCCCTCCCCTGGGGGCTAGAAGCTGCTGAGGAGACACGCCATTTTGTAGTTTTCAGAGGCATTTCCGGCTCCCAGCCTACAAATCGTGGGGAGATCCAGCCATCAGTCTTGGGGGGTAATCGCTCTTGCTTTAACCTCCCTGGATCTGGATTGTGATCTAGGGTGGAAGTTGTGGGTGGGTTTACAGCTTGCCAGAAACGGAAGTTGCCCCCCACACGTTCGGGACGAAAATTCCTCTATCTGGCCTTAAAGCCATAGTGTGGCAACAAGCCCAAAAGTCAAGCAATTAAGTGGCAACATGCCAAGGCAAAGGAAACAGAAAAATGCAACCCTAGATTCCTATTTTGGGGGCATAGAGCAGGAAAAGGACTGTGAGGTCAGAAGTCCTGCTCCAAAAGCCCCAGGGAAAAACATGAGCAGGTTGCAGGCCATAGAGGACCTTAAGAAGGACTTTAAAAATCAAATAAGGGAAGTGGAGGAAAAATTGGAAAGAGAAATGAGAAGGATGCAGGAAAAGTATGAAATGAGGGTCAACAGCCTGACTGAGGAAAACAACACCTTAAAAAAACAGACTAGCTCAAATGGCAAAGGAGGCCCAAAAGGGCAATGAGGAGAAGAATGCCTTAAAAAGTCGAATTTGCCAGATGGAAAAAGAATCTCAAAAGTTCACTGAGGAGATTCATTCCTTCAGAGTTATACTGGAGCAAATGGAAGCTAATGACTTTATGAGAAATCAAGATGCTGTTAAGCAGATCCAAACAAATGAAAGATTAGAAGGCAATGTGAAATATCTCATGGGAAAAACCACTGACCTGGAGAATAGATGCAGGAGAGAAATTTAAAAATTATTGGACTACCTGAAAGCTATGATCAAGGAAAGAACCTAGAAATCACCATTCAAGAAATCCTCAAGGAAAACTGCCCTGATGTTTTAGATCCAGAGGGCAAAATAGAGGTTGAAAGAATCCACTGAGCACCTCCTGAAAAAGATCCCAAAAAGAAAACTCCCAGGAATATTATAGCCAGGTTCCAGAATCCCCAGATCAAGGAGAAAATACTACAAGCAGCCAGGAAGAAACAATTTCAAAATTGTGGAAACACAATCAGAATAGCCCAGGACCTGGCAGCTTCTACACTGAGGGATCGAAGGTCATGGAATATGATATTCCAGAGGGCAAAAGAACTGGAAATGAACCCAAGGGTCACCTACCCAGCAAAACTGAGTATTTTGTTTCAGGGGAAAATATGGTCATTCAGTGGAATAGAGGACTTTCAAGCATTCTTGAGGAAAAAACCAGAATTGAATAGAAAATTTGACATCCAGACACAGGAAGGAAGAGATGCCTGAGAAGGTAATTGGGGAAGAGAGATGAAGGGGAACTTATCAAAGTTGAACTACTTATATTCCTATATGGAAAAGCAATAATTATTGTGACTGATGATATCTTTCTCACTATGAAAATAATGGAAGAAAGGGGTGTGGTCATATGAATACATATGTGAATGTGTGTGTATATGGTTACAGTTATATATGGATAGAGGGCATAGGTTGAATTTGTTGGGAAGGGAGAATACTCAAGGGATGAAATTATGAGGTGAGAGAGGAAAGTGGCAAGAGGAGATGGGGAGAGACAGGGTAGGGTAAACTATCCCATGTAGAAGAAGCAAGGGGAAGTGGTTGCAAAGGAGGGGGAGAATAAGGAAGGCTAAAAAGGAAAAACCACATTCCCAGTGAATTTGGTTCAGGGAGAAAATGACATACATACTAAATGGGATATCTCAACCTGCAGCAGGAGAGGGGGAAGGGGGATGAGAGGAGGGATGATGGATGGGAGGGCTTCCTTGGGGTGAGGGGAGGTTGGAAGTACCCACTATAGAAGAGGGACAGGATCATGTAGGGAATGGACCAGGTGGGGGGTGGGATGAGTGGGAGGGAATTTTAAGCAGCCTTGTACAGTATATCTACTATGATAATGTTTTGCATAGCTAGACATGTACAACATATACTGAATTACTTATCTCCCAAGAAGGAATGGGTGACAAGGGAGGAAGGAAATGGATCTGAAATTCGAGGTCGTAACATTAAATGTTTCAAATATATATAAATGCTATTATTAATACTCTTTTGCTTGTAATAGTGTGATAAGATGTGCAGGCATTGGGGCACAAAGATTCACCTTCCTCTAATGGAAAAGTCGATGGGGGTATGGGAGAAGGTATGGGAGAGAGCAGATTGGAGGAAACGATATCTTGTGGGACTACTATTCTGGGAGGTTGGGTAGGGGAATAATGGGGGGAAAATGATTGTAACTCAAAATCTGGCGGAAATGAATGATTTAAAACAGAAGTTAATAAAGCATTTGTTTAAAAAAAAAGAAGAAAATCCCAGAAATTAAAAAAAAAATACTCTCTTGATTCCTCATAAAGTCACTAGCTTCCATTTGCTCCAGTCTAACTCTGAAGGAATGAGTCTCCTCAGTGAGTCTTTGAGATTCTTATTCCATCTCGCAAATTCGACTTTTTAAGGCATTCTTCTCCTCATTGCCTTTCTGAGCCTCTTTTGCCATTTGAGTTAGTCTGTTTTTTAAGGTGTTATTTTCCTCATTTAGGTTGTTGACTGTTATTTCATACTTTTCTTGCCTATTTTTCATTTCTCTTCACAAATTTCCCCCCACTTCTCTTATCTGCTTCTTAAGGTCCTCTATGACCTGTAGCCAGCTTGTATTTTCATTTGGGGCTTTTGGTGCAGGAGTTCTGACTTCACAGTCCTCCTCCATGCTTTCACCCTCTTTGCCCCTAAAATAGGAGTCCAATGTTGAACTTTTCTGTTTATTTTGTTTCATTTGCCTAGGCATGTTGCCACTTAATTACTTGATTTTTTGGGCTTGTTGCCACAGTAGGACCCTGCCACCAGACAGGGGAGCTGCCCAAATGTGGGGTCTTCACAACTTCTGCCAGTTGGGTGGCCTCAAAAGCCTCCACCCACTCTGGCAAATTGGATACCCACCCCAAAATTCCCCCCCGACCACAATCCAGATCCAGGCAGTTTAAAGCAAGAGAGATTAACCTCCAGACTGATTGCTGGATCTCCCTACAGTTCACAGACCAGGAGCTACAGCCACTACTGACACTGCAAAATGGCTTCTGTGCAGCTGTTTCTTCAGCAGCTTTTTGCCCCCAGGGGAGGAAGCCCCGTTTTCCCCAAATACTGGTCCCAAAGTCCATAGGGCACTAACCTCTCACTTTGTCCTAGGCATATCTGTGATGATAGACATGGAATCATCACAATTGCTCGTGTTCTGGGGTCCTTCCAGCTGGCTGAAGGCCCGGCTGCCCTGGGGCCAAAACCTCAGACCTGTGCTCGGCTCTACACACTGTGCTGTCGGTTCCCAGTGCTCTGTGCTGCCTGCTCTCATAGTACTGTGCTGGCCACTCCCTGCAGGGCTGTTGAGCTGTCCTCAGCAGGAGATTAGCTTCTCTGTGCTGTTCTGTGGGTGCTGTGGCTCCAGAAGTTGTTCGGAGTCCCCTTTCAAATTTTTTGAAATTTGTGTGGGGCAGAACACATCGGAAATGCTGTTTCTCGAGAAGAATATCTTAAGAAGCAGCATTGACCAAATGGAAAATGTGGTCCAAGAGCTCACTGAAAAAAACAATCCCTTCAAAATTAGAAGGAAACATATGGAAGCCAGTAATTTAATGAAAAATCAAGAAATTATAAAACAGAACCAAAAGAATGAAAAAAATAGAAGGCAATGTATAATATCTCATTGGAAAAACCACTGACCTAGAAAATATATCCAGCAGAGATAATTTAAAAATTATTGGACTACCTGAAAATCATGATCAAAAAAAGAGCCTAGACATCATCTTTGAAGAAATTATCAAGAAAAGTGCCCTCATATTCTAGAACCAGTGGGTAAAATAGAAATTATAAGAATTAACTGATCACCTCTTGAAAGAGATCCCAAAAGGAAAACTCCTAGGAATTTTGTAGACAAATTCGAGAGTTCCTAGGTCAAAGAGAAAATATTTCAAGCAGCCAGAAACAAACAATTTGATTATTGTGGAAATATAATCAGGAGAACACAAGACTTAGCAGCTTCTACATTAAGGGCTGAAAGGGCTTGGAATATGATATTCTGGAAGTCAGAGAAGGTGACATTCAAACCAAGAATCACATACCAAGAAAAACTGAATATAATACTTCAGGGAGAGATATGGATATTCAATGAAACAGAAAACTTTCAAGCATTCTTGATGAAAAGACCAGAGCTGAATAGACAATTTGGCTTTCAAATATGACTCAAGAGAAGCCTAAAGCAGGAAACAAGAAAAAGAAATAATAAGGGACTTAATAAAGTTGAACTATTTACATTCCTACATGGAAATATGATATTTGTAACTCATGAGACCTTTCTTAGTATTACGTAATTGGAGGAGATAGATAGATAGATAGATAGATAGATAGATAGATAGATAGGTAGGTAGCACAGGGTTAGTTGAATATGAAAGGATGAAATCTAAAAAATAAAATCAAAGGGTGAGAGAGGAATATATTGGGAGAATGAGAAAGGAAAATATAGAATGGGGTAAATTATCTCATAAAAGAATCAAGTGGGGCGGCTAGGTGGCACAGAGAGTAGAGTGTCGGCCCTGGAGTCAGAAGGACCTGAGTTCGGATCCGACCTCAGACACTTAATGCACACACAAACAAAAACCTAGCTGTGTGACCTTGGGCAAGTTACTTAACCCCAACTGCCCTCCAAAAAAAAAAAAGAATCAAGAAAAAGGTTTCACAACAGATGGGAAGAGGAGGAAGGTGAGAGGAAATAGATCAACTTTACTCTCATCAGATTTGACTTAATGGGCAAATAACATACACACTTGATATAATCTTAACATAGATACCCCCAGCCCCAATATTCTAAATTCATTATAGGCCTGGCCCCACTGGGCAGCAGGCCCACGGTACCTACCTAACCCCTCCCCGCCAATATCCTAACTTATTCGTATATGCCTTACTGCTCACTAACAATAGTTGTGTGCCTGAACTCTCTGTTCCCACAGGAAGAGTATGTGTGTCCATGTGATGGGAACCTAGCTACTGCCTGTACCTGCTCACTACCCCCAGACCCATTCCCACAGTTGTATTTTTTTATTCAATCGCAATCACATCATCAAGCAAGCCCAAGACAGGACACAATGCCTAAGTATCATTCTTAACCAGACAGTACCATAATAGCTAGCCAATTGGAGGGCAGAATGACCAGAATGTTTTACCACTGAACCATAGATGGGACCTCTCCTCCATTACCTAATCCCTTAAGAAACTCCTCCTGCCTTTTTAATATTAATGTTATGCCTCTATTCTATGTAAATTTCTATTATGTAATTGCATTTTTACCCTATAAAAATCCATCTTGCAGGACGGCTAGGTGGCACAGTGAGTAAGAGCTCCAGCCTCGGAGCTGGGATGACCTGGAATCGAATCTGTCCTCAGAAAATGAGCACCCACACATAAGTAATGACTAGCCGTGTAACCTTGAGCAAGTTACTTAATCCCAATTGCTTTAAAAAAAATCCATCTTGCTTTCTCTAAAGTGGCTGGTTCCTCTTGGAATTTAGCCCACTTCATCAGAGGTGTTAATCTCAATGAGATTATTGCATATACTTGGATTAGAGATGGTCTGATTCTGAATTCTTTGAGATGGTTCTACCACAACACATCATAAAACCACAACACTTTTGGGGTGGGCAGTGCCCCAACCCCTACAGTTTTTGGTGTCCCTGAATTTAAACTGCAACACATTCAATTGGGTGTTTTACCCTATAGTAAAGTAAGGGGGGAGGAGATAAAGGGGAAAATAATAGAATGAAGGGTAGATTGGGGAGGGAGCAGTCAGAACCAAACACTTTTGAAAAGGAACAGGGTAAAAGGAGAACATAGAAAGAGTGGGGGGTGGGATAGGATGGAGGGAAATATAGTTAGTATTTCACAATATCACTATTATGGAAGTGTTTTGTGTAACTACATTTATATAACCTACATTGAATTGCTTGCTTTCTCAATTAGGATGGTTGGGGAGGGAAAAAGGGAGAGAATCTGTAACTCAAAATTTTAAAAAACAAACGTTGAAAATTGTTTTCTTTACATGCAACTTGGAAATAAGATATATAGGCAATGGAGCAGAGCAACCTTTCTTGCCAAACAAGAAAATTACTGGGAAGGGAATAAGGTGGGGCATGATAGGAAGGGGGGCAGACTCCAGGAAGAGGTAATTAGAATGCATATCATCTTGGAGTAGGGAGGGATAGGATAGGTGGGGAAAAAATTTGGGGCTCAAAATTTTGTGGAAATGCATGTTGAAAACTAAAAATAGATTAATTAATTAAATAAAAAATAAAGTTTGATAAAACCATTGAAAAGAGATTATATGTCTAGTGTGACATTCCACCTAGAGACTTTATCAATGCAATATGACTCACTACAATAATTTCTTTTGAACAAAACTATTTACCATGAAATATGATTGAGTTTTTAATGAACAATGGACAGGTACTACTGTATCTGTCTGGTTTCATCTGCCATTATTCTGTAATTTTCAAACTGGATCTAGACATGCAAAGGAAAGCTAAAGTATATATGCTATATATGCAGTACATATGCAGTTAGCTAATTCTTTTATCCAAGGAAGCAGTCCTTCTGTCTAAGTAATCAGTTCCTGAACTAGCTTTCACAACTTCAATTAAAGTGACCTGATAATAATGTAAAGTCAAATTTTATACCAGCCTTGGATCTGATCTATTTATGTCATAGATATTAGAGCTGGAATGAATCTTCTGGATCACATAATTCAAATCCTTCATTTTATTATTGAGGAAATTGAGGTCAAGAACAGTTAAATACCTCATTCAGATTCATTGATGCAGAAGGTAGCAAAGCCAGGGCCCCCTAATATCAAATCCATCATTCATTTCACTATACCATGGTCTCTTCTTGTTTTAAGGTTATAAAATCATAATTCCTTTAAAAATACATCAGTGCTTCATACTTCTACATAGTGAAAAAGAATGCGGTAGAAACAGCTCATCCAAGCCACTCTGACCCCAGATTCCCTCCAAACTATGTAAAAGGGGACTCTGAACAAGGTCTGGAGCCCCAGCACCCACAGAACAACACAAAGAAGCTAACCTCACACTAAGGACAGCCCAGCAGCTCTGCAGGAAGGACCAGCACAGAGCTCTGGGAGCCGGCAGTGCAGGGTGCATAGCTCAGGGAGCCGAGCCCAGGTCCAGGAGCAGAGTTTTTAGCCCCAGGGAGGCAGGGCCAGCTGCAGGCTGGAGGGACCCCAGAACACCAGCAGCTGTGGCGATTCCAGAATTATGAACATAGACATGCCTAGGACAAAGTCAGAGGTTAGTGCCCTATGGACTTTGGGACCAGTATTTGGGGAATGCATCGGCTTCCTCCTCTGGGGGTAGAAGCCGCTGAGGAGACACGCCATTTTGCAGTTTTCAGAGGCAGCTCCAGCTCCTGGCCTGCGAACTGTAGGGAGATCCAGCAATCAGTCTTAGGGGGTAATAGCTTTTGCTTTAACCTCCCTGGATCTGGATTGTGATCTGGGGTGGAGGTCATGGGTGGGTTTCCAGCTTCCAGAAACAGAAGTTGTACCCCACACGTTAGGGATGAAAATTCCCATCTGGCAGCAGAGCCATAGTGTGGCAAGAAGCCCAAAAGTCAAGTAATTAAGTAGCAACATGCCAAGGCAAAAGAAACAGAAAAATGCAACCCTAGGCTCCTATTTTGGGGGCATAGAGAGAGAGGAGGGCAGTGAGGTCAGAAGTCCTGCTCCAAAAGCCCCAGGGGAAAACATGAGCGGGTTGCAGGCCATAGAGGACCTTAAGAAGGACTTTAAAAATCAAATAAGAGAAGTGGAGGAAAAATTGGAAAGAGAAATGGGAAGGATGCAGGAAAAGTAGGAAATGAGGGTCAACAGCCTGACTGAGGAAAACAACACCTTAAAAAATAGACTAACTCAAATGGCAAAGGAGGCCCAAAAGGGCAATGAGGAGAAGAATGCCTTAAAAAGTCGAATTTGCCAGATGGAAAAAGAATCTCAAAAGTTCACTGAGGAGATCCATTCCTTCAGAGTTAGACTGGAGCAAATGGAAGCTAATGACTTTATGAGAAATCAAGATGCTGTTAAGTAGATCCAAAAAAACAAAAGATTAGAAGCCAATGTGAAATATGTCATGGGAAAAACCACTGACCTGGAAAATAGATCCAGGAGAGACAATTTAAAAGTTATTGGACTACCCAAAAGCCATGATCAAAGAAAGAACCTAGAAATCACCCTTCAAGAAATCCTCAAGGAAAACTGCCCTGATGTTTTAGATCCAGAGGGCAAAATAGAGGTTGAAAGAATCCACAGATCACCTCCTGAAAAAGATCCCAAAAAGAAAACTCCCAGGAATATTATAGCCAGGTTCCAGAATCCCCAGATCAAGGAGAAAATACTACAAGCAGCCGGGAAGAAAAATTTCAATATTGTGGAAACACAATCAGAAAAGCCCAGGACCTGGCAGCTTCTACACTGAGGGATTGAAGGGCTTGGAATATGATATTCCAGAGGGCAAAAGAACTGGGAATGAACCCAAGGGTCACCTACCCAGCAAAACTGAGTATTTTGTTTCAGGGGAAAATACGGTCATTCAGTGGAATAGAGGACTTTCAAGCATGCTTGAGGAAAAAAACAGAATTGAACAGAAAATTTCACATCCAGACACAAGAAGCAAGAGATGACTGAGAAGGTAATCAGGGAAAAGAAATCAAAAGGAACTTATTAAAGTTATACTATTTATATTCCTATATGGAAACGCTATACCTGTGACTGAGGAAATCTTTCTCACTATGAAAATAATGGAAGAAGGGTGTGTGGTCATATGAATACATATGTGAATGTGTGTGTATATGGTTACAGTTATATATGGATAGAAGGCATAGGTTGAATTTGTTGGGAAGGGAGGATACTCAAGGGGTGAAATTGTGAGGTGAGAGAGGAAAGTGGCAAGAGGAGATGGGGAGAGACAGGGTAGGGTAAACTATCTCATGTAGAAGAAGCAAGGGGAAGTGGTTGCAAGGGAGAGGGAGAATAGGAAGGCGAAAAGGCAAAACCACATTCTCATTGAATTTGGTTCAGGGAGAGAATGACATACATACTAAATGGGATGTCTCAACATACAGCAGAATAGGGGGAAGGGGGATGAGAGGAGCGACGAAGGTTGGGAGGGCATCCTTGGGGGGAGGGGAGGTTGGAAGTACCTACTAGGTAGGTACGAGGGACAGGATCATGTAGGGAATGGACCAGGTTGGGGGGTGGGATGAGTGGGAGGGAATTATAAGCAGCCTTATACAATATATCTACTATGGTAATGTTTTGCATAGCTAGAAATCTACAACATATACTGAATTACTTATCTTCCCAGAGGGAATGGGTGACAAGGGAGGCAAGAAGTGGATCTGAAATTCAAGGACTTAAGATTAAATGTTTCAAACATATATAAATACTATTATTAATACTCTTTTGCTTGTAATAGGGAGATAAGATGTGCAGGCATTGGGACACAAAGATTCACCTTCTTCCAATGGCAAAGTCGAAGCGGGTATGGGAGAAGGTATGGGAGAGAGCAGATCGGAGGAAGCGATATCTTGTGGGACTGCTATTCTGTGAGGGTGGGTAGTGGAAAAACAGGGGGGGAAATGATTGTAATTCAAAATCTGGCGGAAATGAATGATGTAAAACAGAAGTTAATAAAACATTTGTTTAATCGAAAAAAAAAGAAAAAGAATGCATCATATTGGAGCAATAATTCCAAACTCCCAAGAAAGTTTAAATACTCATGTCTTTAAATGAAGATCCCCAAACCAGGGTAATCCTAGTCACAATGCCATCTGAAAGGATACAGAGATCACAACTTCTCTTTGACTTAGCAGATAAGTTCCAGGGAGTTGTCTGAAGCATGGTGAGATATAATGACTTAGCTAAAGTGATCATACTTGTGTATCAGTGGCTAAGATTTGAACTAAATCTAAATGTATTACGCCAGACTGTCTCTATATCTCTATGTGAAGTCAAGTACATTTATTTTATAGAATTTCCATTTAAAATTTTAGAAAATACGTGAAAATAATCTATTAGTCATTTTAAATTTGTTAAGTTATTCTAATGAATTATGCATAAAGTATATGGATAAAATATATGTTAGAATCATTATGTAACCGTGTAAAGAAGGGGTTATTAAACTGGGGTCTGTGAATTTGTTTTCATAAATATATTTTGGTAACTGTATTTTAGTATAATTTGGTTCCTTTGTAATCCTGTATATTTTTTTTTATTTTATATATTTAAAAACTGAAGTCTGGGAGAGGGTCCATACATTCCACCAAATTGTGGAAGAAGTTCATGACACATATAAGGTCAAGAAGTCCTGCCATACACGGAGTAGTTTATCTGTCAGTTGTATAGAGAGGGGAAGAATTTGTGACCAAATGAAATAGGGAACATTATCAATTTTAGAATGGATTATTTTAATTACATTACATTAAACAGTTTTTGCACAAAGTCAAAGCCACCAAGATTAGAAGGGAAGCAGAAAGCTGGGAAACATTTTTTGCAGTTTTCTGTGTCTTTTCAGTGTCTTTTCTGTGTCTTTTCAGTGTCTCTGCTAAAGGGCTCATTTCCAAAATATGTAGAGAAATGAGTCAAATTTATAGCAATACAAGTCATTCTCCAGTTGATGAATTGTCAAAGGATATGAACAGGCAGTTTTCACATGAAGAAATTAAAGCCATCTATAGTCATTTTTAAAAATGCTCTAAATCACTTTTGATTAGAGAAATGAAGATTAAAAGAACTCTGAGGTACCACATCACACCTGTCAGATTGGCTAACAGGACAAAACAGAGAAATGATAAATGTTGGAAAAGATGTGGGAAAATGGGATCACTAGTGCATTGTTGGTGAAGTTGTGAACTGATCTCACCATTCTGGAGAGAAATTTGGATCTATGACCAAAGGGGTTATAAAATTGTGCATTTCCACTTGACTAATGTTTAATGCAAAGGTGTTTTTAGATCCTGTATTTGATTGCATGCCACCATGAGGACCAGGGGGGAGGAGTGGGAAGGTGAGGGTGAGAAAATTTGAAACTCAAGGGACTGTGGAATTGAATGCTGTAAACTAAAAGTAAATAAATTAAATTACACACACACACACACACACACACACACACACACACACACACACCAAAACCCTGTGCATTTCCTTTGACCCAACAACACCTTTTCTATGTCTGTATCCCAAAGAGATCAGAAAAATGGGAAAATGACCCATGTACAAAAATATTTATAGCAGCTCTTTTTGTGGTGACCAATAATAGGAAGTTGAGCAGATGCCCATCAACTGGGGAATGGCTTAACAAATTGTGGTATATGAATGTAGTGGAATACTATTGTTCTATAAGAAATGATGAACACTTTTCCACGCCCGGGCGTGACATTCCACTCTCGAAAGAAGATCGTGTAGGTGGGAGCTGTGGCTGTGGCTGTGAGCCGGGCTGGAAGCCGCAGCAAGAATCTGCGGCCGAGCCAGCTCCTGCCCGAGGATCGGTTCCCAGGTCTGTGGCCACGTGCAGACAGGCCCTGGGAGATGCGGGAGCGGCTGGGCACGGGAAGCTTCGGGAACGTCTGTCTCTACCAGCACCGGGAACTTGGTAACAAAATAGCTATTAAATCTTGGCGCCTGGAGCTAAGTGCAAAAAATAAAGACCGGTGGTGCCATGAAATCCAGATCATGAAGTTGGGACAGACAGCATACTTGAGTGAAGTGGCTGTCGAATGTGCAGTGCTGATGAGGTCAGGGTTATATAGGTCCAGGGACCATACTAGCCAAGTGATTTTGACCATTTCAAGTCTGGACACTAACTTTGGCCAGCCCTTTGGTGGAATCATCCCAGTGTTGTAAAGGCCAGTGATGTTCCTGAGGAGATGAATTTCTTGATTAATGATGTCCTTCTTCTAGCTATGGAGTACTGTTGGGGGGTGGGGGTGGGGAGATATTCGGAAGTTACTCAACAAACCAGAAAATTGCTGTGGACTTAAAGAATCAAATCCTTTCTCTGCTTAGCGATATTGGGTCAGGGATTCAATATTTGCATGAAAATAGAATTATTCACAAAGATCTACAACCTGAAAATATAATTCTTCAGGATGTTGGTGGGAAGATAATTCATAAGATAATTGACTTGGTATATGCTAAAGACCTTGATCAGGGAAGTCTGTGTACATCTATTGTGGGAACTCTGCAATATCTGGCCCCAGAGCTCTTTGAGAACAAGCCATATACTGTTACCGTTTGTTGATTATTGGAACTTTGGGACAATGGTGTTTGAATGTATTGTGGGATATAGACCTTTCCTGCAATATCTGCAGCCATTTACCTGGCATGAAAAGATTAAAAAGAAATATCCCAAGCACATATATGCATTTGAAGAGATGACCTGAGAGGTTAGATTTAGTAGCCACTTACCTCAGCTCATAGTAGAGCCCATGGAGCAGTGGTTACAGTTGATGCTGACATGGGATCCTTGGCAGAGAGGGGGAGTCTGGATCTCACGATGAAGCAGCCAGGGTGCTTTGTGCTCACAGACCTCATACTGAAATTGAAGATAGCACATATATTAAATATGACTTCTGCAAAGATAATTTCGTTCCTATTGTTGCCAGAAGAAAGTCTTCACTCACCACAATCTTGAATTGAGCAAGAAACTGGAATAAATACGGCTTCTCAAGAACTGCTCTTACAGATGGGAATTTCCATGGACGCCGGAAAGCCTGCCTCTCAGTGTCTGGGCTCAAGGAAGACTACAACAGGCTCTTCCAGGGACAAAGAGCAGCAATGTTGAGACTTCTTTGCTGCAATGCTAACTTAACAAAAATAACAAAAATGAATAACATCATGATTTCAGCATCTCAGCAGCTGAAAGCCAAAATGCAGTTTTTTTCATCTGAGCATCCAGCTTGACTTGGATAGATACAGTGACCAGATGACCTATGGGATACCTTCAGAAAAAAATTCTAAAAGTCTGGAAAGAAATGGATGAAAAGGCCATCCAGTGTGCACAGGTTGGTGATATTGGATACTTGGATGAGCAAATCACGTCCCTGCATATAGAAATTGTGGAGCTGCAGAGGAGCCCTTCTGCAAGGTGTCAAGAAGACGACATGGACTCTTTAGAACAGAAAGCCATTAATCTCTACAAGCAATTGAAGCCCATGTCTCCAGATCATTCCTACAGTGATAGCTCGAAGATGGTGAAGATCATTGTGCTGACTGTGCAGAATTAGGACCACATACTCAAGGAGTTGTTTGGCTACCTTAGCAAGTTTTGGGGCTGTATGCAGAAGATTATTGACCTGCTCCCAAAGATTGAAGTGGCCCTCAGTAGTATCAAAGAAGCTGACAAGGTCATGTTGATACAGGGAAAGAGGCAGAGGGAAATTTGACATCTGTTAAAAATTGCTGGTATTCAGAGCTCTGCTTGATCCCTTGTGGGAACCAGTCTAGAAGGTGCAGTCACTACTCCACCTCCTGCAGGTCTACCCTCAACTTTGACAGTCCCCATCCCCCGTTCTCTGTCATGAGTACTAAGTGCTCAGGATAGAGAAACTTTTACACAGATAGTAGAGAAACATCTGAATTATCTTGGCTGTTTGAGTACTGTTATCCATGAGGCAACAGAGGAACAGGAATCTTGATTGGAGTTGGCTGAAGTAGTAATGACCTCTGACTATCCCAAAGTCTATGAAGATGGTGATCGTTTTTATATATACTACAGCCACCAGAACCTGCTCTAGGGTTATATGTACAGAGATTTGATTTTCATTCATTTTTAACCTGTGTTAAATGATCTGAAGATCTTTGGCTTTTTATAAAATATATATTGTACCATTTACCAAGTATACCTACTTGGGAGCACTGTGAGCCATTCTTTTGAGGCTTCAAAGCTCTGTTCTCTTTTTTTTCCTAGTTATACAACTGCACTCTCTTTTAGGCATTTCTGCTTCACAGGAATCCAGGTAGAGGGGAGCCTTACGGAAGTGGAGAAAGACACAAGGGGGCTTGGGGACAAGAACCTTCCAATGGCCTTCATAAACTGTTATCCCTTTTGACAATGGGGTCTTTGGGCCCCTGGGTGCCTTCTATAGGCAATTCAGCTCCAGCAGATGATGGATTTGCCTTCAGTGATTGTCCTCAATGGTGGTAAAGTCACCACATGGCCTTTTACTGTTCTAATTTTTCCTGACTTCAGATTATTTTCCAGGAAATTGAGGCAATCTGTGTTGGTAGAGAGAGATTTTGTTCACATGCACACTGGCACCAAAGACACTGCCACAGGAGTGAAAATAAATAGGTGCTGAACCACACAAGTTTTTTCAGAGTGAGCAGGGCACGGGTTTGTTACCAATCCTCTAACAGTACCTTTGTTTCCCTTGAGAGCTGGCAACCTTTCCAAAGTGTGACTGGTGGTGTAAACTTATTGTGTACATTGACAAGTATATGTGTTTAAAATGTACATTAATAATGTCATATTCTGCCATAATTTATGTAGATTTCAGATCAGCTTTTTCAGGTTTTACAAATGGCGGGTAAGCAACAATGTTTTCAGGAGTCTTAACAGATTTTATCGTATAAATTTCATATAGTGTTACAGAAATTTAGAGAGTCTGGTTGTACAAAGAAGACAAATGTTTTTATATTATATATGAACTAAATGATGTTTTGTGTATTAAAAAAAAAAAGAAATGGGGGGCGGAGCCAAGATGGCGGAGTAGAAACAGCTCCTCCAAGCCTCTCTGCCCCCAGATTCCCCACAAACTATGTAAAAAAGGACTCTGAACAACTTCTGGAGCCCCAGCACCCACAGAACGACACAGAGAAGCTAACCTCCCGCTGAGGACAGCCCAGCAGCCCTGCAGGAAGGACCAGCGCAGCGGTCTGGGAGCCTGCACCGCCAGAGCGCAAAGCACAGGAGCTGAGCCGAGCCGAGCCCAGGTCTGTGTGAGCCGAGGTTTTAGCCCCAGGGCGGCAGGGCCAGCAGCCAGCTGGAGGAACCCCAGAACACCAGGAGCAGTGGCGACTCCAGAATTATCAACATAGACATGCCTAGGACAAAGTAAGAGGTTAGTGTCCTATGGACTTTGGGACCTATATTTGGGGAATGCGTCAGCTCCCTCCCCTGGGGGCTAGAAGCCGCTGAGGAGACACGCCATTTTGTAGTTTTCAGAGGCATTTCCGGCTCCCAGCCTACAAATCGTGGGGAGATCCAGCGATCAGTCTTTGGGGGTAATCGCTCTTGCTTTAACCTCCCTGGATCTGGATTGTGATCTAGGGTGGAAGTTGTGGGTGGGTTTACAGCTTGCCAGAAACAGAAGTTGCCCCCACACGTTCGGGACGAAAATTCCTCTATCTGGCCTTAAAGCCATAGTGTGGCAACAAGCCCAAAAGTCAAGTAATTAAGTGGCAACATGCCAAGGCAAAGGAAACAGAAAAATGCAACCTCAGACTCCTATTTTGGGGGCATAGAGCGGGAAAAGGACTGTGAGGTCAGAAGTCCTGCTCCAAAAGCCCCAGGGGAAAACATGAACGGGTTGCAGGCCATAGAGGACCTTAAGAAGGACTTTAAAAATCAAATAAGAGAAGTGGAGGAAAATTGGAAAGAGAAATGAGAAGGATGCAGGAAAAGTATGAAATGAGGGTCAACAGCCTGACTGAGGAAAACTACACCTTAAAAAATAGACTGACTCAAATGGCAAAGGAGGCCCAAAAGGGCAATGAGGAGAAGAATGCCTTAAAAAGTCGAATGTGCCAGATGGAAAAAGAATCTCAAAAGTTCACTGAGGAGATTCATTCCTTCAGAGTTAGACTGGAGCAAATGGAAGCTAATGACTTTATGAGAAATCAAGATGCAGTTAAGCAGATCCAAACAAATGAAAGATTAGAAGGCAAAGTGAAATATCTCATGGGAAAAACCACTGACCTGGAAAATAGATCCAGGAGAGACAATTTAAAAATTATTGGACTACCTGAAAGCCATGATCAAAGAAAGAACCTAGAAATCACCCTTCAAGAAATTCTCAAGGAAAATTGCCCTGATGTTTTAGATCCAGATGGCAAAATAGAGGTTGAAAGAATCCACTGATCACCTCCTGAAAAAGATCCCAAAAAGAAAACTCCCAGGAATATTATAGCCAGGTTCCAGAATCCCCAGATCAAGGAGAAAATACTACAAGCAGCCAGGAAGAAACAATTTCAATATTGTGGAAACACAATCAGAATAGCCCAGGACCTGGCAGCTTCTACTCTGAGGGACTG
This sequence comes from Gymnobelideus leadbeateri, assembly GCA_011680675.1. Classification (NCBI taxonomy): domain Eukaryota; kingdom Metazoa; phylum Chordata; class Mammalia; order Diprotodontia; family Petauridae; genus Gymnobelideus; species Gymnobelideus leadbeateri. The sequence goes on along the minus strand of WOXC01004248.1, from coordinate 230,390 downwards.
AAGGGCATGGAATATGATATTCCAGAGGGCAAAAGAGCTGGGAATGAACCAAGGGTCACCTACCCAGCAAAACTGAGTATTTTGTTTCAGGGGAAAATATGGTCATTCAGTGGAATAGAGGACTTTCAAGCATTCTTGAGGAAAAAACCAGAATTGAATAGAAAATTTGACATCCAGACGAAAGAAGTAAGAGATGCCTGAGAAGGTAATCAGGAAAAAGAAATCAAAAGGAACTTATCAAAGTTGAACTATTTACATTCCTATATGGAAAAGCAATATCTGTGACTGATGATATCTTTCTCACTATGAAAATAATGGAAGAAGGGGGTGTGGTCATATGAATATGTATGTGCATGTGTGTGTATATGGTTACAGTTATATATGGATAGAGGGCATAGGTTGAATTTGTTGGGAAGGGAGAATACTCAAGGGATAAAATTATGAGGTGAGAGAGGAAAGTGGCAAGAGGAGATGGGGAGAGACATGGTAGGGTAAACTATCTCATGTAGGGGAAGTGGGTGCAAAGGAGGGGGAGAATAAGGAAGGTTAAAAAGGCAAAACCACATTCACATTGAATTTGGTTCAGGGAGAAAATGACATACATACTAAATGGGATATATCAACCTGCAGCAGGATAGGGGGAAGGGGGATGAGAGGAGGGATGATGGATGGGAGGGCATCCTTGGGGGGAGGGGAGGTTGGAAGTACCCACTATAGAAGAGGGACAGGACCATGTAGGGAATCGACCAGCTGGGGGGTGGGATGAGTGGGAGGGAATTATAACCAGCCTTGTACAATATATCTACTATGATAATGTTTTTCATAGCTAGACATGTACAACATATACTGAATTACTTATCTCCCAAGAGGGAATGGGTGACAAGGGAGGAAGGAAATGGATCTGAAATTCGAGGCCGTAACATTAAATGTTTCAAATATATATATATATAAATACTATTATTATTACTCTTTTGCCTATAATTGGGAAATAAGATGTGCAGGCATTGGGACACAAAGATCCATCTTCCTCTAATGGAAAAGTCGATGGGGGTATGGGAGAAGGTATGGGAGAGAGCAGATTGGAGGAAGCAATATCTTGTGGGACTGCTATTCTGGGAGGTTGGGTAGGGGAATAATGGGAGGAAAATGATTGTAACTCAAAATCTGGCGGAAATGAATGATGTAAAACAGAAGTTAATAAAGCATTTGTTTAAAAAAAAAAAGAAATGATGAACAAGTAGACTTGAGAGAAACCTGGAAAAACTTACATGCACTGATACTGAGTGAAGTGAACAGAACCAGTAGAACTTTGTACACAGTAACAGCCACGGTGTGTGATGACTAACTTTGATAGTCTTAGCTCTTCTCATCAATGGAATGATCTAAGATAATTCCAAAAGGCTCATGATAGAAAATACTATCCTCATCCAGAGACAGAATTATGGAGTCTAAAATGCGTATCAAAGCATATTGTTTTCTTTCTCTCTCTTTTTGTTTTTTTTTTTCTTTCTTATGGTTTTCCCCTTTGGTTCTAATTCTTCTTTACAAAATGACTAACACAGAAATACGTTTAATATGATTATGCATGTATAGCCTATATCAGATTGCACACCATCTTGGTAAGGTGGAAAAGAAGAGGGAGAAAATTTAAAAATCAAAATCTTAAAAAAGTTAATGTTGAAAACTAAAAATAAATACATATTTTTGAAAAGGTCCTTCTATAAAGGTCTACTTCTATTTATTTAGAAAGAAGATGATATTCTACTTAAAATTAAATATTTTAATAATGATAGAAAAAAGTGTTCCTTTTTATCTTCTCTGCAGAAGCATGTTTTGCAATTTCAGGCTTTTTGAAAAGACAAAGCACATCTGCCAACATCTGCATGACAACAAGTTTATATGTAAACATGACTGTTTGGGTTTTATGTTTTCTCACAATTCAACTCCAGAATACATGCTGTAGTGCTTGTTTCCCCTTCCTTATCAATGAAAAAGTCATATTTTTTTAAGTAGGGCAAGTACAGGGAAATAAAACATCGCATTCAGTAAAATAATATACACATAACAAAATGCAATACAATAGAAAAAGCATTTTGTGTAATGATCTGATTTACTATTTAAGCTATTCCCTGGGAGTAATTTTCAGTGCAATAAAATATCACTTACTATTTCAGTTCCCTAGATACTACCCTCGTAAGCAGAAAGAGTTAATATGCTCCCATTGCAGATGGGTGTGACATTACCAAAGAGTGCTTTGTCTCTGGGAGAATCTGGTTTAGCATAAAGAAGAATTCTTGGGGAAGCTAGGTGGCACAGTGAGTCAGAAAATGGCCCTTGAGTCAGAAAGAATTGAGCTCAAATGTGGCCTCAGGCACTTAACACACTAGCTCTGTGACCTTGGGTAAGTCACTAACCCAATTTCCTTGCCTTACCCCCTCAAAAAAAAAAAGAAATATGCCAAAATATTATTTTTGGGTGGCTAGGTGGTACAGTGAATAGAGCACCAGCCCTGGAGTCAGGAGGACCTAAGTTCAAATCAGACACAACACAAAAATTAGCTATGTTACCTTGGGCAAGTCACTTAACCCCAATTGCCCTACCTCCCCACCCCAAAAAAAAAGAAAAAAAAAGAAGCAGGATTCTTTAAAAGCTTCAATCTGTTCATTTTATTGCAAGTCTCCTTTCTTAGGTCCATAGCTATAGTACGCAAACTTAATTTCCTTAGGAGATTTCCATTTAGATCAAATGAAATGGTAAATTTTCTTAGAAGCCTTCTATTGGTGAGATTCCAAAGTCTAGTGATTTTAACCAGAGGTATAGAACTTATAAACTGAATGTGTTATCAGCAACATTTCCTTATAAATCATTCTTGACATGTGCTCCACCAAATCCTACTCCAGGGCCACATCACCTCATGTCTCAATTCCTGCAACAGCCTCTACGATGTTGTCATTTCCATGCTCAAAACTCTTTACAATTCCCTCTTTGTTTCCGAACACATAAAATCTAAACTCTTCTGCCTGGTTTTCAAGTCCAATCTTATCTATCCAGTCTTCTTTTTTTCTTTTTTTTTCCCTTAACAAAATGTTTATTCGCAGTTTTCTTTTCTACTACCCTTTTCCTTCTCTAGGTACTAAAGAGAAACAAAGACTACGTTGGTCTAGTGGGGCCCTTTTGTACTTTCTGTTATAATAACTTCCATTTCACCTTCTGCCCATTCAACTCCTAAATCCCAAGTCTCAGCCTTACTCCATGATCCTTTCCTGAATCACTCCTGCCCTTCAATGCCACAAAATTTAATAGTTGTTCACATCTTATCTTGTCACTGTTTTCTGTATGCAAGTCCATTAGAGTTTGAGAGGCAATATACTTCAGTGGAAAGAACATTGGATTTGGAGACATAGAATGATATAGAGCTAGAAGGGATCTTGGATGTCTGAATCCAAGGAACTTGACTAATTTAAAGATAATTAAATTTAGACCCAAATGAATCCTCAATCTACCTCTATTCACTTGTGTATTCAGAAAAGTCATTTCATTGGCTCTCAATTTCTTCATCTATAAAATTAAGTAGATATACCAGAAGTCATTTGAGATTTCTTCTGGTTCTAATTGTAAATCTTTTGATTTTGATTTCTCCCTCCCCCTTATTAGGTATTTTGCATCTTAAAGTCAGAGGACATAATTTATGTTTCTTATCTTTTCAGCTTTTAATACATTAAGAACTTGTACTTTCATTAGGGTGGGGACTTCTGGTCTGTTATTTATAGTCATAAGAGAATAACCTCAGTCTCTGAGAAGTTCAATGACTTGCTCATAAACACCTGGTGTCAGAGGTGAGATTTGAAGCTGGCTATCCTGACTCTAAATCAAGTGCTCTCTCTCTACTATATCACACTACCTCTCAAGAATACAACAGACACCAAGAATTATTTAGTTTATTAGTACCGTAAGCTAGGTTTGACTTAGGTCAATCTGCTGGCTCAAATTTAGAATCAGAATGAAATGAGTTGCTCTTAGATAATCAAACAATACGAAGTTTTCTTTTCTTAGACATCATATGGAAAGGATATTCAATAAGGATACAGCATTGATTCATTTGGACACATTTTCCCTTCCTCTGACTTTCCATAGTGGTACACCAATTTCAAGTATGAGTAAGAAGCTTCTGACTCATCTTCCCCCAATTTTTGACTTTAGGCTACAATGTAGCTAGTCAAAGATTTGAGCTTTACCACGCTGAACTAATTATATCTTGAGGATGACTAGCACATTTTAAGGGAAAAAAAATCCTAGCCTGCTAGGCCTTGAGGGTTTACAAAAAACTAGCCGAACGTATATGTCAGGGATACTAGAAGATATTATTCCAATCCTAACTGATTTGTTGCTAAATAATATTTAATGAATGTTTCCCCATTTTTACTAGGATTTTCTTTTGCTTTTTGTCTTTGACACTGATCTAAATTCTCACCCTGCTTTCAGATTCATTACAGTTAATATTATTATGAGCAGGAAAACCTACGAGGACAAAGAAAACATTTTGAAATAAAAATATATTAAGCTGGATATACCACACTTGGTCTTATTAGATTTGGTCTTCCACAGACAGATATGAGCAACAGGTTACCTAGTGATTTTTTTAATAAATATTCAGGTTTTTTTGTTTGTTTTTTGTTTTGCTTTTTGGAGGACCATTGGGGTTAAGTGACTTGCCCAAGGTCACATGGCTAGTAAGTGTAAAGTGTCTGAGGCCAGATTTAAACTCAGGTTCTCCTGACTCCAGGGCTTCTGCTCTATTAACTGCATCACGTAGCCTCCCTATTACTTAGTTATTTAAATACAGTGAAACCTACTTATAAGACTCAGTGGACTACAAAGAAAAAAAATAGTATTTTGAAAGATTTATTTTTAGCTCTCTGTGCTATTTGATAATTCCTCTGTCATTTTCTACATGATATCATCTGCTTTGTTGATTTTATTTTGCCTGAATGATCATATAGCAAGCCCCCAATTAGTTTCCCCTTCCCTTTCATTTTTAGTAAAATTTAAAGTTAGTGGGGGAGGTGGAGCCAAGATGGCAGAGTAGAAACAGCTCATCCAAGCGACTCTGCCCCAGATTCCCTCCAAACTATGTAAAAGGGGACTCTGAACAACTTCTGGAGCCCCAGCACCCACAGAACGACACAGAGAAGCTAACCTCCCGCTGAGGACAGCCTAGTAGCCCTGCAGAAAGGACCAGTGCAGCTGTCTGGGAGGTGGCAGCATGCACTCAGAGCGCGGGGAGCCGAGAGCCCAGGTCCCCGTGAGCTGCGGTTTTAGCCCCAGGGCAGCAGGGCCAGCAGCCGGCTGGAGAGACCCCAGAACACCAGCAGCTGTGGTGACTCCAGAATTATCAACATAGACATGCCTAGGACAAAGTGAGAAGTTAGTGTCCTATAGACTTTGGGACCAGTATTTGGGGAAGGCGTTGGCTCCCTCCCCTGGGGGCTAGAAGCTGCTGAGGAGACACACCATTTTGTAGTTTTCAGAGACAGCTCCAGCTCCTGGCCTGCAAACTGTAGGGAGATCCAGTGATCAGTCTTGGGGGGTAATCTCTCTTGCTTTAACCTCCCTGGATCTGGATTGTGATATAGCGTGGAAGTCTTGGGTGGGTTTACACCTTGCCAGAAACGGAAGTTGCCCCCCACACTTTTGGGATGAAAATTCCTCTATCTGGCCTTAAAGCTATAGTTTGGCAAGAAGCCCAAAAGTCAAGTAATTAAGTGGCAACATGCCAAGGCAAAGGAAACAGAAAAATGCAACCATAGACTCCTATTTTGGGGGCATAGAGTGGGAAAAGGACTCTGAGGTCAGAAGTCCTGTTCCAAAAGCTCCAGGGGAAAGCATGAGCGGGTTGCAGGAAATAGAGGACCTTAAGAAGGACTTTAAAAATCAAATAAGAGAAGTGGAGGGAAAATTGGAAAGAGAAATGAGAAGGATGCAGGAAAAGTATGAAATGAGGGTCAACAGCCTGACTGAGGAAAACTACACCTTGAAAAATAGACTAGCTCAAATGGCAAAGGAGGCCCAAAAGGGCAATGAGGAGAAGAATGCCTTAAAAAGTCGAATTTGCCAGATGGAAAAAGAATCTCAAAAGTTCACTGAGGAGATCCATTCCTTCAGATTTAGACTGGAGCATATAGAAGCTAATGACTTTATGAGAAATCAAGATGCTATTAAGCAGATCCAAACAAATGAAAGATTAGAAGGCAATGTGAAATATCTCATGGGAAAAACCACTGACCTGGAAAATAGATCCAGGAGAGACAATTTAAAAATTATTGGACTACCGAAAGTCACAATCAAAGAAAGAACCTAGAAATCACCCTTCAAGAAATCCTCAAAGAAAATTGCCCTGATGTTTTAGATCCAGAGGGCAAAATAGAGGTTGAAAGAATCCACAGATCACCTCCTGAAAAATATCCCAAAAAGAAAACTCCCAGGAATATTATAGCCAGGTTCCAGAATCCCCAGATCAAGGAGAAAATATTACAAGCAGCCAGGAAGAAACAATTTCAATATTGTGGAAACACAATCAGAATAGCCCAGGACCTGGCAGCTTCTACACTGAGGGATCAAAGGGCATGGAACATGATATTCCAGAGGGCAAAATAGTTGGGAATGAGCCCAAGGGTCACCTACCCAGGAAAACTGAGTATTTTGTTTCAGGGGAAAATATGGTCATTCAGTGGAATAGAGGACTTTCAAGCATTCTTGAGGAAAAAAACAGAATTGAATAGAAAATTTGAAATCCAGACACAAGAAGCAAGGATGCCTGAGAAGGTAATCAGGGAAAAGAAATCAAAAGGAAATTATCAAAGTTGAACTATTTACATTCATATATGGAAAAACAATAACTGTGATTGATGTTATCTTTCTCACTATGAAAATAATGGAAGTAGGGTGTGTGGTCATATGAATAATTATGTGAATGTGTGTGTATATGGATAGAGGGCATAGGTTGAATTTGTTGGGAAGGGAGAATACTCAAGGGTTGAAATTATGAGGTGAGAGAGGAAAGTGGCAAGAGGAGATGGGGAGAGACAGGGTAGGGTAAACTATCTTATGTAGAAGAAGCAAGGGGAAGTGGTTGCAAGGGAGGGGGAGAATAGGAAGGCAAAAAGGGCAAAACCACATTCTCATTGAATTTGGTTCAGGGAGAGAATGACATACATACTAAATGGGATATCTCAACATACAGCAGAATAGGGGGAAGGGTGGTGAGAGGAGGGATGATGGATGGGAGGGCATCCTTGAGGGGAGGGGAGGTTTGAAGTACCCACTATAGAAGAGGGACAGGAACAAATAGGGAATGCGCCAGGTGGTGGGTGGGATGAGTGGGAGGGAAATATAAGCAGCCTTGTACAATATATCTACTATGATAATGTTTTGCATAGCTAGACATGTACAACATATACTGAATTACTTATCTCCCAAGAGGGAATGGGTGACAAGGGAGGAAGGAAATGGATCTGAAATTCGAGGTCTTAACATTAAATGTTTCAAACATATATAAATACTATTATTAATACTCTTTGGCTTATAATTGGGAGATAAGATGTGCAGGCATTGGGACACAAAGATTCACCTCCCTCTAATGGAAAAGTCGAAGGGGGTATGGGAGAAGGTATGGGCGAGAGCAGATTGGAGGAAGCAATATCTTGTGGGACTGCTATTCTGGGAGGTTGGGTAGGGGAAAAATGGGGGGAAAATGATTGTAACTCAAAATCTGGTGGAAATGAATGATGTAAAACAGAAGTTAATAAAGCATTTGTTTAAAAAATGCCTATTAAATTAAAAAAAATAAATTTAGTGGGAACAGAGAGAAGTTGAAGGGGGATGCTGATCCAGAAAGCAACCTATCAGGTTGGGGAAAGCAGGAGAATGATGAGAAAAGGTAGCACTATAGTAGATCTTAAAAGTAACACTAGTGAAGAAGTTTGCTTTAAAAAATGAATTCATACTTGGGTATCCTGAATAATAATATTAATGGAGTCCAAGATCACGATATCTTCTTTGAAATCTTAACAGAGCCAATTATATATGAGGAAGTACAGCTTGTGAGGTGTAACACCCTGGGCTAGAGAGACCAAATCTGTAGTATTTATGTTGAGCTTTTAAGCAAAGTTGATAATATAGAAGTATGCAATGTTAGAAAGACATTTGTGTTATAGAAAGGCTTGGACCACTAATTCTGTAATGTCATTTAAGTGGTGTCTCATCTCTAGCATCAATGCACTCCTTTTGTTTGGTGCCAAAATGATCCTATATACTTTCTCATTGTTGTTTTCCTCCCTTGTTGTTTCTCTTTGTAGTTGCTATCGTTTCATTCATCTTTGACTCAACCATCTATAAATATTCATAGAAAATCACAGAATTGTAAACCTGTAAATAAGAGCATGCTGGTAAATATCTAGCAACTCACTCTCGAAAAAAACATGTATTTGTGACACTTTTCAATTTAATCTGCCTTGTTAACATTTTCTCCATTTCATTCTTAGATGTAGACAATCCACAAGACAATAGTCATTTTTAAGGATTTCTTGATTTTTAAGGTGTAATGTAAACACTGAAAATTTAAAATTTGAACCAGTTCTGACCTGACTATAGTATACACCTTCCTGTAAGGGACCTTTTACTTCACCTAATCCAACTTGTTATATAACAGACAAAGAAACAGAGGCACAGGGAAGTGAAGTAATTTGCCTCAGACCATCAGGGAATGGCATGGTTGAGGCTGGAACAGATACCTCCTGACCACTAATCTATGTTCACAGACTCTCAGAATTGGAAAGAATTTCAGATATTATCTAGTGCAACCCCAATATTAACAAGAATCCCATTTATACCACATAATATATTTTCATTCAATGACTGAAGACCCACTTCGTTCAGGGTCAGCCCATTTGACTTCCAGAAAGTTCTAATTCTTAGAAAGTTTTTCATTGTACCAAGCAGTAATCTACCTCAGCAGCTTCCATTCATTGATCCTAGTTCTGTCCCATAGAGAAAAACAAAAAAAAAAAATACATTTAATCTCTCACCCACATGAGAGACAGCCCTTCAAATACTCGAAGACAGCTATCGTGACCTCCCAGAATCTCCTCTTCTCCAAGCTAAGCATCTCCACTTTCTTCAATCGATTCTTAAATGGCATGAGCTCAGCATCCTTTGCTATTCTAGTTACTCTCTTCTCCATTCAGTTCAGTTTATTTATTATCCTTCCTACAATATGGCACGCAGATCTGAATACCATCCAGATGTGGTCTGACTAGGAAAGTAAGCACCAAGACCATCAATCACTTTCCTAGTCCTCAACACTGCACCTTTCTTAATGCAGTCTAGAATTGCATTAAATTTCTTGGATATTTCCTCGTATTATATTTTTCCCTTTCCCCCATTCCAGTAGAATCTAATTATCCTTTTAAATTATTTCTTGTTAATACATTTAATCAATTAAATGTTATTTTTTAATATGTGTGTACTTACCATATCATGACTCTTAGCAATGGGAATTCCATGTTCTCTGAGTTATCTATTGTATAATTTATCACCATGAAAAATATGAATCTGATTATCATACTGAAGTCAGGACAACAGTTAATAGGATTTATTTTTCTTTGTTTCCATTTTTGGAGGAATTCTCTTGTTGTTTTTAGGTGTTTAGAGTATATATAAAGTAATGCTGAACATGTCAAGTCTGGGGAAATAATTGTTATCCCCAAGTGACTTCCCTACACCTATGCTATTTCTTAATGACAGTACACCTACAGGTAATATTGGGTGAACAATCTAAATAGGAGGTCTGTAGGAGTGTTCTTTTTTTAAGTGAAAAGGCAAACCAATATACTTAGTTTACTGCTTTTGAAACAAATTGAAAACAAACGGTATAATTGGTAAGATAGATTTAATTGTAAAACCACCTCCCACTGCATTTTCTAACTTGAAACCAAATGGGCAACTTCTTTTTTTTTCACTTTTTTATCCCAAATACGATCTTCCCATATGAACAAGAAACATAGCATGGAAGAATGGAATCCAGGAAAATATGGCTTCAAGTTCTCCCACTGATACATGCAATTTCTATCACAATGAAGCCCCTTCTTACCTCCACCTCCTTCCCTTTATTTAAGATTCGGGTTATGTACTGTCTTCTATATCAGAGGTTCCCAAATTTATTTGACCTATTGCCCCCTTTAAAAAAAATTACTCAGTGCTCCACTGAAAATCAACTTTCTTTAACCCTTTATTTTTTTTAAATTTGCTTCTTTTAAAAATATAAATAAATACGATGTACCTTAAATTTAATAATTCATTGTAAATTTGTCTTTTCTTTCCTGCCTTGAAAAATTTGGATGATGCAATATTGCATCATGTAACCATATATTACCATATTGGAAACAATTCATTACATGCATATATTCCTGCTGATGTATGCTGGACTTAACAACACTACATGACATGCCTGCTAACACTTGTTTGTTAAGGTTTGTCAGTCACTTGATCATTGATGAGTTATAACTTTAATTTTGTGTATTTTTTTGGAAAATAATTTAATCACTAAGACTTTTTAGCTCTGTTGCACGACAGATGAAACATGTACAAACATATTTTTCAAATTTTTTTCTTCTTATGCTTCCACCTGCCCCCTTATTTTTATTCAATGACCCCCCCAAATGCACCTAATGGATTCACCATTCCCCTGGATTATTCCAGTGCCCCCCAGGGGGCAGTATCTACCACATGGGGAACCTATATGACTACATGAAGCTTTTCTAGTAGTCTGTTGACAACTTTATACACTCCTTCCCTAACTACCTTTACCTTGTATTAATTATATATGTTTTTTTGTTTATGTATATGTTGACTTCCTAAAAGATTATAAGATTTATGAGAACAAGGGAGATTTCTGTTTGTCGGTTTTGTATCCTCAATGCCTAACATATGTAAGAAGATTTTTTTTTTAAATCCTTGTAAATCCATTAATTGATGGATGGATTAAAACTTAAGTCCCCCCAGGCAACTCTCTATGAATTTCAGAGGGATTGTTGATCTGTAACTGCATTGGGGGATGGAATTTATGGACTAGGAAATAATATTCTATTTGAATGAAATAATATGTCTCCCCTCCAAAAAAAGAAAAATCACAAGCAAATATTCAAATTCACTAATATGATGTCTGTTCTATGGGACTATGTCTGATGTCTAACTGGAACTAAAAAAAGACATGGTCTCTCTATGCAAGGAAATTATAGGAAGTCAGCAAAAAAAAAATACTCTAAAATCTAGAACTCTGAAATGGAGGAAATATTCGGACAGAAACAAAAAGAAAAGCAATAAACTCTCTCCTAACCTTCCGATGCTAATCCCTCCCTCCCTATCGCTGTCTCTTTGCTTCTGTGTGTGTGTGTGTGTGTGTGTGTGTGTGTGTGTGTGTGTTTCTTTTGTCCTTTCTTTCCTGGTCAGGCTTTTTATTTGTATATTATATAAGAATTTAGACCGTTAAAAATTAAACGGGGGCGGCTAGGAGGCACAGTGACTGTAGTCAGAAGGACCTGAGCTCGGATCCAGCCTCAGACACTTAACACACACAAACAAAAACGTAGCTTTGTGACCTTGGGCAACTTACTTAACCCCAATTGCCCTCCAAAAAGCAAAAAAATAAAATAAAATAAAATAAAAAATTAAATTAAATAAACAAACAAATAAATAAATAAATAAAACCACATTAGAGCAATCAAATTACTCACAGAATAAGTTCATAATAATGATTGGGACTTGAGAATACAGCTGGCTCTGGTTAAGCATTGGCTTTCTAAAATTATTTAAATGAAAATGTAGTTTTCACAGATTTCCCATATTTCTGACAGTTAATTTGGAGCATTATCAAATGGAGGACAAGAAACAGTTTCCCAATTTCAAAATGAGAATAAGAAAGGGACAGGTTTTCATCTACTGCTCTCTTGGATGCACAGACATTGAAAGATTGAACCATTTGGCAATGTTGCTTATGCCTTTCTTATCCTTGCCAGACAGTCTGCTTTCCAGATGCCAGTGCATCCAACCTTCTCCCCTTTTTCTGTTCCTGGATACCATGCCCGTAATACACTTGCATAATCATTTAACTCTCTTCTATTCCACTTAACAAATAGCTACTAGACATCTTATACCTATACTATTCTAGGATCTGAGAAATAAATATAATGAGTGCTGAGATAGTTTTCCTTTCATCTTCCCCAGCCCACATCTTTGGAAAGATTGCAAAGTTCATTACATACTTTTATCTCATTTGAGCTTCATGAGAACTTTGTGTTACAGGTATTATGATGTTCATTTTACCAATGAGGAAACAGAGTTTGAAAGGTTAGGTTTTAATAAATGTTTACCAAAAGCAGTTATAAATAACTATTTAATATTTACTAAAAAACATTTCCAGCCCTATATACCTTCCCCTCCCCATATGAATTAAGTTGTATTCAGGCAAATATACATGTGTACATATGTGTGTGTGCAAATAAATAATTGTTGACTTAATTTTCTCAGTTACATATGTATTTCATATTAGGTGAAAGACTTAATGGAGCTCTTTGCAACTCCAAGTTCAACTGTCTATTCACTAATTATATGCTGCCTCCATTTCTTATTTGAGTGACATGAAAGGGGAGGAAAATATCTATCTATTTCTATCTATCTATCTATCTATCTATCTATCTATCTATCTATCTATATCTGTCTGACTTTCTGTTTATATACACAATATAAATATATGTGCATATATATTCATACATACATAAATTTATACTCACAAATTAACATATACATATATGTATGTGTATATGCATATATATGTATAAACATATTTATGTGGAGAGAGACAGAAGATATAAAAGGTAAAGGCATAGTGATATAGTTATGGGTTGTCTTCTCAGTTTGCCTTGGTATGATCACTGAACAGCTAAAAATTGTGGCAACAACAGTTAAGGAAGCAAAAGAAAGATTACATTGGGTTAACTGCACTGTGATTCAAGTTTAGTGAACTAAAAGAGGAAGAATGGAATAATAAAAAGATTTGGAGTCAGAGTTGGGAAAACCAAGGTAAAATAATTTCATATGATATGTAATAGTTGTGTGCCTCTAAGAAAGTTACTAAACTTTTCTCAGTTTTCTAATCTGGAAATGAGGACAATAATTTGTGAATTCCCTTCTTTACAGCGTTGCTATGTAGATAACAAAATTAAAAAAGGGAACCTAAAAGTCTAACACAACTTATTTTATAAATGATAAAATTGAAGTCCAGGGAGATTCAGTGATTTACCTAAGGTCACACAGATAATAACCATCAGAAGTGGTATTTGAGGACGGCTAGGTGGCACAGTGAGTAGAGCGCCGGCCCTGGAGTCAGAAGGACCTGAGTTCGGATCCAGCCTCAGACACTTAACATGCATAAACAAAAACCTAGCCATGTGACCTTGGGCAAGTTACTTAACCCCAATAGCCCTCAAAAAAAAAAAAAAAGCAAAAAACTAAGTGGTATTTGAACACAATTCCCCTGCCTTCTTTATAAAGAAACTAAAGCACTTGCCAAAACATTAAAATTTTCTTTATATGTTATTTATTAGATCATAAGTATGACTCTGTTTCCTTTCATTCATATACTCTTTAATACTTGTGTATATACACACTGAGAGATAGATAGATAGATAGATAGATAGATAGATAGATAGATAGATAGAGAAAGAAATATATAGATATAGTTTTATTTTGGTCCAGTCTATTCCTTTTTTTCTCTGTCTCATGATTATTCCCAATTTCTTTCTCTTGGTTTATGAACTTTGGCCTTTGCTACAACCTGTTCCTATTTGATTTCTTTTTTTTTCTTTCTTTCCTCCTGTGCAGGTCAACATGTGGGTTATGATTGACTAACTGGATAGAGGAGTTGAGTGAACCTGTCATTTAAATCTGTTCTCCCCAGATAGCTTTAAAGGGTCTTTTAGGAATGTCTTGCTGAAAACAGAACCTCTGTTTTTCCATACACACTTTGCCATCTGTTCTCAGCAGAGGTCTCAAATGGAGCTAAAAACAAATCTGTGTTATTTCTACCCATTAGGCAGCATGACCCCTTCAGATGAATGTCAAAATCATTGTAATAAAATTTAAAGAGAAACAACTTGGAAGGAGGAGCTATTTACTCAGCAGAGGCCAACATCATACCTGAACTATTAACTCCCATTCAAATTCTTTGCTGAAATACGGTTTTTAAAATGTATGTAGAATACAATAAGATAATACATGGGTTCACAGACTTAAAAGAGAAAATGGCTTTAGAGGTCAGCAAATCTAAAACTCATATATAAATATATATTCATATGTGCATTAATTTATATACATGTGTATTTGTCACATATACATGAAAATAGGTATACACCCTTTACACATATGCACATATACACATATATGTGTATGTGTATATATATATATATATATATATATATATATATATATGCATTCACACATATATACACATACACATATTAAGAGGTGACTTGTCCAGAATCACACTGCTAGTAAGTACAGGAGGCAAAATATAAATCCCGGTCTTCTGGATTCCAGGTCCAACAAGTAAAACTTAACAATTGCCTCAGTTTTTATAATTCAAGAATTGACTTGTTTTTCTTAGATGGCTTTGTGAATTTTTGGGGGGTACATTTCATGTGACACACAATCACATCTTGGGAGAGATTTCAATTTTAAACTATAGGAGTCTTCATTTGCTTTTAAGTCTTTTATTTTTTTTTTAAATTAATTTATTAGTTTAGTTTCAGTTGACAAGATTCAATTCCATAGTTCCTTGATTTTCAAATTTCCTTTACTTCCCTCCCCCCTCCCCTCATGACATCATATATACAGTATAGGGTCTGCAAATGCATTCATATTAAACATTATTCCAATTACAAAGGCATATTGTACTAGGTGGGATG
Organism: Gymnobelideus leadbeateri; assembly: GCA_011680675.1. Taxonomy (NCBI): domain Eukaryota; kingdom Metazoa; phylum Chordata; class Mammalia; order Diprotodontia; family Petauridae; genus Gymnobelideus; species Gymnobelideus leadbeateri. Next base: position 215,373 of record WOXC01004248.1, on the reverse strand, counting down.
AAAGATGGTAAGGAAGAAGTACAACCAAACACTGAGAAGAACAAGATCATTTAGTTTGCTTCCATCAGGATTCAGGCTCAGTTCTTTCTAGTTATATTTCTGGATGGCACATTTCTCACTTTCTTGAGTCATTCGGGATTAACTTATATCACTGCATTGCTGAAAAGAGTCCAGTCTGTCATAGTTGGTCGTCACAGATATGGTATGTCTGTGATTGTGTACAAATTTCTTCTGATTCTACTCTTTTCGCTCAGCATCAGTTTGTATAAGTCTCTCCAGGTAATTATGAAATCCGTCACCTCCTCGTTTCTTATAGCACAATAAAATTCCATTACATTCATATACCACAACTTGTTTAGCCATTCCCCCATTGATGGGCACTCCTTTAGTTTCCAATTCTTTGCAACCACAAAAAGGGCTGCTAAAAATATTTTTGTACATATGGTTCTTCCTCCCACTACTATGATCTCTTTGGGATATAACCCTAGGAGTGGTATGGCTGGGTCAAAGGGTATGAAATTATTTATAATCCTTTGGGCATAATTCCAGATTGCTCTCCAGAATGGTTGGATAAGTTCACAACTCCACCAGCAATGTATTAGTGTTCCAATTTGTCCACATCCTCTCCAGCATTTGTCACTTTCTTGCTTTGTCATCTTAGCCAATCTGACTGGAGGGATGTGGTATCTCAGAGTTGTTTTGATTTGCATTTCTCTAATTAATAGTGATTTAGAGCATTTCTTCATATGCTTATAGATATCTTTAATTTCTTTCTCTGAAAACTTCCTATTCATATCCTTTGACCATTTCTCAATTGGGGAAGTCTTTTATTTTCTTAGCTTGTTAAAGCCAGTATGCTTTGGTAACCATTCACTGTACATAATTAGGTTAAAAGACATCATGTCTTTCCTCAAAGGAACTCATTATTTCTGAGGTGATGCACCAAAGAAGGGCAGAGTTTATATCCACATAGTTTCATATATTAGTATGAAAAGTGAAAAATGCTCCATATGCTTCTAAATAGATGTTTTGTTATGTTTTTTTCTCCTAAAACTGAATGGAAGAGTGACTGTACATTTAATATTTTTCACCTTTAAGTCTGGATATCATGTATATGAAGACCATAGGGTAATTCTTTTTTCTTCCCATATTACAAAGTATTTATATTTTGGAGGGAGTGGGAAAGAGTTGGAGTGCTGCACAGTAATGTAAAATATATTTCTAAGTTCTAAAGATGTTTCCAAATAATTGGAAAATCCTTAAAAAATATCTCTTTTTCAGAATATTAACTGAACTTTTCCCCAAAAATAGTTTGTCATCACATACATTAAAATCATGGTCTCACTGAACTTCAAGAATGCAGATAATTACATTTTGCAAACACTGGATATGAGGAAGCCCTGGCTTTGGAGGCAGGAGGACTTGAGTTAAAATAGAGCATTAGCCACATGCTCCCTAGCCATATTCAAGTCACTCATTTGTAAAGTGAGTATAATAATGCTAATACCTAAAGTATTCATTTTTTGGGAATGTTTTTAGAATCACATAGTATATAATATTTAAACCTATGTAATTTTTGCAAACCTACATAAAAATCAATGGTTATTTGTATTCTCTACTGTCTTTGGGGAACATTTATTATTTTAATGCTCATGCATGTACATAAAACTAAGAAAAAGAGGGAAATTCCAAGGCAAAGTAAGAGCTGATGGACTGTCAGTGAAAGACTCAGTAATATACAAGATAAAAAGAGCCTTTTGTTTTGAGACCTGAAACAAAGCAGGATGCAATGCACACAGAGAATTATATTCTGATGTGAAAAGTACAAAGATTATCCTTTATTAGCACTGTGGGTCTACAAGTTTCTTTTACATTGAGCTTTTACATTTAGCTTTTAAAACCAGTACAATGTGTACAATGTACACATAAAATAAAAATAATAAATTATCTGCCATCTTTAACACTGTAAAACAGGAATTTTAATTATATTTTGTATGCGTATGTGTATGCATGTGTGTGTTCATGCTCTTTCAATAGCACAACACCAGTAATTCTGTGTACATTGAAAATATGCCAACACCACAAAAATTTGAATGCAATAGAACACCTGCAAAAAATTCAAAAGTGAAATTGTGGATGCCAAAAGTCAGAGTTTTCCTTATTTGGTCCTGGGCTGTGAAGTTTGTCTAAAGGTCCTGTCAATCTTTTCCCTTGAACTGCAACCTAGACATATATGTTACTGCTCAAGACAGAATGACACTCAGATCTAATGAAAGTAAATAGGGGCCAACTCCTAACAGATATATCCATTAAGATCCTGTTTTGTTCACCTGATGAAGGGAAATAATGAGGTAGATTAAGTAAGACTTTGTACCTTGCTGACAACTGTCATTCTGAGAAAAAACTGACTGAGGCTAGTCCCCTGGTAGGAAATGTAAGGCTTTGCAATTCACACTTACTTAAAGAATTCCAGCACATTATCTTTTACTGACAAGCAGTAATGACCTTAATAAATTAAGGAGATGGCAGTTTAAACAGGAAAGTGATTGCTGTTGGGAAGACAAGTATAAACATGACACTCTGAATGTGCTGGTAGTTTGTATCTTGTTTAAAGATTAGTTTAAGTTCTGCTCTTTCTTCTGGCAATCCTTTTCTTCTAGAAATGTTGGTGTAAGTCTATAGCATAAAATGAACAATAGAAAACAATCCCTCCTCCTCCAGAACTAACTTAAGGTCCATTTAAAAAATAGTTTATTTTTAATTACAAACAAAAACAATTTTTGACATTTTTTTAAATTTTGAGTTCCAAATTCTCTCTTTCCCTTCTGCCCCTTCACTCTCCTTGAAAATGCAAGCAATTTGATATAGGTTATGCAGGTGCAATCAGAGAAAATAAATTACAACAACAATCATGTTGTGAAAGAAAACAAACAAAAAAAAAAGAAAAAGGAACAAAGCTTAAAAGGTATGCTTAAATCTGCATTAAAATGTTCATGAGGGAGCCAAGATGGTGGAGTAGAAACAGTGCATTCAAGCCACTCTCCCCCCAGATTACCTCCAAACTATGTAAAAGGGGACTCTGAACAACTTCTGGAGCACCAGTACCCACAGAACGACACAGAGAAGCTAACCTTTTGCTGAGGACAGCCCAGCAGCCCTGCAGGAAGGACCAGCGCAGCTGTCTGGGAGCCAGTAGCAGGCAGCACGCAGAGTGTGGGGAGCCGAGCAGAGCCCAGGTCCCCGTGAGCCGAGGTTTTAGTGGCAGGGCCAGCAGCCAGGTGGAGAGACCCCAGAACACCAGCAGCTGTGGTGACTCCAGAATTATAAATATAGACATGCCTAGGACAAAGTGAGAGGTTAGTGTCCTATGGACTTTGGGACCAGTATTTGGGGAATGCGTGGGCACCCTCCCCTGGGGGCTAGAAGCTGCTGAGGAGACACACAATTTTGTAGTTTTCAGAGACAGCTCCAGCTGCTGGTCTGCATGCTAACTGTAGGGAGATCCAGCGATCAGTCTTGGGGGGTAATCACTCTTGCTTTAACCTCCCTGGATCTGGATTGTGATATAGCGTGGAAGTCGTGGGTGGGTTTACAGCTTGCCAGAAACGGAAGTTGCCCCCCACACGTTCGGGACGAAAATTCCTCTAGCTGGCCTTAAAGCCATAGTGTGGCAACAAGCCCAAAGGTCAAGCAATTAAGTGGCAACATGCCAAGGCAAAGGAAACAGAAAAATGCAACCCTAGACTCCTATTTGAGGAGCATAGAGAGGGAAAAGGACTGTGAGGTCAGAAGTCCTGCTCCAAAAGCCCCAGGGGAAAACATGAGCGGGTTGCAGGCGATAGAGGGCTTTAAGAAGGACTTTAAAAATCAAATAAGAGAAGTGGAGGAAAAATTGGAAAGAGAAATGAGAAGGATGCAGGCAAAGTATGAAATGAGGGTCAACAGCCTGACTGAGGAAAACAACACCTTAAAAAATAGACTAACTCAAATGGCAAAGGAGGCCCAAAAGGGCAATGAGGAAAAGAATGCCTTAAAAAGTCGAATTTGCCAGATGGAAAAAGAATCTCAAAAGTTCACTGAGGAGATCCATTCCTTCAGATTTAGACTGGAGCATATAGAAGCAAATGACTTTATGAGAAATCAAGATGCTGTTAAGCAGATCCAAACAAATGAAAGACTAGAAGGCAATGTGAAATATCTCATGGGAAAAACCACTGACCTGGAAAATAGATCCAGGAGAGACAATTTAAAAATTATTGGACTACCTGAAAGCCATGATCAAAGAAAGAACCTAGAAATCACCCTTCAAGAAATTCTCAAGGAAAACTGCCCTGATGTTTTAGATCCAGAGGGCAAAATAGAGGTTGAAAGAATCCACAGATCACCTCCTGAAAAAGATCCCAAAAAGAAAACTCCCAGGAATATTATAGCCAGGTTCCAGAGTCCCCAGATCAAGGAGAGAAGTCTACAAGCAGCCAGGAAGAAACAATTTCAATATTGTGGAAACACAATCAGAATAGCCCAGGACCTGGCAGCTTCTACATTGAGGGGTCCAAGGGCATGGAATATGATATTCCAGAGGGCAAAAGAGTTGGGAATGAACCCAAGGGTCACCTACCCAGCAAAACTGAGTATTTAGTTTCAGGGGAAAATATTCAGTGGAATAGAGGACTTTCAAGAATTCTTGAGGAAAAAACCAGAATGGAATAGAAAATTTGACATCCAGACACAAGAAGGAAGAGATGCCTGAGAAGATAACCAGGGAAAAGAAATCAAAAGGAACTTATCAAAGTGGAACTATTTACATCCATATATGGAAAAGCAATAACTGTGACTGATGATATCTTTCTCACTATGAAAATAATGGAAGAAGGGGGTGTGGTCATATGAATACATATGTGAATGTGTGTGTATATGGTTACAGTTATATATGGATAGAGGGCATAGGTTGAATTTGTTGGGAAGGGAGAATACTCAAGGGATGAAATTATGAGGTGAGAGGAAAGTGGCAAGAGGAGATGGGGAGAGACAGGGTAGGGTAAACTATCTCATGTAGAAGAAGCAAGGGGAAGTGGTTGCAAGGGAGGGGGAAAATAGGAAGGCAAAAAAGGCAAAACCACATTCTCATTGAATTTGGTTCAGGGAGAGAATGACATACATACTAAATGTGATATCTCAACCTGCAGCAGAATAGGGGGAAGGGGGATGAGAGGAGGGATGATGGATGGGAGGGCATCCTTGGGGTGAGGGGAGGTTGGAAGTACCCAGTATAGAAGAGGGACAGGATCATGTAGGGAATGGACCAGGTGGTGAGTGGGATGAGTGGGAGGGAAATATAAGCAGCCTCATACAATATATCTACTATGATAATGTTTTGCATAGCTAGACATGTACAACACATACTGAATTACTTATCTCCCCAGAGGGAATGGGTGACAAGGGAGGAAGGAAATGGACCTGAAAGTCGAGGTCTTAACATTAAATTTTTCAAATATATATAAATACTATTATTAATACTCTTTTGCTTATAATTGGGAGATAAGATGTGAAGGCATTGGGACACAAAGATTCACCTTCCTCTAATGGAAAAGTCGAAGGGGGTATGGGAGAAGGTATGGGAGAGAGCAGATTGGAGGAATCGATATCTTGTGGGACTGCTATTCTGGGAGGTTGGGTAGGGGAATAACGGGGGGAAAATGATTGTAACTCAAAATCTAGCGGAAATGAATGATGTAAAACAGAACTTAATATAGCATTTGTTTAAAAAAAAAACAGAATTAGGGGCGGCTAGGTGGCGCAGTGAATAGAGCGCCAACCCTGGAGTCAGAAGGACCTGAGTTCGGAGCCTGCCTCAGACACTTAATCCACACAAACAAAAACCTATCCTTGTAACCTTGGTCAAGTTAGCGGCTAGGTGGCGCAGTGAGTAAGAGCACCGGCCTCGGAGTTGGGATGACCCGAGATCAGATCTGGCCTCAGAAAATGAGCACCCACGCATAAATAATGACTAGCAGTGTAATCCTGAGCAAGTTACTTAACCCCAATTGCTTTAAAAAAAAAAAAACAACAGAATTGAATAGAAAATTTGACATTCAGAAACAAGAAGGAAGAGATGCTTGAGAAAGTAAACAGGGAAAATAAATCATAAGGAACTTATCAAAGTTGAACTATTTACATTCCTTCATGGAAAAACAATAACTGTAAATGATGAAACCTTTCTCAGTGTGAAAATAGTTGAAGAAGGATATATGGGCATATTAATACATATGTGAATGTGTGTATATATGTTTGCAGTTATACATAGATAGAGGGCACAGGTCGAATTTAATGGGGAGGGATAATACTTTAGGGGTGAAATTGAGAGGTGAGAGAGGAATATAACGAGAGACGGGGAGAGACAGAATGGGGTAAACTATCTTGTGTAGAAGAGGCAAGGGAAAGTAGTTGCAGGGGAGGGGAAGAACAGGAAGGCAAAAAGCCAAAACCTTATTCTCATTGAATTTGGCTCAGGGATAGAATGACATACATACTAAATGGGATATCTCAACCTACAGGAGAGTGGGGGGGGAGGGAGATGGGGGCGGATAATGGAAGGGAGGGCACACTGGAGTGGAGGGAAGTTGGAAGCACCCACTTTGAAAAGGGACAGGATCAAAGTGGGTAGTGGACCTGGTGAGAGCTGGGATAGGAGGGAGGGAAATATAGTCAGTCTTACAATATATCTACTATGGTAATGTTTTGCATAGCTACACATATACAACATATACTGAATTGCTTATCTTCCCAGTAAGGGTGGGTGACAAGGGAAGATAGGAATGAATCTGAAATTCAAATTTTAAAATTAAATGTTTTAAAAAAATAAATACTATTATTAATACTATTTTACATATAATTGGGAGAGAAGCTCTGCAGGCATTGGGGCATGGAGATTCACCTTGCCCTACTGGAAAAATCAAAGGTGGTCTGGGAGAAGAGATGGGAGAAAGCAGATTGGTTGAGGGGATATCCTGTGAGACTGCTATTCTTGGGTTGTGGGTAGGGGAAAAATGTGGGAAAAACGTAACTCAAAATCTGATGGAAATGAATGATATAAACCAGAAGTTAATAAAACATTTAAAAAATGACTCTAAACAAAATTGGGAGATACAGAACCCACCAAATGACAGAGAGAAACGAACCTCCCATTGAAGACAGCCCAGTAGGCCATAAGGAAGGGGTCAAAACAGCACACTGGGAGCAGAGCCAAGCCCCATGTGAGCCTGAGGTTTTAACCTCAGGGTGGCTACAACCTGTCACTCACTGGAGGGACTTCAGATCACTAACACCTATGGCAGTTTCCAAAATTATCAACCCATAGATGCTAAGGACAAAGTGAGAGGTAAGTGCAGTGTGGACTCTGGGAACCAGGAGTCTGGGAATGTGGTCTGGCCTTTGTCCACTGGAAGGAGAAGCAGCTGAGCCATGCAGCCACCATGTGGCTGCTTCAGTGCTCCTGACCTGTAGATTGTAGGGGGACCAAGAAACTAGGCTAAGGGGTAATTGCTTTTGCTTTAACTTGCTTGGGTCAAGATCACTGTCTAGGGTGGAGATCTTGGGGTGCATGACCAGTTTGCCAGAGTATATGGAGGACTCAGAAAGGACAGCCAAACAATAGCTCCAGTAGCTGCAAAAACAGAAGCCATGGGACAAAGCTTCCTTCTCTGATAGCAGAGTCCTACTGTAGGAAAAAGCTTAAAAGACAAGTATTTGAGTGTCAACATGACCTTCTCTATATATTTCAGAAAGGAGGTCTTCATCAGAGAAACTTGCTATGAAATTTTTCCCAGTTTTGTTCTTCCCTTCTAATCTTGTTTTCACTGATTTTGCTTGTGCAAATTTTTTAAAAAATTGATATAATTAATGTTTTCCATTTTAAATTTCAAAACAACCTCTATCTCTTGTTTGGTCATAAATTCTTCCCTTAGCAATAGATATGATATGTAAACTATTCAGGATCTCGCTCTGCTATTCACTTCTATTTTATATTTATATTCACAGCTATGATTACTAACTGTAGTTCCCTCTATTCTATTTTCCCTAGTTTATACTGTTCACTCTTTCCTTTCACTATTACCTTTATTTTTTTTTTGACTTCTCATCATTACCTCCCTCAGTGCACCCCTCCCTCCTCCCAGGGGGAAATTTGGCATATAATAAAACAGAGGAATTTCAAACATTCTTGTTGAAAAGACCAGAGCTTAATAAAATATATGACTTTCAAATGCAAAATGCAAGAGAAGCATAAAAAGGTAAACAGGAAAGATAAATCACAAGTGATTCAAAAATAGTCAAACTGTTTACATTACTACATGGAAAGATGATACTTGTAACTACTAAAATCTTTATCATTATTAGGGTAGTTAAGTGAAGCATACATAGACAGAGTTCACTGGTGTGAAGTGATTATGATGGGATGAGCCCCCCAAAAGCAATGCAGAATGAGAAGGAGAGATGCACAAGAGGAGAAGGGAAGGGAGATGTAGAATGGGGTAGAACATCTCATATGAAAAGGTGCAAGAAAGAGCGTTTACATTCGAAGGAAAAATGGGGATGATGGTAGCAGACAACCCTTAAAAAACTCAGGTGAATACATCCCTTTACACCACCATCTTGGCTCTGCCCTTGAATTCCATGTTTTCTGAGTCATAGACTGATTTCAATTTTGTAGAAAAGTGGTGATCTCTTGATTTATAAATATTAATTTATTTCATCTTCACAACAGTCTTGGGAGCATTTGTTCTTAATATGTAGCTGTGGAAACTGGGGGAGGAGAGATTAAGTGACTTGCTCAAAGTCACAGAGCTAGTAAGTTTCTAAAACTGGATTTGATTTCAGATTATACTGACTCTAGGGTTAATTTTCTAGTTACTGTACCACCTAGGTTCATCTAATGAACATTATGTGGCTTTCACAGAGAGCAGTTTCATGTGTTAAAGACAAAATGATACAAAAGTGGACTTTAACCTCCTCAAAATTCACATGGGGAAACATATGTGGCAAGGTATGATTTCACTTTTTGCCTCATTTGTGAGCATAGTCAGGTAGTCCAATAATGCCTAAATTATATCTCATGGATGTATTTTCCATAAATCATTAGATTCAATTTGCCCCAATTCTAATTTTTAAAGAATTGTATTGGGGAGAGTATTGTATTGGGAGGGTATTGTATAGAGAACTGGCCCTGGAGTCAGGAGGACCTGAGTTCAAATCTGGCCTCAGATACTTAACACAAAAATAGCTATGTGACCTTGGGCAAGTCACTTAACTCCAATTGCCCTACCTTCCCTCCTCCAAAAAAAAGCAAAAAAAAAAAAAAAAGAATTTTATTCTTTAATGAACATTTGTACCTTTTGTTTTCCATTTAGCCAAATCTACTTTTTAAGTAGGTTTTTTTGTTTTTCAGTAAATTTGTTGAACCTATTTTCTATTATACTCTGAGTGTGTCTTTATATAGATATTAGCAAGGATAACACAGAAGCACTTACTTTCAACAAACATGGATTCTCTTGCCTCCTTGTAGAATGTATCTTGTCAGTGGGGCAGTATGAAGTGACATAGGTAATATCAGGACATACACCAAGTCTTAGAGGCTTCACCAAGTGGGTAGGCTCTTTTATGCACTTTTAGGTACCTTAAATTTCCTGTAGATATGACTAGGAGTCACAAGGAAGACATTTTAATGGGAGTATAGTTCAACAGTTCCTGGAGACAAAGTTATTTTAGGGGGAAAAAAACTAGCCAGATAATACTCATAAACATCCAGAAAATTTTTCTGCTCTAATGTGTCCCCAATATTCTCTATTCATACTTGCAGGGCTAGCCACACGTGATCATTACTTAGCTACATCCTGAAACTTTGTCAGACCTATAAGGGTCCCCATTTTCTCATCTGCTTTTCTGTGTGGTCCCCATATCCTCTGCAGAAGTTTCTTTAAAGGGGTGACTAGGTGGTGCAGTGAGTATGAGTCCCGGCCCTGGAGTCGGGAGGAACTGGGATCGGTTCTGTCCTCAGAAAATTAGCACCTACACATAAAAATGACTAGCTGTGTAACCTTGAGCAAGTTACTTAACCCCAATTTCTTTAAAAAAAAAAAAGAAGTTTCTTTAAAATCAAGGACCAAAAGAAGTTGGAAAACTCCCTTCCTGTGGGCAGACACTTGCTATCGACCACATATCCCTGGAAAGGACACTAAGGAATGGGAAATCTGAATTTAGCAAATTGTTATGTGTATATATTATATGAAAATACATATATGAGTATATATACACATATGTGTGCGTGCATAATATATGTATACTCTGATATCAAAAGGCATTAGGGATATTCATTTTGTGCTTCTTTTTTTTATAATTATTGCATTTTCCTACTTATACTTCAATAAACCTTTCTTTCATAAATAATAAATGAAAAATGCAGCAGCCATATCAGACAGTGTTTACAACATTTTGCCCCTATAGTCCTCCAGCTAATTTCCAAAAGGAGGCAAGTCTAAGACTAGGATTGTTCAGTGCCAATCATCTGTCTCATGACTAATTTGTAATAAATTCTATCAGAACCTACATAGGAATTAATCTTGTTCTTGGGTAAAGTTAGATACTCCATCCAATGATTCTTTCAAGTGTTCTAGAAGACTTATGAATGTTTTCTTTTTGTTTTTTTACTTGAAATATTGTGAGACATTATCTTAATAGTAACAATGGGGTTCGGAACAGGTTGATGCAAATTTTTCTTTGAGGGTGAGTTTGATATTTAGAAATAATCAAAATACTACATGTTATTATATAGACTTTCATATAAACTACATTAACCTTTCACCCATAGATGGAACTGCATTCCCAGGAGCACCAGAAGGTCTTCATTAATCTGTTTTTATTTTTTACATGTAATATGGCTCCATGGCATGGATCCCAAATGTGCTTTTGTGACATATGAGAAAATCTTTTAAAATCTCATTTGTATGCTTTATCTTTGAAATCTGGACACAGCATTATATAACATTTTAAAAACTGATAATGACCTGATAAGTCATCCTTTGATGTGTATTATGTTATGCATTCTTTACACATATTGAGCATTTACCAACTCTGTTGTGTGTATGTGTGTGCATAATATAGTTCTCTATTTTCCTCTTTCCTCATTCTATTCAGAGGTATTCTTTGAGATTGTAACGGGTCTCCAAAATTGTTGCCTCCAACTGTCTAAGGCTTGTATCCATTTTACAAAATTGACAGTCTTGCTAGCTAATTTCCAAATATCTTGTATACCATGCACAATTCCTGTTCTATGACTTTCAGTCTAACTGTTTTTTTCTGGGCAGTAGGAGAGGAAAGGGTGAGAGAGTGAGAATTTTCATTTAAACTTATTTAAATTATATTTTCTATCCTTATACAAATATAAAGGAGATAGCAGTCTGGGTGTACGAGGCAGAGGTAGCCAATATAACTCCACAACTCTAGTGTTGTGAAGTAAGGCATTAGTTGCATGGTTCTGTTATTAGGGCATGAAAAGAGTTGAATGACATTTCCTCATTAGAATCAAATATCAAACTGTAGGTGTACCCAACCAGCATAGAAAACCCTAGAACTGAAGCCTTTATTTTTTGTGAAACTTATCCTTATTCAGCTGGAATTTCACTAAAATTTTCCCTAATCCCATTCAATATTTTGGTAGTGTGTTTTGTTGCATTTGGGGGGGTGGTTTTTGTTTTTTTGTGTTTCTTGAGAGGGGAGGGCAGGGCAATTGGGGTTAAGTGACTTGCCCAAGGTCACACAACTAGGAAGTGTTAAGTGTCTGAGGCCGGATTTGAACTCAGGTCCTTCTGACTCCAGGGCTGGTGCTCTATTCACTGTGACACCTAGGCACCCCAATATTTTGGTAGTGTTGAGCAATTTTTTTCAACTCCCATGATACCCTGGCAGCTATCATGAGAGTCGTGTAAATTATTCTATAGCTTTATCTAGCAATATGGGAGTGGCCGGGGAAAGCTAGCACTTTGCTCTACATTTCTACAGAGACATTCAGATTTCTGTCCTCCTTATAACACCCAGTACATGCACCATGTTTCAAATAAATGAAAAGGACTATATGAGCCCTCAGAGTTCACAGGAGATAGGAAGATATAACTTTGTATTATAGGATTCTGATAGTAACATACCATTGGGCACATAGCAGACATTTAAAACATTTGCTAGTTAAGACTTTTAAAACACAGAAATACTGAGTATCATTCCTAATTGCTGTCATGGGAAAACCAATGTTTTCAGAATATATTTCCTTCTACGTGTTATTTAATGAAACAAAGAACAAAGGTTTAAAGAATAAAGGTGGAGGGGTGGCTAGGTGGCACAGTGAATAGAGCATTGGCCATGGTGTCAGGAGGACCTGAGTTCAAATCCAGCCTCAGACACTTAACACACTTACTAGCCATGTGATTTTGGAAAGGTCACTTAACCCCAATTGCCCTCCAAAAAAAAAAAAGGAAAAAAAGCATAAAGGTGAAGATTAAATTTCAATCTCCCACATAGTAGATTAAAATTCACAACCATTTTTTTTTAACAAAAGCATTATTAACTTCTGGTTTACATCATGCATTTCCACCAGATTTTGAGTTACAATTTTTTCTCCATTTTTTCCCTACCCACCACCCCAGAAGAGCAGTGCCACAAGATACCCCTCATCCAATCTTCTCTCTCCCTTATCTTCTCCCATACCCCCTTGGAGTTTGCCATAAGGGCAAGGTGAATCTCTGTGCCCCAATGCCTGTACATCTTTTCTCCCAAATACATGAAAATGGTATTAATAATAGTATTTGAAACATTTAGTTTTAAAACTTCAAATTTCAGATCCATTCCGTTCCTCCCTTGACACCCACTCCCTCTGGGAAGATAAGCAATTCAGTATGTGTTATATATGTATAGCTATGCAAAACATTACTCTAGTAGATATATTGTAAAAGACTGCTTATATTTCCCTCCCACCAATCCCACCCCCCACCAGGTCCATTCCCTACTTTGATCCTGTCCCTCTTTGAAAGTACGTACTTCGAACCTTCCCTCCCCCCAAGGATGCCCTCCCATCCATCATCCCTTGCTTCTTGTGTCTGGATGTCAAATTTTCTATTCAGCTCTGTTTTTTTGTTTTTTTTTTTCCTCAAGAATGCCTGAAAGTCCTCTATTCCACTTAATGACCATATTTTCCCCTGAAACAAAATACTCAGTTTTGCTGGGTATGTGATTGTTGGCTTTAATCCCATGTCTTTTGTCCTGTGGAATATCATATTCCATGCCCTTCAATTCCTCAGTGTAGAAGCTTCCAGATCCTGTGTTAATCTAATAGCGTTTCCATAATATTGAAATTGTTTCTTCCTGGCTGCTGGGAGTATTTTCTCCTTGATCTAGGAATTCTGGAACCTGGCTATAATATTTCTAGGAATTTTCTTTTTGGGATCTTTTTCAGGAGGTGATCTCTGGATTCTTTCAACCTCTATTTCACCCCTTAGGTCTGAAACATCAGGGCAATTTTCCTTGAGAATATCTTGAAGGATGATTTCTAGGTTATTTTTTTGATCATGGCTTTCAGGTAGTCCAATAATTTTTAAATTATCTCTCCTGGATCTATTTTCCAGGTCAGTGGTTTCCCCATGAGATATTTCACATTGCTTTCTATTCTTTCAATTGCTTGGATCTGTTTAACAGCATCTTGATTTCTCATAAAGTTACTAGTTTCCATTTGCTCCAGTATAACTCTGAAGGAATGAATCTCCTCAGTGAGCTTTTGAGATTCTTTTTCCATCTGGCAAATTCTGCTTTTTAAGGTATTCTTCTCCTCATTGCCCTTTTGAGCCTCCTTTGCCATTTGACTTAATCTATTTTTTAAGGTGTTGTTTTCCTCAGTCAGGCTGTTGACCCTCATTTCATACTTTTCCTGCATCCTTCTCATTTCTCTTCCCAATTTTTCCTCCACTTCTCTTATTTGGTTTCTAAAATCCTTCTTAAGGTCCTCTATGGCCTGTAACCCACTCATATTTTCATTTGGGGCTTTTGGTGCAGGATTTCTGACCTCATAGTCCTCCTCCTGTTTCATGCTTTGATCCTCTTTGCCCCCAAAATAAGTTTCTAATGTTGCATTTTCCTGTTTATTTTGTTTCCTTTGCCTAGGCATGTTGCTACTTAATTACTTGACTTTGGGGCTTGTTGCCACAGCAGGGCTCTCCCACCAGCCAGGGGAGCTTCAGTCCCCAACGTTGGGGTCTTTCACAACTTCTCGAGATATTAGTTGGGTGGCTTCTGTGAAGCCTCCACTCATGCTGGCAAGCTGGATATCCACCCCAAGACCTCCCCCGCAGATTGCAATCCAGATTCAGGGAGGTTAAAGCAAGAGCGCTTACCCCCCAAGACTGATTGCTGGATCTCCCTACAGGTCACATGCCAGGAGCTGGAAGCTGCAACTGAAGCTGCAAAGTGGCACCTGTGCCTTGTCCCCTCAGCCACTTCTCGCCCCCTGGGGGAGAAGCCTACATGTTCCCCAAATACTGATACCAAAGTCCATAGGGCACTTATCTCTCACTTTGTCCTAGGCATGTCTGTGTTGATAATCCTGGAATCGCCACTGCTGCTGGTGTTCTGGGGTCCCTCCAGTGGGCTGCTGGCCTGGCAACACTGGGGCTAAAACCACGGCTCATGCAGACCTGGGCTTGGCCCCCAGATTACTGCGCTGGCCACTCCCTGCAGGGCTGCTGGGCTGTCCTCAGCAGGAGGTTAGCTTCTCTGTGTCATTCTGTGGGTTCTGGAGCTCCAGAAGTTGTTCAGATTCCCATTTTACATGATTTTGAAGTGGTGTGGGAGAGAGTACCTTGGAAGGGCTGTTTCTATTCCCATTCAAAACCATTTTAGAGGACATTTATTATCATCTTGGAAATTTGATAAGATTGGGACTTTATCAAATTTCCATTTATATATATTTATTTATTCTAAATTAAAAATTAAATTTGTTCTAAGTTAAAATTTTAAAAATATTTTCCCTTAATATCAATTAGTTTTCTATTTGATGTTAGGATTGAAATAATTCTAAATGCTACTTAGTGTCAAGCATAGCAAGAAAGACTGCTATATTTAAGCTGTTTTCAAACTGAAAGTGATTTTCATCACTAGTTAAATGTAATCATTACACAGGTAGAAGAAAATGATGACTATATTGCTTAATCTAAAAATTAGAGAAAGAATTGTTACCCTTAGATGACACTTGTAATTTGGCATTGCCACCTAGACAACAAGCTTCCTGAGGGCAGGGACTGTGTCTTATGCTTCTTTGCATGTCACAGAACTTTCACACAGTAAATAGTTTAAAATATCATGTATTATTTATATAATATATATTATATATAATATTGTGATATATATCACAAGTAAATTACATCTTATTTATAGAGTTTTTTAATATTTTGAGTAATGTTTAAGTATATATACTCTGTTTTACTGGGGCTGGCCACTTGTACATGGTGTCATTAGTATCTTTCCCTGTCACCATGACTTCCACTTTTCCGTTATCAGGGCCAAAATACCAGCTCCATCTGCTTTTGATTGCCTGAAATTTTCCAGTTAGAGCAGTATGGAAGTCTTTGTTGTTCTAGCCTTTAGTTTATCATCATTCATTTATTCATGAGCAAGTTTCAGAACTGTTCTTGAAGTCAGACTGGGAGACGGCTGTGGAAGATAAAGAGTATAAGGTTATTGAACACCTGTAGTTAACGATGTGGAGACATTTGGGAAAATAGCGGGTGGGTTACTAGAAGAATACAGAAAGTGTAATGCAGAGGCAATCTATTTTCCATTTTTTTCTATGAGTTTCTATGTAGCCCTTTCTTAAAAAAAAAAAAAAAACCTTTATTTTTAACTGATTCTAGTGATAAGAATCTCAGTTAAGAATTTATCTCTTTATTCTTTCTTTCCCTTATTTCTTATTTTTACCCCATTTTCTACACTCTCTTCACTTTTTTCTCTATCACATTAATATGTCCCTTATCCTTATTTATATAGAATTTAAGTCAATAATTTATACTGATATTTTTAGTGATTTCATTAATGTATGGGGCTTTCTCTGGCAATGCACATTTTCAACTCACTATAATGTCTCATTCTATGTGACCTTTATCTTTGTTTGCCCACAAATAATGGTAACAAAAGAGACAGCTAACGGAGAAAGAGTAATCATTAGAATTAGGAAAATCTGAGTTTAATTCCTGCCTCTGATCATGATTTTCATGTGATCACGGGAAAGCCATTTAATGTGTCAATGATTCTGGTAACTTTCTAAGACTACAAGTTTCTGATAAGGTACTTATTTGTATCAGATAAAAGCTCCACATTGGGAATTCCCCCACACAATTAAAACATCTGTCCATGACATCCCCTACCTCCACCAAAACTACTGAAATAAACTTTTGCTAAATTAATACTGAATCTAGGATAATATTTAATATTTAGTTAAGAAGTTAGTCAAGTGTTACAGTCGTGAACTCTGAAGACTGGAGCTTTAAATTTTTTTAGTTGTTAGTTAAAAAAGAATGGAACCTATTAAAATAGATCCTTAGCACATACACATGTTTTTCAAAAGATATGTGCTCAACCTTCATTCCATCAGAGGCCCACAATTTCTTTGCATTTGAGTGTTTTCCATAGTTAGGCAATTGGGTGGTGAAAAGTAATATAGGCATTAATGGGCTCTTGGTTCTATAACTGCACAGCATAAAAGGGGTACTGTATGAGCCAACAAAGGATGTTCCCTCAAAACATAGACTCCAGAAAGAGGAGTGGGGAGGAATGTAACTGAATGAGATTTCCAGAAAGTGCAATGTGATAGGCAAAGTACTATATATTATATTTCAAGGAAAGGACCATTTCCAGTGAGTGACTTTAACATCTATATAGGCCTCTTATTGAGACCTTCCGGCTCTGGTACGTTTAAGTTGGTAAATTGTTGAGCTCAGTAAAACTGTGGTCAGGAGTGTTGAAATATTTATCCCTGAAATGGTTCAGCTTGTAAGCAATGAGAATGGATTGATGATTCCTGAAATGTGTATTAAATCAGTGTAGGCCTTACCCATGCATCATTTAATGCTGTTGGATTTTTGACACTGCCCTTACTCTGTGGAAGATAGAAAGAACTCAGAAAGGGAAATTGCCCAAGTAGTATTTCTGTATTTCTACAATTCTAAGAGAATTGTTCCCAAAGGACAATGGACAAAGGTCCAAAGTAGAAAAGCCTATCCTCTCCTTCTTTTTTTGATTCTTTCTCCTCTTTTCTATTGAGAAGTATAGTTCTCTGAGAATGATGCTATTTTGATTAAACCTCTTTAATGAGGATTTTATTTCTATATATTTTCAAAAACACTTTTACTTATGATAGAAACAGAATGGGAATTCAATTAAAATTAATAAGGCCTGGGTTACAGTCTCCCTTCTTATACACACTGGCTATGTGATCCTGGGCAACTCACTTGATATCCAACACCTCACACAACTTTTAAAAAAAAGTTTGTTCATTCACTCATTTACTTACTATCACCTATCTTTTTTTTTCTTTTTGGAGGGCAATTGGGGTTAAGTGACTTGCTCAAGGTCACATGGCTAATTATTGTGTTAAGTGTCTGAGGCTGGATCTGAACCCAAGTCCTCCTGAATCCAGGCCCGGTGCTCTATTCACTGTAATATAGCCTATCTTTTGCAAAACATCCCTTTCCTATTTTTTACTCCAGAAAGACATCTTTTATAATAATTGTACCATATTTAAACAGAAATAGCAAGTAGTAAAGCATGAGGATGGTTGCAGGACATATATTAGAAAACCTCATATTAACATTATCTATTTTCTATAATATTTTTATTAAATGTTTTCCAATTATATTTTATTCTAATTCCAACTGAGTCCAACAGAGTACTTGCTTGACATCTCTACTCTGTAACAAATTTAATTTTTAAAAGACAAAAACATTCCAGTAAAATTAGTTAATGTATTAAAAAAAACAAAAACAAAAACATTGCATTCAGTGTTGTCTATCCATAATCTCACCTTCTCTGTAAAGAAGCAGTATGAAGTACAATTTGAGGGATGAGCCTTAAAGATAAAAATTTTGCAATAATTGATTTTGATTGTTTTTTGTAAATTTAGTTGTCATTGTATGTATTTACCTGAAGTCTATATTTTCCCATGTTACTATGTATTTATCATATCCATAGTTTCTTACAATATGGGAGCAAGTCATCATATTTTATGTGCCACAACTTGTGTAAATATTCTCCAATTGATGGTCATATAGTTGTTTTCAGTTTTTTACTACTTCCAAAAAAGTAATGATATTATTGTTGTATATTATACCTTTTTTTGTTATTGACCTTCTTGGGGTATATGCCCATTAGAGACGATCCGGGTCAAAAGGTATAGACATATTAGTCCCTTTCCTTGCAAAAAAAAAAAAAAGCCAAATTGCTTCCTAGAATGTTTGAATCAATCCACAGTTCCATCAATAGTACATTACTCTACCTGTTGTTCTTTATATATATCTCCTCCAACATTGACTATTCCCATCTTTTATCATCTTTGCCAATTTATGGGGTGTGAGACAAAACCTCAGAGTTGTTACATTACATTATTAGTGGTTTAGAGAATTTTTCATGTGTTCTTTAGTAGTGTGTAATGCTTTTAAGAACTATTTATTCATATCCTTTTACCATTTATCTAGTCAAGAATGATTTTTGGTCTTATATATTTCTGCCACTTTTGTGTTCTTGTATACATACACACCTACATACATACATATATATATATATATATATATGTGTGTGTGTGTGTGTGTATATTTATATGTGTGTATACGTATATGTAAGATTTCTATATATCTATCTAATCAGACCTTTGTCAGAAATACAATGCAATATGACATAATTATTTTTTGCAGTGAACATCTTCCCTTTTCAATTGCATTATTTTTTTCGTGCAAAAGCTTTTTCTGTTTCAAATAATTAAAATATCGATTTTATTATTTTTAATTACTCCTTTCCTTGTTTGTTTAATAATTCATTCTCCTAACCAAAATGTAAAGGTTACATTATCTATTTCTCCTCTAATTTTTAAATAATACAATTCTTAATATTCAGGGACTGACAGAAAAGTCAAAGGTACTTATACTTACATCTTGGGTAAAAACTTTGAAAGGACAAAGAGGTGTGTCCAGATTTGACAGAGAAAGGAAAATAAACTGTATGGGGTTTCAGAAAATAATGAAGTACTTTTAATGAGCCCAAGCTTCTCACTGAAACAGGGGTCAAACTTTTTTTTTAACAACAATCATATCTGTGGATGCTGAGTGGATCTGAATCATGAAATTATATGATCTCTGGAGAGTTAAAAGTAAGGGTCACACAAAAGGCAATGAAAAAGTGATGGGTTGAGCAGCCTATAGTATATTATAAACCAAAAATTGCACAAGTATTATAGACATATGCCTTTTGAGAGATGTATGACTGGAAAAATGGATTGGCCATATGAAAAAAAGTAATGATAAGGACCTTGTGTCTAGAAATTATGGGGAGGACAAATAAACAGGTATGGATGAATTATGATTAATATCAACAGAGTCCCCAGAACAACAATATGACATATTTGTAGAAATATCAGAATGAAAACAGGTCATGTATTCATAGATTTAGAGAAGGTAGGGCTTTAGAGGTCATCCAATTCACCTTCCTCATTTTATGAATAAGAAAATTTACATGGTAAATGAAAATGTGCATAATTTTGTTGTATATTTGAAAGGTATTAGTAAGCTCTTCAAAGTAGATTTGTAGTTTTAAATACAATCATCTTTTAATTGTACTATGTTATTGAAATACTTGTTTCATACTGTAAGTTAAAAATGAAATTAAAAAAAAAAACTAAAGAGGAATCCAAGGTCATTAAGTGACTTAACCACATAATAGATTAAAGGTCAAAAGTTAGATTTTAACTCACATCTTCAACTGAATATGATAGTCTGGACAGTATTTATCCTTCATCCACTTTGTTTTTCTTGGGCAAATGAGTAGATTGAATTTATGAGCAACCTAAAATATTCTGGTACTAAATGCAATCAATATTCCACCAGGAAACTAATCAGAAGCAGTTGGCACATATCATAATCTATAAGAAATCCCTCCCTTTGAACTCTTCACTGTGCTCTTGATAGTATTAAATACTTTTGGTGAATATACATCTTCCTCTTTTACCCTTAGACTGATGAAAACATTGTCAAACAACGTGATCTCTGCTGCTACATTATTCAAGAAAATATTCATGGTTTTGACAGATGCATGGGAGACATTTTGAAGGAGGGGAGTTTTAAGTTAGCATTTTCTCTAGAAAATGCATTTTACAGTCTATGAACAACAACACAACTATATTGTACATTGTGTAGTTAATTGTGTAACAATAATCACATTGTATAGGAGAAGGGATTTAAGCTGACATTTTTTTTCTAGCATATTAGAGAATATTTTATGGTCTATAAACAAAAAGAATTGTAGTATATGGAATATTTGACACTTTATGCTTAATTCTGCAACCATCTTGAATATTATAGAATATGGTCTGCAAAAGCTTTTCTTTTTCTTACATTATTATTAAGGATTCTTATAATATCTTGGTATTTTTCCCATACATTTTGTATATACACAAAATAGGTATATGTGTCAATAATTGTTAATTTAAAAAAAATGTCTGAACTACTTTTTTACCTGAATCTTTGGTGTTCTCCATTCTTTTAGATATCATAAAAGCTAATCCATCAATGCATTAGACAGCATGGCCCTTCTCTCTGTATCCTTTGTCTAATCCAGGTGATTCCTCAAGGACTTATTTTAGATTATAAGTAAGGTAGCTAAGATGCAGTTGACCAATGAAAGGATTACAAAAGTTCATACAGATCTTTTCTTTTTAAAAATCTCTGCCATACTAGTAAGGATTATTTTGCTTATTTGAATCTCTCACCAAAATTTCTGAAAATGTTTTTTCCTCTTTACTGTTTCTATATTATCATCATACTTAATAAACTATTTCTACTAAGTTCCAGGTATATCTTAACCTTACTCTAAGCTACCATATCTCTCTGCATGGCAAATAGATCAAACTTTGGCTGCATGAATTTTTATAGACTCTTTTAGTAATTATTATTCACTTGTACTGGTTAAACTTTCTTAAGAAATGGTAATTATCAGTGTTCTCTTCCTTTATATATTTTCTATTGTTTTCTTCCTCATATAGTTCAGTGTGGAGAATTCTTAATTGCATACCACCTGGCAAAGAATTAGAAATTAAAGTGATGTCCATCAATTGTAGAATGACTAAAAATGTTGTGGTACATGGAATATGAAATATTATTGTGTTATAAGAAATGACTATTTCAGTAAAACCTGGGGAAACTTATATGAACTGATGCAAAGTGAAACAAACCCAGGAGAACAATTCTGACATGATGAAAAATTGATTTTATCTTCATAGAGAGGACTGATGAATTATGAGTGTAGATTGAAGTCTATTTTTTTCACTTTAGTTTTCTTGCTTTTTTTTATAACATGGCTAATGATTTACATGATTACACATGTGTAATTGATCATATTGCTTACCTCCAAAGTGGATGGGGCAGGGAGGAAGGATGGAAAGAATTCAACACTCAAAAATATTAAAATGTTAAAGATCTTTAATCTAAAAGAGGTAGCCAAATGATCATCCTTTTATTAAAATGTTGTCATTATTAATAAAATGATTAAATTTCCCAGAAATTATATCTTCAAAGCTTTTTAAATGACACACTGCCCTCAAGGTGCCTGCAGTCCAATTAGGAAACAACATGCAAAAACCTATGTTAACATTGGCATTCTCATTGCTGTGAACAGAGTCATCTCCAGGATCAACACAGGGAACTACAAGGGCCATTCACCAAGAGGCGAATGGCTTTAAGCTGACAGCCAAAGCAGTAGCAGTTCTCCTGCCCCTCCTGGGGCCATGGATAACCATGTCGCCATGTTCCAGTACCTATTTGCGGTATTTAACTCTTTACAAGGATGTTTCATCTTCCTGTTTCCCTGTCTCCTGAATTCTGAGTTGAGAGCCACCTTTAAGCATAAAGCCAAAGTCTGGACCCTCATCAGTAGTTGTATTTGCAACATCAACATGAAGCCTTTCAACCCTGACATTATGAATGGAACCTGGCTGGGAACATCTCCCACCAAACTCAATACCTAAATATTGACAAGAGTAACAACCCAAGCAACCGGATTGACTTCTCAGTAGTGTGATCCACAGCCAGCCTCTCTTCACCCTCTCCTTGTCTTTGGGGATTGGCGACCACCAAAGCCCCACTCAAATATTGTCACAGATATTGTTAGTAGGATCCTTTTTCCTCATCACTAACTTAACAATGCAAACTGAGGGGCGGGGGGGGGGGGGCAGAGCCAAGGTGGCGGAGTAGAAACAGCACTTCCAATGTGCTCTGCCCGACACCACCTCCAAACAATGTAAAAGGGGAATCTGAACAACTTCCGGAGCTCCAGCACCCACAGAATGACACAGAGAACCTAACTTCCTGCTGAGGAAAGCCCAGCAGCCCGGCAGGGAGCAGCCAGTGCAATGCAGCACTCTGAGAGCGGCAGCACAGTGTTATGGGAGCCAAGCCAGGCCCCAGTGAGCCACAGTTCTAGCCCCAGGGCAGCTGGGCCAGCAGCTGGCTGGAGGGACCTCAGAACACCAGCAACTGTGGCGATTCCAGAATTATCAGCACAGATATGCCTAGGAAAAAGTGAGAGGTTAGTGGCCTATGGACTTTGGGACCAGTATTTGGGGAATGCCTCAGCTTCCATCCCTGGGGGCGAAAAGCTGCTGAGGAAATGAGGCACAGTGGCCATTTTGCAGTGTCAGTGGAAGCTCTAGCCCCTGGTGTGCGAACTGTAGAGAGATCCAGCAATCAGTCTGGGGGTTAATTGTTCTTGTTTTAACCTGCTTCGATCTGGATTGTGGTTTTGGGGGGAGTTCTGGAATGTGTGTCCAATTTGCCAGAGGAGGAGGAGGCTTTACAGAGGCCACCCAACCTCCGGAAGTTGTGAAGACCCCACGTTTGGGATGGAAGCTCCCCTGTCTAGTGGCAGAGTCCTACTGTGGCAACAAGCCCAAAACTCAAACAATTAAGTTGTAATATGCCTAGGCAAAAGAAAGAAGATAAACAGAAAAATTCAACTTTAGACTACTATTTTGAGGGCAAAGAAGATCAAAGCATGGAACAGGAGGAGGACTGTAAGGTCAGAACTCCTGAAAAAGCCCCAAATGAAAATACAAGCTGGCTACAGGCCATAGAGGACCTTAAGAAGCAGATAAGAGAAGTGGGGGAAAACTGGGAAGAGAAATGAGAAAGATGCAAAAAAGCATGAAATGACAGTCAACAGCCTGACTGAGGAAAATAACACCTTAAAAAATAGACTAACTCAAATGGAAAAAGAGGCTCAGAAAGGCAATGAGGAGAAGAATACCTTAAAAAGCCGAATTTGCCAGATTGAAAAAGAATCTCAAAAGCTCACTGAAGAGAATCATTCCTTCACTATTAGACTGGAGCAAATGGAAACTAGTGACTTTATGAGAAAACAAGATGCTGTTAAACAGATCCAAAAAATGAAAGAATAGAAGGCAATGTGAAATATCTCATGGGAAAAACCACTGACCTGGAAAATAGATCCAGGAGAGACAATTTAAAAATTATTGGACTACCTGAAAGCCATGATCAAAGAAAGAACCTAGAAATCACCCCTCAAGAAATCCTCAAGGAAAATTGCCCTGATGTTTTAGACCCAGAGGGCAAAATAGAGGTTGAAAGAATCCACAGATCACCTCCTGAAAAAGATCCCAAAAAGGAAACTCCTAGGAATATTATAGCCAGGTTCCAGAATTCCCAGATCAAGGAGAAAATACTACAAGCAGCCAGGAAGAAACAATTTCAATATTGTGGAAACACAATCAGAATAGCACAGGACCTGGAAGCTTCCACACTGAGGGATTGAAGGGCATGGAATATGATATTCCAGAGGGCAAAAGATCTAGGATTGAAGCCAAGGGTCACCTACCCAGGAAAACTGAGTATTTTGTTTCAGGGGAAAATATGGTCATTCAGTGGAATAGAGGACTTTGAAGCATTCTTTTTTTTTTTTTTTTAAGCAATTGGGGTTAAGTAACTTGCTCAAGGTTACATGACTAGTCATTATGTGTGTGTGGGTGCTCATTTTCTGAGGCCGGATTAGATCTCGGGTCATCCCAACTCCGAGGCTGGCACTCTTACTCATTGTGCCACCTAGCCACCCCTTTTTTAGGGCAATTGGGGTTAAGTAACTTGCCCAAGGTCACATGGCTAGGTTTTTGTTTGTGTGGATTAAGTGTCTGAGGCCAGATCCGAACTCAGGTCCTTCTGACTCCAGGGCCGGCGCTTTACTCACTGTGCCACCTAGCCGCCCCAACTTTGAAGCATTCTTAAGGAAAAAAAAACAGAGTTGAATAGAAAATTTGACATCCAGACACAAGAAGCAAGAGATGCTTGAGAATTTAATCAGGGAAAAGAAATCAAAAGGAACTTGTCAAAGTTGACCTATTTACATTCCTACATGGAAAAACAATAACTGTGAGGGAGGAAACCTTCCTTAGTACAAAAATAATGGAAGTAGGGTATATGGGCATATAAATACGTATGTGAATGTGTGTATATATGTTTACAGTTATACATGGAGAGAGAGCATAGGTCAAATTTGTTGGGAAGGGATGATACCTAAAGGGTGAAATTATGAGGTGAGAGAGGAAAGTGGCAAGAGGAGATGGGGAGAGACAGGGTAGGGTAAACTAACTCATGTAGAAGCAAGGGGAAGTGGCTGCAGGGGAGGGGTAGAACAGGAAGGCAAAAAGGCAAAACCATATTCTTATTGAATTTGGCTCAGGGAGAGAATGACATACATACTAAATGGGTATCTCACCCTGCAGCAGAGTAGGGGGGACAGGTATGAGAGGAGGGATGATGGAGGGGAGGGCATTCTGGGGGAAGGGGAAGTTGGAAATACCCATGAAGAGAGGACAGGATCAAAGTAGGGAATCTACCAGGTGGGGGGTGGGAGGGAATTATAAGCAGCCTTTTACAATATATCTACTATGGTAATGTTTTGCATAGCTATACATGTACAACACATACTGAATTACTTATCTTCCCAGAGGGAGTGGGTGACAAGGGAGGAAGGGAATGAATCTGAAATTCGAAGTCTTAAAATTAAATGTTTCAAATCTATATAAATACTATTATTAATACTATTTTGCATGTAATTGGGAGATAAGATGTTCAGGCATTGGGGCCCAGAGATTTACCTTGCACTAATGGCAAAGTCGAACAGGGTATGAGAGAGAGCAGTTTGGATGAAGGGATATCTGGTGGGCCTGCTATTCTGGGAGGGTGGGTAGGGGAGAATGGGGAAAAAATTATACTCAAAATCTGGTGGAAATGAATGATGTAAACCAGAAGTTAATAAAGCATTTGTTTAAAAAATAAAAATAAAAAAATAAATGCAAACTGGCTGTCTTGCTTGTCAGGCAACTGGTCATCTTATTATGATCACTATCTCATGTTTAATGGAGCTCACCCTATGGATATAAGCAGAATAACTCTTCCCCTAGTGTACACTGGATAGCTTGCTTAGTGATAAGAGCAGTAGATAGAAGGAAAGAAAAAAAGAACACAAAACTCCCCACAATGCTGCTGTCTGAAGCACAGAGCTGCAAGGCTACTATGAACATGGGCCTCCTGAAGGACACACTTCAGCTTCAGAAAGAAAAGAATAAAGATAAAATGCTTCATGTTGAGAGTCTGGAGTAAATTTTTTTTGTTTCTTTCTGCATTCTTTGCTTGCACCTGAGGATTCCAATCATTCTAGGAGTGAGTATACAAGAATACCAAGGACAGAGGTAAAGGAAAGGCAATGCATCTGAATATTCCCAGGAGTCTGGGCTGAGAAGAGAGAACTCTGTTTAGCCTTTCACAATGTACTGGAGACTTATGTCCAAGGAAGCTGTGACTGTTGTCATGTTATTAAGAGATGTTGGGGTTCATACAAATTAATGTAGTATCTATGCATCCTTAGGCAGATGATAGGTGTATATGAGCTACAATCTATGTGGGATAGCATACATATGTACACAACATCTACAAATACACATCCAATGGCATTTACATAAACCTGAGAATATTATCTTCCAAACTCTGCAAAACTAAGGTTTGCTTCAGAATTTAGAAGGATGTTACTAGTTTTGATGACACCCACTACATTTTTCTGATTGCCTTTTCTTCTTACAACCATTTATTGACCCCAATGTCTGCCTATAGGTTACTATCAGTGTCTTCCAAATGTAGGTGCCTTCTGAGAATAGGATCTCCTTGAAGGCAAGAATTGTCTCACTTTAGTCTTTGTCATCTATCCCTCATTGCCTGGTTAAAAGAATAATGCATGTTAAAAATTAATAAATAACACTCATCCCCCACTTTTTTACCCTTTCTTGTAGTTCGATATTTTCTTTAACAAGTTTCCTGTGGGTCTGTATGCTGACAACTGATTCAGAAAAATATGTGTGTGTTTGCCCCTTTTTTGTGTGTGCTTTTTTTGGAGGGGCAATTGGGGTTAAGTGACTTGCCCAAGGTCACACAGCTGCTAAGTTTTAAATTTCTCAGTTCAGATTTGAACTCAGGTCCTCCTCACTCCAAGGCCAGTGCTCTATTCACTACACCACCTAGCTGCCCATATGTGTTTGCCTTCCTATAAAAATTTAGCTTTTAGAAAGACTTCTGGTCTGCTATCCTGGACTCTGGAAGTAGACATCCAGAGTGGCTTGGACCAATTATATCATTATGACTGTGCCTCTCCTTCTGTGTTCTGAGACCTTATGAACTGGGGACAAAAACTGGCCAAGGCCAGCAATGCAGATGTGATTTAAACTGATTCTGAAGCTGAAATGCTGGCAGCTGACAGGACTGGGCAAGGAACACTGGCAGCTTCAGCAATTGCTGCTGGGTTGATGAGGTAGAGAGATTTTTAAACTTTTCTCATCTTTCCATTCCCCCTTTTTCTTTACTATCCTCTCCTTGAACTTTTCTGTGACCTTCAAGGGATAGAAGTTTCAGAATTACATCGCTGGTATCTCAAAGAAGAACTCTGGGAAAATCAAATTGGAGTAGAATTGAGGGCTAGGGAAGTATGAATGTAGATCTTAAATTTCATTAAATACCTTTTAGTTATGACCAACTCTTGGTGACCCCATTTAGAGTTTTCTTGGCAAAGATACTAAGGTGGTTTGCCATTTCTTTCTCCAACACATTTACAGAAGAGGAAACTGAGGTAAACAGTTAAATGATTTGTTGAAAGTCAGAAGGCTAGTAAGTATCTGATGCTGGATTTGAATTCAAGTCTTTTGGATTCCAGGCCCAGTGCTCTCTATACTGCACCACATTCCTACATACATTGTTTTATGTAAGAAAATATAGGTTGCCTATATAAAGGTTTAGCTCAGGTAACATCTCTTTCTTGAAGCTGCTTTAGATTCCCCTGTTGTTAGTGATGTTTTACCTCTCAATTTTCCTGTTGCCATAGTTATCTAAGTATATATTTACTACCACCACCTCTGAACAACAGAATGTAAGCTCTTTAAAGGTTTCTACCTCCATACCCCCAGCACACTTCCCAGTACTTTGTGTGTTCTAGCCGCTTGGTAAATGTTCATGGACCTGAATGGAATTACATAACACTTAGCCTGCCTATCATTAACTTGAGGGTTAAATGAGATAATATATGCCTTACAAAGTACAATGCAATTTCAAAATATTGTGTTTTCACTATAGAATCATAGCGTATCAAAAGTGAACAGTGAGAAGATTCTTAGAACATTGAATGTCAGAGCTGAAAGGGTTCTTTCAAACAGAGAAATGGATGTCCAATGGACATCTTAAACTCCAAATGTCTCAAACTAAACCGATTATCTTTCCCCTAAGCCCTACCCTCTTCCTAACTTTCCAATTACTCTTGATAGCACCATCAATCACCCAGTCAATCGCGCTCACAACTCAGGTTCATCACTGATTTCTCACTCTTCCCCTCTTCTGATGCATCCAATCTATTGCCAAGACTTTTCAATTCTGTCTTCATAACATCTTTCATAAATCTTCATAACAATTCTTTTTCTCTGGTTTTGCTATCACCCTGATGCAGGTATCCCAAATCCCTGCTGTTTGGTGTCCCTGTCTCAAGTCTCTCCTTACACTTATCCATCCTCCATTCACCTATTAAAGTGATTTTCCTAAAGTACCAGTCTGTTTTATCTCAGTTCCCTCACCTATTTTATACTCTCCATCATCTAGAAGTTCAAATGTAAAAATCTGCCATTTGGCTTGTAAATCCATTCCTAATATTGCCCCTTCTTTATTTTTCAGTCTTCTTTTATGTAATTCTCCTCTGTGATTTCATGACACTGGCCTCCTCATGCAAGGTACCCCCATCTCCCAACTGGTCATTTTCACTAACAGTCCTCCGTACATGGAAAGTTCTCTATCCTTATCTATTGATCCTGATTCCATGATTTCCTTCAGTTCACATCTAAAAATTCCACTCTCAATAAAAAGCTTTTCCCAATTCTTAATGTTAGTGACTCCCCTCAGAAACTACTTCCAAATTTTGTTATATATACCTAGTTTGTACATAATTATTTGCATGTTACTTCCCTCACCAGATATAAGCTCTTTAAGAACAGATTTTCCCCCTTTCTTTGTATCCCTGTGCTCAGCCAGTCAATAATCATTTTTAGGCACTTTCTATGTGCCTGATACTATGACCATTTATTTTTGTTGCTGTGTTGTTTCAGTTTTCTTGGTAAGAATACTGGCCTGATTTGCCAATTTCTTCAGCTCATTTTGCACATGAGGGAGCTGGAGGAAACAGGTTTAAATGACTTGCCCAGGGTGACATAGTTAATAGGTGTATGAAGCTGTATTTTAACTCAGAGAGGAGTCTTTCTGAACCCAAGTCCAGTGCTCTATCCACTGTACCACCTAGCTATCTGCTAAGCTCATAGTAGGTGACTATTAAATGTTTGTTGAATTGACTTGTTCTATTGTAGTAGCCCATCTATATTTGAAAATTTTTGTAAATCCAGAAAAATCCTGCTCCTCAGAATATAGCAATATCCTCAGAATATATCCTTAATGAGTATAAGACTTATAGGTCAAATGGAAATAAAAAAAAATACCCAAACTTTCTCACTTTCTCTCTTTCTCTCTCTCTCTCTCTCTCTCTCTCTCTCTCTCTCTCTCTCTCTCTCTCTCATCAGTGCATGATTTACACTTGGTAGAAGATGCATGGGTCTTATAGACTCAAATTGATTATTACCTTGAATGAAAAAATTATTTTTATTGGTAAAATTAACTTTTTCCCCCAACCATCGACACTAGTTTTAGTGTTGTTTTATTTATTAGTCTTTTCTGTCTGTGTCCTTGTCTGATCTTTAAGTGGCTAGCCCCATTCCCAGACTTTCCTCCTTCAACTCTCCTTTCCCTGTCCCAATCCCTAAATGTTCTTGAATCTTGTGCTAGTCCCATCTCTCCACAGACATGTGACCCCCTTACTACTTCCTTCTGTCTCTCTTTTCCTCATGTCTGTAAATTTCCATTGTGTAAATATTATGAAGATGTTTGTTAATCAGTTTTTCAGAATACCTTTATTTGTTACCATATATAGCACCCAGGGAAAATTTACATTTCTGTTTCAAGCTAGTCAGCCTGCCCCATCTGAAAGAAAGTCACAGGATACTACATGTCCTGATTCTCAGAATAGCTGCTCTCTATATAACAAAATTGAATTGTGAACTTGGTAGGGAAGGGAAAGGACCTTGGACTGATCCAATATTCCTGCATAAAACACTGTCAGTTGGGTATTTCAGTAGCTTCCCCTGAATGAAATTGTATCTAAATTCAATTCCATTAAAATAATAATAATAATAACAATTAATTAAATTCAGGCATTTTAAAAGTATAAAATAGAGGTTGTCAGGTTTCATAGATTTTACATGAAATATTAAAATAGAACCTGAATATTAGAATCAAAATAGGTGTGGAAAAATGATTAATTTTATAATAATATCTGAAATATACAATAAAATCAAGATAAAAGCTTATTAAAGTTAAATAGGACAAGAAAAAGGTAATAAAAACAGAATAATTTGACTTGCTTTTTCAGTTTTTATGAAAATAACTGGTGAAAAATGAATTTGCTTCTAAGATGGGTACATATGCCCTTAACAGAACAACTTCTAATTTCAGTTAAACAATATGTCAATTCAGTGAAAATGTCATTTTAAGTGGTTATTGGAATGAATTATTTTCATTTGCTGAATAGGCCTACTAGCTCCACCAAAACAACTTATCTAGTAGGCCTGCAGAGAAAAAGTCTGAAACAAGGTCTGTTAAATAAATAAATAAAATAAAAAGCATTTTTGTAAGATAATACACAGTACTCTGAGAATTTTGCAAAATTGACAAAAAAGGAGGATGAGAGATTTATGAACAATTGGTATTAAGCCCCATTTCACAAATGAACAATGTAAGGAAAACTTGAATTACTTTCCCAGGTCATAGAGCTACAGGCAAAGTTGCTATCTCTTCTGATGTTCTAACCATCATATAATAATCCCCCTCAAAATTCTGAACTCTTATCAAAGTCTTATCTGAATTTCTTGGACTTCTTGGGTTTTTACAATTAAGCTGGAAATCTCATAGTAGACATTATCATGATATTTCTATTCCCTCAAACAAGGTTTAGACATACACAATAAAATCAGTTCAAATGGAAAATAAAATCAAACAATTTCCAGTCTTGGAAGAAGTTTGGCCTAGACTTGTATTTTATCTGAAATAAGTTTGAGGAGCAACAACAGAGAAACGTAATATTTTGGTATGTAGTTTTCTCCTTAAAAATATTGGCCTCATATTCATTTAATATGAATTTTAAATTAAATTCTATGCCCAACAAGAAGGAAATGGATAGTAACAATAAAAAACTAATTAAAATAATATGAAAAAAATTGTGCCCAGCCCTCTTCCCCCCAAAAAATTATACCAACAATATGGGATCATTAACAAGAGATAAACAAAGGAAGGCTCATATATACAGATTGACTTCCCAGTATCTGCCCATAGAGTGAATACCAAACACTGGGAAATAGAATGATTTGATTGCATGAACGAGAAATGAGTTTCCTCAAACCAGGAAATGTATATTGCTACAAGAAATACAATGACAAAATATGGTAAACAAAACTACTACAAAGAGATCAGGCCAACAGGCAAAAGTGGACAACCTGGGTCCTCAGTACCATGGATTGTTAATTTGTCTATTGTTCTAGTTAAATAATTAACTGACAGAATTCAATAAATGGTCATGTATCATAAATTTTTAAGTTTTTGATTACTGAAATGGTCTGATGATATTTTTACCATTACTACTTTTGACAGTCTATTCAATTCATCAAATATCAAATACCTATGTACAAGGCCCTATAATAGGTGTTGGAGACTCAAGAACAAAAAAACAGTCATTGATATTAACCATTCACATTCCTTTATATCTTTATATTTAATTTGGTTGAATGGAAAATTGAATAGCACAAAGATTTTTATCTAGAAGGGTCTCAGAGTTAATCTAGATGGTAAAGTACCCTGTTTAATTAGCAAGCCATGAGAGAAACAGATTGACTTCATTTTATATAAACTAAACTTATTTGTTTTATACATATTATGTTTAATATGTTAAAATTTTCTATATCTTCATCCTGTGTTCAAATTCAAATGATGTACCCAAACTGTGGACATCTGGGAAACAACAAAAGCCGACAGGATAGACTGTAATAGGAATTGGATTGAGACTAATATCAACTTAAATATAATTGAATTGACTAGGCTTCCTCTCTGCTGACAAATTATTCTTTCTATTACAGCATGCCTTCCCAGCTACTATAGTTTTTCTCACAAAGACCTTGTCTTCCTGTTTCATAAACTTTGTCTCTGCCTGATGCTTTTTGATCTTTTTCTCTTAATATTTTTGTCTGTCCTTGTGTGCCTTGGTTTAGCTAATATGTTCCCTGGGATGTGTAGATAACAATTATTTGATTACTTTGACTCACTCTTCTTTTAGGAGTGGGAGTGAAACACCTCCTAAGCCTACCCCCCTGCTTTGATGACTATAGATGAATCTCCCAGTTTACTCATATAGAACTGAAAATTAGACTCAAACTTAGCAACAGAAACAGTATACAAACAGATGGTCATGTGGTATAGTGGATAGAGTGTTAGACCTGAAGTCAGGAAGTCCTGAGTTTGAATCTGGCTTCTGACACCTACTAATTCTATAAGTCATTTAATCTCTGTTGCTTCAGTTCTCTCATTTATAACATTGGGGTAACAAAGCACTTACCTCTCTCTTTGGGAAAATTAAAACACTATATATGTCAGTTATCATTATTGACTCAAGTTGTTGGAATCCAATGATGCCTTTGGGCAAAGCTTTCAAAATAGTTAAAATTTTAACTCTAAGAGCACAAATTTTAGCAATGCAGAAAAATGGAATCATCTGGAGAAAAAAATGACAAATCAGAGGTCAAAAATAAGTGTCAGAGCTGAGATTTGAACATAGATGCTACTTCCTCCCCTTCCTCCAACTTCTGCCTTCATAATCTCTTTCCTGTACTAGTATATGGGCTTGTACCTGGGTCCTCAACTTGAAGGCTCTTGCTCTGTCTACAAATCTGCCAAAATAATAATTTCCCTATGGTATAGATCTGGCCATGTCATTACCTTCCATGGCCCTCTATTGTCTCTAGGATAAAATATGAATTACCATTTGTCATTGAAAACCCTTCACATTATGGCTCCATCTTACTTTTTCTGACTTATTTATAAAACCAAGTCTTAGTTAAAGTGGCTTGATCAGGGTCACATAGCTATTAAACATTTTAGACAAGATTTGAACTCATGTCTCCCTGAATGCAAGTTCATTGCTGCATCCTCCAGGTTAGACAGTAACCATGCATGCACAGTGATAAGTCTCAGGAATTGAATAGGAAGAAAAGAACACGTTGGATTGTTTTGGGGATTTACATAGTGTCTTTAACCCCAAACTTCTTACTGAAACCAAGGTTCAGCATTTTACCATCAGGTATCTTATATTGGTAGAGTATGGCTATACTTCAAGGAATACCATAGTTTCCAAAGAATTGAGGTTGGGGATTACCCAAAGACCAACTGAAAGGTATAAGTAGGTATAACTAAGTTGGAGTTTGACAAATACAACATTAAGCTAAATTTAAGTCAAGATTGGGTGGGTGGGGCAGTAGTTCTTACACATTTCCTATCTCATAAACCTCAAGCCATAAGGCATTTGGCTAACAAAAACAGAAAGAGCTAAAGAACAAAGGAGATAAGGGAGAAAGTAGAGATGATGAGGTAATCTGTTGACTAAAAGGGGGTGTTAAATTATCATATATGAATATAGATCAGTTTGACTTGGCAAAGAGAAGGGTCACTTCTTTATTTTAAACATGGGTAAGGGAGGAGATAGTAGGGGAAGACGGCTAAATGATGTGACATGAGAAAGAAGGGAGAAGAGAGAACTCATGGTAAGTAACTTGAATTGCTTTTCAATGAAATGAGGCAAGGTTCTCAGCTGAAAGGGGAGGGAACGGGAATATGAGAGCTTTGAGAAGGGAAGAAGGATTTGAAAAAGCTACTGTGGTGAGTGGGAAGGAAAAACAACTATGGATGTATAAAAGGATTGGATCATAGTTGAGGTTCAACTAAACATATGTAAGAATAAAAGTGTATTGGATCAGTAAGCATGCTTTTCTCCACTTCATTCATCAGAATATAAGTAGATGTGAGGGCAAGAGAGGGAGAATAATCATAGACTGTGGTTTGTCAGGACAATTTCATTGATAGGATAAAAAGACAGGGGACTTGGAAGGACAGGGCCATTTAGAATTGAATAGTTTCACAAGGAATCAAAATAGGGAAGGAAAGAGTATATGTTCAGTGTAGTAGTGATGACCTGGGAAATAACTAAAGAGTGAGGGGATCATAGGTCATGGTAAGAGTTGGGATGTGCAGAGCAGAGGAAGCGGTAGAATAACTCATCTTCTAGAGATATGACTCATCATTGCAGAGCTCTTAAGTCTTTCAAAGTTGTAGTCCCTTTTCCTCTTCTCCCCTCCCCTCCCCTCCTCTCCTCTCCTTCCCTTCCCTCCTCTCTCCTTTCCTCTCTTCTATCTCTCTTTTCAACTCCTTTCCTTTTCTTTTCTTACTCTTCTTAATGCTCCTTCATGATTAAGAAGTTAATTTTGCTTGTGACTTTTCTCTATCTGGTGTTATCCTGCATCCTAATAATTCTGCTTCCTACCCCCAGTTGTTTCCTTTTTAAATGTTATATATTTACACACACACGCACACACACACACACACACACACACATTCAACTCTCCTGTCTATTTCAATTAAGAGAGAGGTTCATATGATGCCTCCTCCTCAAAGTCCTTCCCACATGTTAATATACTTTTGTTCTCATGGCTTTCTTAGGGAAAGCCTTACTTCTTGCTTCCTCCAAAAGGAGCCTTGAGGTATACACATGTCTCTTGGCTTTCTGGGAGGCTGCAGGATTATTTGCCTGTACCTGTGCTGGCTAGCGGCTGCTTTTTCCTACTGCCTATGGGCTTCTGGCTGACTTTTTTGCAGTTCTGGGGTGAAAGTAGTCACTTACTATACAGTTTCTCCTTGTATTTCATTATTTGTTCTGGTGCACATTTTAGGGTTTAGCAGGTGTAGGTATGTGAGAGCTGGGTGGTCTGCCTTTATTCAGAGAGCCATATTGAATGAAAGTTAGGATGTCTCCCGGCCAAGTTTTTAATTGGATAAATCCACACCAACCACACCCCACAGACTTAACGAGGCAAGCAGCTGCCACCCATAAAAGAGAAAAGCTGAAGAACAAAATGGCAGTTCTTTGAAAATCATATAGAGATTGTCATCTTGCCTGGTATTAGGTGGAACTTAGAATTGCCAGGGTGAGCATGGATTTGACAGTACATACTGTTGTCATATGACAAGGCAGAGTACCCTTTTCTGAGTTAAGGACAAATTTCCTGATAATTTTATCTGTCAGATAAAAATGTAATGGACTGCTTTGGAAGCTAATGAGTTCCTCCTTAGAGGAGGCTGAATGACATCTTATTGAGGGTATTTTGGAAGAGATTTCTATTTAGTATGAATTATACTAGATTACCTCAGGTGTCCATCTCTGAATTTATCCACAGTTTAAGGCTTTATTTAGTGTTTAACATATGGATGGAGCCACAAAAAGGGAAAAAATATTGAAAAGAATATCAAATAATAAAAAGATATCATTTGCAAAATTTGGATTCTGCATAAAAATTCTAAAATGTGAACTTAAAAATAGACAATTCAAGTATAGAAGAAGTGAGTTCAGGAATCCTATCCATTGTACAGATGTCACTGATTATGGGAGGGAAAATGTCAGGAGACTCAAAGATGAAAATTCCTGGTCAAGAACATTGGACCCCGATTCAGCACCCAATTGCCCTGAGCATTTGGGACAAAAGTTAATAAAGAGAAAAAAAAATATCTTCTTGAACTATTTGGAATCATACAAAGCCAATTTTGAATAAAAAGATAAAACAGTAAAAATCAAAACTGAATAAATTTAAAAAATCTCTATTGCTTGGGAATAAATAGGAAAGCAATTTTGTTTTTTGAAATAGTAAAGTTAATGTCTAATCTTTTTAAAATCATTATAGCAATTTGAAATATTTTTAAGATGTCAGTTTTTGCAAAAAGTTAATCCTTCAATGAGCACTCCATTCCACACTGCTAAAGATAGATTTATAAGAATCATCAAAAAGGCATTTTTATTTTCTCTTGTCCTCTGTTTTATTGTACAGTTATTTCTATAACAATGTTTATGCCATGTTTTATATTAAAACTCACTTATGGACTACTTAATACGGATGTATACCTACATTTAGGCTTAGTCTTTTAGCCTGGAAGTTTTGAGTTGCTGAGTTCAAACTAATAGTGAATTAGGCAAAATGTATCTTTATTTTTCTTCCTCTCCTCCTTTCTGCATTCTATTACCTTTCTACTTTTCCTATATGTCTTATGTTCCATCTATGCCTTATTTGCCACCAATTGCCATATCTTACCTTGGTCTGTAGTCCTTGTGCTCTGCCTTTCCCTCCCCGCCCCCCTCTCTTTGGAAGCAAGGCAATCGAGATTAAGTGACTTGCCCAAGGTCACACAGCTAGTAAGCATGATGAAGCGTTTGAGGTCACATTTGAACTCAGATCCTCCTGAAATCCAAGGCCTATACTCTATTTACTGTGCCACATAGCTGCCCCTCTGCCTTTCTCTTTATTAACCATTTTTAGGCCACCCAACCCAATACTTTCACATACAGATGAGCAATCTGAAGCCCAAGAATGTTACAACCAGGATTACTGAGATACTGAGAATTAGAGGCATGACTTGATTCAGGTTCTATGATTTTACATTCAGTGTTTTACCACTTGATGATAAGGCTTCCATTAAACTATCCCAGTCCCATGTTTCTTCCTTCAAAATTGTGTACTCTGCTAATAATTTAAACAATCAATCCCAAATAAAATATTAGTGAATAGGTCAATACAAGGACATAATGGAGACAGAGTGATAGATTGAGTAATTTAATCCAAAGGAATGAATTTCTCTTGGTGGCATTTTGGGTATAATAAAAACTTGTAATGAAGCCTCGAATCATAGACTGATTTCTGGTTCTGTCTCTTCATACGCAGTTTATCATTTATTACTACTATTAATAATGATAAAATGATGACAGTTGCATAATGACAATAATAACATTTATTTAGTACTTTATAGTTTGCAAAACACTTTACCTATATTAACTTACAACATCCCTGAAAGGTAGATATTTTATGATTACCATTTTAAAGATAAGAAAACTGAGGCTGAGAGAGATTAAACAACGTTCCTGGGGTCACACCACTAGTAAGTATTTGAGAAAGGATTAATCCAGTTCTGCCTAAATGCACATTTAGCTCTCTATAGATCAAGGGTGTCTGTCTTAAGGTTCTTTAATGCCTTTTCTAATTCTAAGATTCTACAATTTGCGGTTGATTACAAATAGTGTGGGGGGAGGGGAGGAGAGATTTTGTTCTTAGTGAGAGTTTAATAAGAAACTTCAGTATTTATCATGATACATAGTTGAGGCTTTTAAGTGGAGTTTTATTTTGTATATGATTTGATTATTTGTTAGTATCTATTGCAAAGACTAATTTTATAACAATAGGAAAAATGAAATATAAAGAAAAATGAACTTCAGATACTAGAGAACAAATAGAGAAAATTCAAATTATTTCTTTAAAGTGATGAAAACAATAAAGTAATGCTAGACTCCTTTTTTATCATAGTGCCAAATACTTGGTCACTTCTGAATTCTGGAAGATTCTAAACACACACACACACACACACACGCACAGAAATACACACACACAAATACACACATCCAAAGAGAGAGAGATATGCATATATAATTTACTTTTATAGTAGTAATAATAATACTTTAAAAAGTGATATTCCAAGTTCAAATTTTAATACAAATATGACCCTTGATTTTCAAAGGTTTTATTAGGGGAATTCAGGTTCTATGAAATGCTGCCAAGTTTGAAAGCAACCATTGGAAGATTGTTGCCTCCTTTTAAACATAAATAAATTTAACAGGCTCATATCTAAGCAGACGGCACAATAATTAGCTAATGAGCTATTAATTCTTCACTTGTTTTACTTCCTCTGGAAAGAACTAGTTATAAGCATTTAGTGCAGGTTTATATAAAGAGTAAAATGGAACATCTTGGGAATTTGTTGATATTACGTCAATGGACATATTGAAGCTAAGGCTTGAATGATAACCAAGATCTGCTGTAAAGGGGATTCTTATTTAGTAAGGGGTTGGATTACATGGCCCCTTCCAACTTTGAGAATCTGTGATTCTGAGCTATGACCTCTTCAAAGGGAATGAATGGGCTTTATAAAGCAGTAAGGAAGAAAAATATTAAAAATTATAATAATAGATCCTAAGAGGAAATTTCAATAATATAACGATACCTTATTAATCTTAAATATTGACACTGCTAAAATTCCCAGGAGTAGTTATTCTTCCTTATTCCTCTCCTCTCCTGTCCTTTCCCATTCCCTCCCCTCCCTTTCCCTCTTCTCCCCTCCTCTCCTCTCCTCTCTCCCTCCCCTCTCCCTCTTCCTCTCCTCTCCTTCTCCTCTACTTTTCCCCTTACTTGAAGCTATTCTGCCCAAATAAAATTCATTTTAAAGGCTGAAAACTACCTAGTTAACTTGGGGTTTGCTGGCTAGATTTCTTTCTCAAAGACCAAGCCTTAAACTCAATTCACACTGGATCTCATGGATTGGACAATAGCTCCCTGCCTATACACCACTAGATGTTTATTTTTTTGGGTCCTGGCTCAGAGTGAATGTAAATAGTAACTGTTTTTCTTTTCATCAGCAACTCTGAGGGTCTTCCCCTCCCAATGTGATTTTTTTTTTATTAAAGGGGCTATCCCTTGATTCACTTTTCAAAGAGGCCTATTCACTGAATAGGCGTTGCCTAACTCAAAGTAAGAACCTGAAAAGGCATTAGCTTAAAAGGGCCACTATGTCCTGGGCCATTTCTAGTCATTCGGACAAATATCTTGTCACTGGACCCAAATGGCTCTGGAAGAGAAAGTGAGGCTGGTAACCTTGCACAGCCCTCACTCACTCAAATCAAAATCAATTGAAAGTCATGTAAATATCTGTCCGATCACGTGGTCCTCTTTGAGAACAAAGGATAAACCACAAACACACACACAATAATATCTCTCAAACCTACCGATAAAAGCTTGAACTCTGCCCTAGCCCCTGTAAACTGGGTTCTGAAAGGAGAGCTTTTGCCTTTTTTTTGTCCAGAATCAGAGCTCCATGTTACCTCCTACCCATTTCCAGGCTATTTTGTCTTCCCCTCTTCTTCTTTTCTAGCTCTCTTTTATATGTTATTTTCTCTTCTTGGGGGCAGGGACTGCCTTGCTTTTTGGCTTGGATCTATATCCTCAGCATGTAACCTAGTACTTGGCACAAAGTAAGACCTTAATGTATGTTCTGTTTCTGATTCTGTCTCAGCCTCTGTCTGTCTGATTGTCTCTTTGATAGAGATAAGAGAAACACAGAGAGAGAGAGAGAGAGAGAGAGAGAGAGAGAGAGAGAGAGAGATGAGAGACAGACACAGAAAGAGAGAGACAGAGACAGAAAATTATATCATAACATTTCTAAAGAATTTTCCACACTCTGTTTTTGCCAGGATAAAGAGTTTTGAAAATAGACTTGCATTTTCCTAAAGGTTTCCTATTTACCCTCTGAGTCATATATTAGCTTAAGTTGATTCAGCTTAGGGTCAACAAAGGATGCATAAACATTACTAAATGATCATTCTGTAAACTCCTTGACAGGTTATCTTTGGTGCTTTCTGCTTTTCTTCCTTCCCACCCTCCATTTTCATTGATGATAGTAAATTACCAAAATAATATGTCTGTCTTTTGGCAGTTTAACTTAATAGCTTGTGAAATATGGTTTGCTTTGTGAATAAAAATGATACATGACTTGGCTTTAAGTACGAATCATTGACAAATTACAATCTTTAATGCAAAAATATAGAGAGTTCAGGTTGCCTGATGGTGCTGGAAGATCTGATGCACATATACATTAGATTGTCCTCATGAACCACATCATCCACAACTCAGTCACATAATTGTTTGAGACTCCTGACTGATGCTTAGTTCCTCAGCTGAACTGTAAAACATGGGAATAACACTGACCTTTCCCAAAGAGGGTTTTAGTATATAGCTAATTATTTTCAATCACCATATAAATACTCTCATTAATTTTTAAAAGCCTCTCAGGAAATGCAAGAGATTTTAGATTTCTAAAACAACTAGAAGGCAATTCAAGGAATCCAATTTATTTTTTAAAAAACATTAATTAAACTCTAAAATAAAAGATGCAGGGTTTGCTGTACCAGGCAACTCAATTAAATTAAACATGCATTAAATGTCTATTGTGCAACACT
The DNA here is from genome assembly GCA_011680675.1 of Gymnobelideus leadbeateri. Taxonomy (NCBI): domain Eukaryota; kingdom Metazoa; phylum Chordata; class Mammalia; order Diprotodontia; family Petauridae; genus Gymnobelideus; species Gymnobelideus leadbeateri. The sequence goes on along the minus strand of WOXC01004248.1, from coordinate 175,026 downwards.
ATGCTGAGACTCACTTGGGCACAGAGAAAAGAAAAAAAATGATGCAGTTCCTGCCATGAAGTTTTAATACTTTAGGCACATTGGACTCTATCATCCAACTCAGCCTTAATTCCCAATACACCCTAGCATTGAGTATGCAGTGCCTGGAATATCCTCTTTTCCTCTCTTTCCATCCATCTTTTTTTTTTTTAAGTCAAACTCAAATATGACCTTCTACAGTGCTTTCAATTGTTTCCCCAACATTTTTACCTGCAATTCGCACAGCACTTTTTTTTTTGCCTTTCTAATGTATATACTTTATTTTCTTCATTATTTCTACTCTTGAAAGAGAGGTAGTATGTATAGTGTATATACTATGCATGTATAGAGTCATCCTGGAAGTCAAGGAGTCCTGGGTTCAAATCTTGCCTCTGATATATATTGAATATATAACTATGGGAAACTTATTTAACCATTCAGTGACACAGGCACAACTCCAGGGACTGTAAATTGCAAACCAGGTGTGAGTCTGTCTTGGTATAAATCAATCAACAACATTTATTATCAACTATGTGCTAAACAGTGCAGAATATGAAAAAAAAAAGCAACAATTCCTACTCTCAAGGACCTTGTTCTATTTGAGCAAACAACATGAACATAATTAAATATACAGGGTATAGGAAATGTTTTAGTGTAATATTAAGCTTGAAGAACTTCAGAAGTAAAACTACTAAAAGTTTAGAAAAACAGTATCTGAAAGGTTGCTTATATTTTAAAATATTGATATATTTATCATTTAAATTTAACATAACCACCATCTTTTTCTAGATATAGCTCTAGTCAATTTTCAAACTTCATGAAAGCTTACATTAACTGCTTCTCAGTGACTGAAAATATTGTCTTTTAATCCTAGCCTTTGGATCATCCAAAAATGAGGTTTTGATGCATGAATGACAATTTTGATATGACCTCACAAGAAAATGTTAAATGGAAATAGATTGGGTGATTGAGATAACCAAACAAGAAGACACCCTCTATTGACTCAGTGATCTGAGAAAGTGACATCCAGGAACTGTCATACATAAAATAAACAATGACAGGGTGCTTTGTCTTATTAAAATTCGCTTAAAATATATTTTTAAATGTACAAAATTTGTAATTAAATCAACTTTCAGTAATAATTTCCAAGTTTATCATACTTATATGTTGGGAATGACTAAAGCTTAAAACTGCATTAGGACTTTTGAAATACCCTCTATGCTGAATGAGAACAAACAAACACACACACACACACACACACACACACACACACACACACACACACACACAATATTTAGGGAGGTCACTAGAAATTGGGAAACCAAGAAAATATCTGTGTAGAAGGTAGTGATTGACTTGCATCTTGAAAAAAGAGAGAGATTCTATGAGGAGAGAGTTTATTCAAAGAAAGAACATTCAAGAACTGACAGTGCAGAAGCTCAGTAAGGGGTGTAATGGTTATGGGAATTTGAAGATCTTCCCTGTCCCTTAATAAGCCTAAGGGAATTTGAAGACCTCCCAAGCTTTGAAAATAAACTCGGCCTCCTAAAAAGCTGAATGTAATCACATGGATCCTGTGGTGGGAGGAGTTTGCTAAAGAGTAGAGCTGAGCCCACAGGATGTTGGGAGTCAGAAGAACTAAACTGTTTGAGGAGAGAGGACGGCAGGCAAGCAGACAGTTAGACTTGTGAGTAAATGTTGGTTTGTGGGAAGGCTAAATGATGCTATGGCTCTCTGTGCTGTTGTGGCTTATTAACTTCTTTGTTACTGTGATGGAATTGGCTTACTGGTTTGGGGATTCAGTTTTCTAGTGTTTGAATAAATGTTTCACTTATATGTTCTATATGGAGAGTCTGTTATATTTTGTGATTAAGCACCATACAGATATATTTATAGTGACCATGGGTGCTGTGAATGTTGCATTGTTGGGACGTGGGGACATAGAGGGCTAAGTGTGAGAAACATAGGAAAGGCCAATTCAGCTGGATCATTAAATATTGAATGGGAATGGTGTATAATGAAACTGAAAAGTTAAGACAATAGATATTAATGGGGTCTATCAGACATCAGATCTAACCCTGATGGAAATTAAGTGACTTACACAATGTTATACAGGTTGTAATTATCACAGACAGAATTTGAGCCTGGTTTTTTGTGACTCCAAAACTAGCATTCTTTCCACTGGACTACAGATGTTGGGGCCAGAGTACATAGGGTCTTAAAAGTTAAAGAGAGGGGCGGAGCCAAGATGGCGGAGTAGAAACAGCTCATCCAAGCCAATCTGCCCCCAGATTCCCTGGAAACTATGTAAAAGGGGACTCTGAACAACTTCTGGAGCCACAGCACCCACAGAACGACACAGAGAAGCTAACCTCCCGCTGAGGACAGCCCAGCAGCCCTGCAGGAAGGACCAGCGCAGTGGTCTGGGAGCCGGCAGCTCACAGAGCACGGGGAGCCAAGCCGAGCAGAACCCAGGTCCCCGTGAGCCGAGGTTTTAGCCTCAAGGCAGCAGGGCCAGCAGCCGACTGGAGAAACCCCAGAACAACAGCAGCTGTGGCAACTGTAGAATCATCAACATAGACATGCCTAGGAAAAAGTAAGACATTAGTGTCCTATGGACTTTGGGACCAGTATTTGGGGAATGCATCAGCTCCCTTCCCTGGGGGCTAGAAGCCACTGAGGAGACACATCATTGTGTAGTTTTCAGAGGCAGCTCCAGCTCCTTGCCTGCAAACTGTAGGGAAATCCAGCGATCAGTCTTGGGGGGTAATTGCTCTTGCTTTAACCTCCCTGGATCTGGATTGTGATCTAGGGTGGAAGTCGTGGGTGGGTTTACAGCTTGCCAGAAATGGAAGTTGCCCCCCACACGTTCAGGACGAAAATTCCTCTATCTGGCTTTAAAGCCAAAGTGTGGCAACAAGCCCCAAAGTCAAGTAATTAAGTGGCAACATGCCAAGGCAAAGGAAACAGAAAAATGCAACCCTAGACTCCTATTTTGGGGGCATAGAGAGGGAAAAGGACTATGAGGTCAGAAGTCCTGCTCCAAAAGCCACAGGGTAAAACATGAGCAGGCTGCAGGCCATAGAGGACCTTAAGAAGGACTTTAAAAATCAAATAAGAGAAGTGAAGGAAAAATTGGAAAGAGAAATGAGAAGGATGCAGGAAAAGTATGAAATGAGAGTCAACAGCCTGACTGAGGAAAAAAAACCCTTAAAAAATAGACTAACTCAAATGGCAAAGGAGGCCAAAAAGGGCAATGAGGAGAAGAATGCCTTAAAAAGCCAAATTTGCCAGATGGAAAAAGAATCTCAAAAGTTCACTGAGGAGATTCATTCCTTCAGAGATAGACTGGAGCAAATGGAAGCTAATGACTTTATGAAAAATCAAGATGCTGTTAAGCAGATCCAAACAAACAAAAGATTAGAAGCCAATGTGAAATATGTCATGGGAAAAACCACTGACCTGGAAAATGGATCCAGGAGAGACAATTGAAAAATTATTAGATTACCCGAAAGCCATGATCAAAGAAAGAACCTAGAAATTACCCTTCAAGAAATTCTCAAGGAAAATTGCCCTGATGGTTTAGATCCAGAGGGCAAAATAGAGGTTGAAAGAATCCACAGATCACCTCCTGAAAAAGATCCCAAAAAGAAAACTCCCAGGAATATTATAGCCAGGTTCCAGAGTCCCCAGATCAAGGAGAAAATTCTACAAGCAGCCAGGAAGAAACAATTTCAATATTGTGGAAACACAACAAGAATAGCACAGGACCTGTCAGCTTCTACACTGAGGGATTGAAGGGCATGGAATATGATATTCCAAAGGGCAAAAGAGCTGGGAATGAACCCAAGTGTCACCTACCCAGCAAAACTGAGTATTGGGTGACAAGGGAAGAAGGAAGTGGATCTGAAATTCAAGGTATTAACATTAAATGTTTCAAATATATATAAATACTATTATTAATACTCTTTTGCTTGTAATAGGGAGATAAGATGTGCAGGCATTGGGACACAAAGACTCACCTTCCTCTAATGGAAAAGTCGAGGGGGATATGGGAGAAGGTATGGGAGAGAGCAGATTGGAGGAAGCATTATCTTGTGGTACTACTATTCTGGGAGGTTGGGTAGGGGAATAACGGGGGGAAAATTATTGTAACTCAAAATCTGGCAGAAATGAATGATGTAAAACAGAAGTTAATAAAGTATTTGTTTAAAAAAAAAAAGAATACTTTTACACATGGGGCAGCTGGGTGCTGCAGTGAGTAAGAGCATCAGCCTCGGAGTTGGGATGACCCGAGATCAGATCCGACCTCAGAAAATGAGCACCCACACACAAATAATGACTGGCCCTTTAACATTGCGCAAGTTACTAAAACCCAACTGCTAAAAAAAAAAGAATACTTTTACACACAACAAAGTTTAGTCATTTTAGAATCCTTGTTGCCTCTTTTCAGTAGCACCAGTCCAGAAACATATTTGAAATCCAATTAATACATTTTTTACATCAACATCTACAACACAATTGTTTTCCTACATGCCTTCTTAAACTGAAATTAATGTGACACTGACTATTCTTGCCAGAAGAGGTGTTTCTAGTTGTGGCTAAAGACTTACCTTTGGATTTCCCTACCTTGTCTTCATTCTATTAGATGACCAATTAGTCTACATTTTTTACTATTTATTCTAATAGTATCATAATAATCCCTCATACAATAAGGCCAGCAATTTAACTATTTCAGTGGAAGTCGAGAGATTATAGGATTTAGAGGTGAAACTGAGACTAGAGATCATCTAGACCAAGCCTCTCATTTAGACTGAGACCCAGAAGGGAAAGTGATTTCACCTAGTTGGTGTGGTACATAAAGAACTGCCAGAAGTCAGGAAGACCTGAGGTTGTATAACCCTGGGCAAGTCCCTTAACCTCTGTTTCAATTTCCTCAACTGTAAAATGGGGGGAATAATAGGTCCTACCTCCCAGAGTTGTTGTGAAGATCAAATGAGATACTTGTAAAGTGCTTAGCAAAATCCCTTGCATATAGTAAGTGCTTAATAAATGCTTGCTTCCTTTTGAAATTAATACAGGTAATGGAACTGGATTTAAACTCAGGTCTACTAAATCCAAATCTGCTGTTCTTATACATTTAAAAGCATATAAACTTTGAAAACCTTAAAACAAGAAATTTGAATTATCATCATCACCATTAATTATAAACTAGATAGTCCAGTTCTTTTAATTCCCATTTTACAGGTGGGAGCACTTTTAATTTGAGTGTTTAATTGACTTCCCTGTTGTCTCAGGGTTAAAAAGGAGCAGATATCAGATTTAAAGTGTTCTGATTTCAAAGTCAATGATCACTTCCCTACATTCCGCTATATCAGGTTGGATCTGGATTGTGTGTGGTTGTTCTCATAACTTTAAAGGCGATAACAAATTATAGTAGGTATTCCTTAATATCCACTATGTGGTACGAGAAAAAGGTTTTCTTTTAGCTAAACCCCAAACTCAACAAAGTTTCTTTGCTGCTGGCAAAAACTACTCCAGACGTGATCTGATGAGAAAGCTACAGCAGTGCTGTTAATTGGTACTATGGGAACATAAAGAGGAAGCCTGATGCATGTCTTGGTGTGTTGTTTCTCATTGCCAAGCATTACAAATGCTGAACACTGTAATCTGACGTGAAGACAATTTGAACTTCAGCTCTTTATTGCAATCTTTGTTACAGACACTCAAAATATCTCTTCAGTGTCAGTTTCACAAAGAAATCTTCCACTGTTTGTACTTGAGCAGAAAAAAAGATCGTCATGCCTCACAGCCAACAAATTAAATCTCTTTGACATGGCTGCCAATGTATGTAGCTCAAAAGAGACCAATTTATGTAACTCAAGCCTGACTTAGAGAACAAATAGGATTTTCCCTTATAATAGACACCTGGAATTCACAGAATCAGATGATCATAAGTTATCTCAAAGGCCACTTAGTCCACTTAGTCTAATCAGCCTTTGGACAGAAGTAACTTCTATAACATCCCAACAAGAAGTCATTTAACATCAGCTTGAAGAAATCTAAAGAAAAAGAATGTATTGTCTTAAGAGCCATCAGGTGAAACTTTGGTCTCCTGGCTACTTTACATTATTTTTTTTAACAATAGTATTTATATATATATTTGAAACATTTAATTTTAAGACCTCGAATTTCAGATCCATTTCCTTCCTCCCTTGTCACCCATTCCCTCTGAGAAGATAAGAAATTCAGTACATTTTGTACATGTATATCTATGCAAAATATTACCATAGTAGATGTATTGGACAAGGCTCCTTATAATTACCTCCCACTCATCCCACCCCCCACCTGGTCCATTCCCTACTTTGATCCTGTCCCTCTTCTATTGTGGGTACTTCCAACCTCCCCCCCCCCAAGAATGCCCTCTCATCCATCATCCCTCCTCTCATCCCCCTTCCCCCTATTCTACCACAGGTTAAGATATCCCATTTAGTATGTATGTCATTCTCTCCCTGAACCAAATTCAATGAGAATGTGATTTTGCCTTTTTGCCTTCCTATTCTTCCCCTCCTCTGCAGCCACTTCCCCTTGCTTCTTCTACATGAGATAGTTTACCCTACCCTGTCTCTCCCCATCTCCTCTTGCCACTTTCCTCTCTAACCTCATAATTTCACCCCTTAGGTATCATCCCTTCCCAACAAATTCAACCTATGCCCTCTATCCATGTATAACTGTAAACATATATACATACATTCAAATATGTATTCATGTGATCATATACCCTTCTTCCATTATTTTCATAGTGAAAAAAATTTCATCATTCACAGTTATTGTTTTTCCATATAGGAATATAAATAGGTTAACTTTGATTAGTTCCTTTTCATTTTTTTTCCCTGATTACCTTCTCAGGCATCTCTTGCTTCTTGTGTCTGGATGTCAAATTTTTTATTCACCTCTGCTTTTTCCTCAAGAATGCTTGAAAGTCCTCTACTCCACTGAATGAGCATATTTTCCCCTGGAACAAAATACTCAGTTTTGCTGGGTAGGTGACCCTTGGGTTCATTCCCAGCTCTTTTTCCCTCTGGAATATCATATTCCATGCCCTTCAATCCCTCAGTGTAGAAGCTGACAGGTCCTGTGCTATTCTTGTTGTGTTTCCACAATATTGAAATTGTTTCTTCCTGGCTGCTTGTAGTATTTTCTCCTTGATCTGGGGATTCTGGAACCTGGCTATAATATTCCTGGGAGTTTTCTTTTTGGGATCTTTTTCAGGAGGTGATCAGAGGATTTTTTCAACCTTTATTTTGCCCTCTGGGTCTAAAACATCAGGGCCATTTTCCTTAAGAATTTCTTGAAGTGTGATTTCTAGGTTCTTTCTTTGATCATGGCTTTAAGGAAGTCCAATAATTTTTCAATTGTCTCTCCTGGATCTATTTTCCAGGTCAGTGATTTTTCCCATGAGATATTTCACATTGCCTTCTATTCTTTCATTTGTTTGGATCTGCTCAACAGCATCTTGATTTCTCACAAAGTCACTACCTTCCATTTGCTCCAGTCTAACTCTGAAGGAATGAATCTCTTCAGTGAGCTTTTGAGATTCTTTTTCCATCTGACAAATTCCACTTTTTAAGGCATTCTTCTCCTCATTGCCCTTTTGGGCCTCCTTTGCCCTTTTGAGTTTGTCTATTTTTTAAGGTGTTGTTTTCCTCAGTCAGGCTGTTGACCCCCATTTCATACTTTTCCTGTATCCTCATTTCTCTTTTCAATTTTTCCTCCACTTCTCTTATTTGATTTTTAAAGTCCTTCTTAAGGTCCTCTATGGCCTGTAACTCACTCCTATTTTCCTTTGGGGCTTTTGGAGCAGGATTTCTGACCTCACAGTCCTCTGACTGTTCCATGCTTTGATCCTCTTTGACCCCAAAATAGGAGGCTAATGTTACATTTTTCTGTTTATTTTGTTTCCTTTGCCTTGGCATATTGCCACTTAATTACTTGACTTTTGGGCTTGTTGCCACAGCAGAACTCTGTCACCAGACAGGGGAGCTTCGTCCTGAATGTGTGGGGGGACAACTTCCATTTCTGGCAAGCTGGAAACCCGCCCCACAACCTCCCCCAAAGACCACAATCCAGATCCAGGGAGGTTAAAGCAAGAGCCATTACCCCCCCAAGACTCATCGCTGCATCTCCCTTCAGTTCACAGGCCAGGAGCTGGAGCTGCCTCTGAAAACTGCAAAATGGCATGTCTCCTCAGAGGCTTCTGGCCCCCAGGGGAGGAAGCCAACATGTTCCCCAAATACTGATCCTAAAGACCATAGGGCACTAACCTTTTACTTTGTACTAGGCATGTCTGTGTTGACCATTCTGGAATCGCCACAGCTGCTGGTGTTCTGGGGTCCCTCCAGCCGGCTGCTGGCCTGGCTGCCCTGGGGTTAAAACCTCGGGTCAGGGACCTGGGCTCGGCTCCCCACACTCTGCGAACTGCGCTGGCCCTTACTGCAGGGCTGCTGGGCTGTCCTCAGTGGGAGGTTAGCTTCTCTGTGTCATTCTTTGGGTGCTGGGGCTCCAGAAGTTGTTCAGAGTTCCCTTTTACATAGTTTGGAGGTAATTTGGGGGGAGAGAGCCTTGGACGTTCTTTTTCTACTCTGGCCCCTTTACATTATTAAAAATTGTTGTAGACACCAAGAAACTCAAATATATAGATATTGACCAAATTAAAATGTACATATAAAAAGTACTCCACGGGTGGCTAGGTGGTGCAGTGAATAGAGCCCCAACCCTGAAGGAGGACTTGAGTTCAAATCTGGCCTCAGACAGTTAACACACAAACACACACACACACACACACACACACACACAAAACTAGTTGTAGGACCTTGGGCAAGTCACTTAACCCCAATTGCCTTATCTTCCCCTCTCAAAAAAAAAAGTAGTCCATTTTAAAATAATAGTAAATATGTTAATAGTAATAACTTTTTATAAAAAATAATTTTATTTTTCAAAGCAAAAAATAGTGAAAAGAATTCAGTTTCACATACTTTTGTATATCTTTAATTTCTGTCTTAATAAAATTCAACTGATTTTATATTCAATATCTGATTCTGTATTCAATCTTTTGTGATATTGTTTTGTTGAAGTATAGGAAGAAAACCTGACCTTACATGGACACTAAGTTGAAAAAAGGAAGAATGCTTTAATAAGCAAATAATTTCAGTATTTTTGTAAAAAAAAATTTTGACTTCATGAATTTGACCTTATGAAAGGTTCTTGGAGGTCCCAAAAGTTCTGCAAACTATGCTTCAAGAAATGCGGCTCTAAAGGCAACATATTCCATTACTGAATGTCTCCAATTGTGACACTGATACTAAATTTACTTTCCTTCTATTTCCACCTATTTTCCTACTTCTACCCTCAGGGATCAAACATAAATATACTTCCCTCAAATTATTGTTATCTATCATTTTCTCATAAAATCTTCTTAACTAAGCTAAACAAGTTTAGGTCCTTTAACCAATCTTTTTATGACATTGTCTCCAGGTTGCTCATTGTTTGAAGTCCACATTTTTGGATATATTCCAGATTCTTGCTATTCTTACAACATAGAACACAAAATTTAACACAAATATACCATGTGTGGTTGGAGCAGGGAAGAGTAGAATTAGATAATTATCTCCCTTGTTCTGGATATTTTGCCTCTTTTTAATGTCCCTTAACATCAAATTATCTTTTTTGGCTGTTACTGTTGTCTCATACTGAGCTTGCAATGTGCTAAAACCCCCATAATTTTTACATGTGTTCTATTGTGTAGCCATAGTCCCTCAATTTTGTGAGGTTGTGAGCTTTTGATGTTGATGTCTTGAGCCTGAATGTAGTATCTTACATAAACCTTTGCTACATTTCATCATACAGGAACCAGCTGATTATCTTAATATATATATATAAATATTTTTGCATCACAGTTTATCTGTACAATGTTAGTTTCACTCCCAACATCACATCTGCATCATACTAGAAAAGTAATTCATAGAAATGTTTGGACCTGAGTTCAAATCAACCTCATACACTTGACAGTTACTAGTTGTGTGAGCTTGGTCAAATCACTTAACCCCAATTGCCTTGCCTTTCCCCCTAAAAAAAAAATATTAAATAGTACCAAAGTAGAGAAAAATTCCTGGGACACTTAGTTCAACATTTGCCAACAAATTGACATGGAGCTATTAATGTTTACTCTCTGAGTCTGGTCATTCAATCAATTTCAAATATGACTTGTCCCCAAAAGAAACATAATCATACTAAGAACTGAAATTTACATAGCATTTTGAAATTTGCAAAAACACTTAAGCTACATTTTATCACTTAACCTCACAACATACCTCTTAGTGTCATTATTCTCATTTTGTAAATGAGAAATTTGAGATTCAAAGAGATTAATAGACTTGCTCATGGACACATATTTAGTAAATGCAAGAGAAAAGGATATAAACAAGTTTTCATGTTTCCAAATCCAAATACCTGTCCCACTAGACCACTCTGACAATTTAAGAAACTTCATCAAATTCTTTGCTGAAATCTCAGTCAGATATGTAGAATTTTTCTCCTGATCAAATGGCATAAAAGTCATATTCATCAGATTCAAAGATGATCTGAAGTTTTCAATGACTATGTCAGTGAATTATAAAATCCAGTATTTTCTATAAAGTTTTAAAGTATTTAAATATTGTTGTAATGACAAGAGTGAGTGTACTAATAAAAATAGTCCACATAAATATGGAAAAATTTATTACTGATAGACAGTAGAGAAATAATTTTTGATCCATAGAAATTCATGAAAGGAAAAAAAAAACTACGAAATAGGTCTTAGGTCTATATAGTCTTCTTTTGGGGCAACTAGGTAATACAGTGGATAGAGTGTCAGATCTTGAGTATCAGGAAGATTCATTTTCCTGAATTCAAATCTGCCCTCAGACACTTACTAGCTGTGTGACCCTGGGCAAATCACTTGACTCTATTTGTCTCAGTTCCTCACCTATAAAATGAACTGGAAAAAGAATGCCAATATCTTTGCCAAGAAAAGCCCAATTGAGGTCACAAAGAGTCAGATATAACTGAAAAAACCAAACAACAAACAGCTTTCTGTCAGTTTTGCAGTACCTGTGACAGAATCATTAAAAACAGAACAGATGATAGTAGGGCTTACAGTTTTAGTCTATATATCAATATCAACTTGACTTTTGGCATTATCAATGTAAGATGTTTTTGTAAAGACAAACAACTTGATAGCTTATTGAAGGGAATGAACCACAACAATATTATCACAATAAATGAAAATGGAAGACATAAGAAACTTGCAACTAACTCACAGGTTGGAAGGTAAAATGTGAGCTCTCTTCTTAAGCTGAAAGACAACAAGAAATATCATGTCATGGAAAACTTTATAATCTTTCCTGGCAATACTAATAATGAACATAATTAAAATGACCAACACGACCAATTATTATGAAGTGGTTTTGTCTGTGTGTGTGTGCATGCACAAACACATGTGCACACATGTGTGCATGCACAAACACATATACATGCTAATCTCTTACAGAGGCTGAACTGGGAGAGAAATTCTATTAAGAAATTGGTAAGGGGTGCCTAGGTGGTGCAGTGAATAGAACACCAGCCCTGAAGTTAGGAGGACCTGAGTTCAAATCTGGCCTCAGATAGTTAACACTTACTAGCCCTGTGACTTTGGGCAAGTCACTTAACTCCAATTGCCCTGATTTCCTCCCTCCAAAAATAAAAAAAAAAAAAAGAAAATGGTAAGTTCAGTAAAATCAATTCATACTTACACTGTAACTCAATAACGTCACTGTGGAGGTGGGCACATTCAAAGACAATATAGTTAAAAGGAATTTAGAAGTTAAAAAAAAAAAGTCAAACGCTTATAGACTGGGGTAGCTAGGTGACATAGTGAGTAGAGCACCAGCCCTGGAGTCAGGAGAACCTGGGTTCAGATCCAGCCTCAGACACTTGACACATACACACAAAAACTAGCATATGACCTTGGGCAAGTCACTTAACCCAATTGCCCTACCCTCCCCCCTCCATAAAGCGAAAACAAAACAAAACAAAAAAAAAAGCTTATGGACCAACCAAAGACTTCTTCTCTGTATTATAAGTTCTTCCTTCGGGGCGGCTAGGTGGTGCAGTGAATAGAGCGTCGGCCCTGGAATCAGAAGGACCTGAGTTCGGAGCCGGCCTCTGACACTTAATCCATACAAACAAAAAAACCTAGCCGTGTAACCTTGGGCAAGTTACTTAACCCCAATTGCCCTAAAGGGGCGGCTAGGTGGCGCAGTGAGTAAGAGCGCCGGCCTCGGAGTTTGGATGACCCGAGATCAGATCCTGCCTCAGAAAATGAGCACCCACGCATAAATAATGACTAGCCGTGTAACCTTGAGCAAGTTACTTAACCGCAATTGCTTTAAAAAAAAAAAAAAAGTTCTTCCTTCAAGAAGAAAGTCAGAAGGCATTAGATAAGGTGATGATCAAACTATATGGGGACATATAGAAAAGACTTTTTAACAGACAAAAAAGCTCATCTTGTCATTTGTGAATACATACCCAGAGTGCATACCCAGAGTGCAGTGTAACCATTGCTAGAAAAAGACTTAAAATAAAAAACAAATTTAAAGAAAGGATTAACACACACACGCACACACATGCACACCTACATACATACATATACATATAACTTATACAATCACTGTAGCTCTAACTTAGATTTTTTAAATAAACAATCAACTGTAAAAAAATAAGATATGGATTAAGTAAATGTCACTGACTTTGATAATCATGATTTCCTATAGAAGATTAAGCCATGTAAAGCAGCTTCCAAACTAAGACTACCAAAATGTCTCAGAACAATCCTCCACCAAACAACCTCCTTTCCAAACAGAAAACATAAAAATGAAGATAAATACCACTTTAAGATGTAAATTTATTTACAAAATACTACAAAGGGAGGTGGTAAAAAAAATTAAATACTATTTCCTCAAAAATCATGGAAATGTTGCAGGTGAAAATAGACCTAAAAAAAAAAAAAGATGTGCTTTCAGATAAAATTAAATAAATTTTAAAATATCTGTAAATTAAAGTGGAAGGACAATAATCAATTAACAAATAATCCTAAAGCACCTCAAGTAGAGTTATAAGATATAGTAGAGATCCAAGTAGAAAGTGTAAAACATCTCCTACTCACAAGCAACTTAAGATTTTAATGAGGGCAGGGGAACAAGTATATGTGAAAATATATACATCATCATTTAAAAGTAAATGAATACATTATTTACAAAGTATTTAAACATAAGACAGTTTAGGAGAAAAGACATTAGTTGCTGAGGGAATTGGAAAAGGCTTCATGTAGAAGACAATGTTTGTTCTATATCTTAAACAAAGGGCATTCTAGGCATGTGGCAAGACCAGTAAAAGTCATGAAGGCAGGAAATGATATATTTTGTGATGAATCTCAGCGAGGGTGGGATGGTTGAGGGTGGAAGGGATGGATAGGACTTTAAAAGCTAAACAAATGAGTTTATATTTTATATTAGATGCAATTACAAACCATTGGAATTATTCAAGTAGGAGAGCCATATGATTAGATCTGTATTTAAGGATGATTATTTTAGAAAGAAAAAGCCAAAAAAAATTACATATTTGTCACAGTTTCCATAATAGTCTATAAACAGTGATTTAAATGAAACTTACCTCTAATGTGCTACAGGAAGAAGTGAAATTACCCTGAAGAAGACGAACTTAGGATGAATGATTATAAATATGAAACAAATCTGTACTGGAAGAAACAAAATTTTGAAAGCATAAAGAGATCAGTTTTTCAGATCTAAAGACAAGTTGAAATTAAATATTTAAGAGGAGAGTAAATCCTAAGAATTATATTGATTTTTAGAAACCAATCAATTAATACCCACTTCCCAATATTCATATCTTTTCTTTATGAGAATAACGTACATTAAGAAAACTCAATGTAAATGAGAAGGTAACTGGTAGACTTCCACAATTTTCTTTAGTAAACCATAACTTCATAGCCACAATTAGATGAAATATTTCAAGGATATAAGACCCTATTGTGTTTATTGTTTGCAGATTTTGTATATGTGTATACACATACCTACATATATATGCATACTGTAAGTGTATGTGTGTATGGAATCCTTCCCAGAATGAAGTATTTAAATGCATAAAATAAAACATACATGATTAGAAAAGAAATGAAATATATATAATTAAAATTATCTTTGCCTTCATTTTTTTAAGTCCACAGGTCCAATTAAGAGCCAGTGCTTTAGTATTTCATCTAATAAAATGTCTTCCTGTACTTCCTAAAATTATATAACATTTATTGACATACCAAGAGAATTACTTAATTTTAAAAATTAAAGCTTTTAGCTATATACTGCCTAGAAATATTCACCATTGTCACAAAGAATGTATGGTACATAGTTTCAATTGAAGTAGGATTTCTTATGATTGGCAAAATTTTCCTGGGTCTTCTGTTTGCAGAAAATCTGATGTTGGGGTGGCTAGGTGGCGCAGTGAGTAGAGCGCCAGCCCTGGATTCAGAAGGACCTGAGTTCGGATCTGGCCTCTGACACTTAACGCACACAAACAAAAACCTAGCCGTATGACCTTGGGCAAGTCACTTAACCCCAACTGCCCTCCAAAAAAAAAAAAATCTGATGTTGATTGCATGGAGCCCTATGTTATTACATAACCATGTCAATGAGAATCATGATAACTGAAAAGAGATCAGCCTAATGATTTAGTGAAGAAAAAAAAACACGTCAATGAAGATTGACTATAACATTAAATTGGATAAGCAACCTACTAAAAATGTTGGAACATTTAATTAATCGAAAAATATTCTTTAAGCTTCTATTTTCAAGATCTTGCAGCAAGATGGCACAGTGTATAGAATGGCAGGTCTGGAGTCAGGAAGACTTTTCTTCCCAAGTTCAAATCTGGCCTCAGACACTTACTAGTTGTATGGTCCTGGCCAAGTCATTTAACCTTATTTGCCCCATTTTCCTATCTATAAAATTATCTGGAAAAGGAAACAGCAAGCCATTGCAGGATCTTTGTCAAGAACATCCCAAATGGGGTCAGATATGACTGGAAAACAACTGAAAAGCAGTAATAACAATAACATTGTTTAAGGAGATAGAGATAGATAATTTATTAAATATTAAATTTATTTTATTTATTATATTTATATTATTAAAGATTAAAGATATGATAAGCATTTTGAGTATAAATGCAGTCAGGAAAAATTGACAGTTCAAGGAACTTAATATATAACAAAAAATATAATGCATAAAAGGGAACATGATTTAGAGATTCAAAAAGGTGTAAAAACCTGGTGAGTCAGAAGTAGAGCCAATAGAAAAGTGAGCATGATGGCTTGGCATCTGGTTTGGAGAAGAAACATTAATAAGAGGAAGAAACCATGGGAGAAGAGGCATCTCCTAGACAAATTTGCTGCCAGGGTAGTGATAGAAAATTTGGAAGAGTTAAGAGCAGTACTGGGAGAGAATATATGGACTATAGCATTCTAAATACATATTATCTTTTGTAGTCATTACTCTTGGACAATATACTCTTCCCATAGCTGAAGTGGAGGTAGGGCAAATTATAGATTACATTTAGGAAATCCTCGTGGGCATTCACTGGTCTCAGCTCCCACACAGAGAATCTTTTTTTTTTTTAAATTTTTGTTGCCAACAATCTCTTAGTGATGCTTTCAAACCACTGGACAAGTGTCTACTGTATTCAAAGTATTTTGTTCAATACAAAAAGGAGATCAGAAGAAATTGTAAGGAAATGAAAATCATTGTCTATATGTCATAAAAATGGCACCATTTTTAATAGTGTTGCTTGTAGGTTTTGAAATCTCATGGTACTGTTTAGTTACCACAGGTGAAAAGCAAAGGTCTGAATGCAATTGAATAAACATTTTTCAAGTGTCCATGTTTTCAAGGCATTATCTAATGGCAGCCTGGACACTCCCAATTATTGGAGTTTGTTTTATTTTTCCAGTATTTCAATGTATTTATTTATTTTTATTTTCAACATTCATTTCTACAAGCCTACTGAATACCCCTTCTCCCAATCTGTTCTCTTATATCCTCCCCCAACTTCCCCCAAACTTTCTAGTAGGGCAAGATGATTTCTATTCCCCAGTGCCTGTATATCTTATTTCCCATTTGCATGTAAAAAAATTAACATTTGTTTTTAAAATTTGGTTTCCAGATTCTTTCTCTTCTTCCATCCTCACCCACCTCACTGGAAAGACAAGCAATTCAATATAGGTTGTACATGTGTAGTTAAACAAAACATTTCCATGGTGGTTACATTGTGAGAAACTAACTATATTTCCCTCCATCCTTTCCTCCCCCCACTTATTCTATTTTCTCCTTTTACCATTTCCCTTTTCAAAAGTGTTTGTTTCTAACTACCATCTCCACCAATCTGCCCTCCCTTCTATTATCCTCCCTCTTATCCCCTTCCCCCCCACTACTTTCCTGTAGGGTAAGATGCCCAACTGAGTACATATGTTATTCCTTCCTTAAACCAAATTCAATTCCCTTTCACCTTCCTGCTCTTCCCCTCCATTGTAACAGTTTTCTCTTGCCTCTTTTATAGGAGATAATTTACCCTATTCTATCTCTCCCTTTACCTTTCTCCCAATATATTCCTCTCTCACTTTTTAATTTTATTTTTAGATATCATCCTTTCATATTCAACTCTTCCTGTGCCCTCTGCCTATGTATACATGTACACACATATACACACACTTGAATACATATTTATACACAGATACATCCTCTTATACATACATATATATTCCCTTCAGCTATCCTCATACTGAGAAAAGTCTGATGAGTTTAAATTATCATTTTTCCATGTAAGAATGAAAATAATTCAACTTTAATAAGTTCCTTATTATTTCTTTTTCCTGTTTACCTTCTCATGTTTCCCTTGCTTCTTGTATTTGAAAGTCAAATTTTCTGTTCAGCTCTGTTTTTTTCATCAAGAATGCTTGAAAATGGAGGCGGAGCCAAGATGGCGGAAAGGAAGCAGTAACCTCGCTGAGCTCCTCTGTCACTAAGTCCAAAAGGGTAAATCTGAGCAGATTCCGGAGTGACGAAGCCCAGTGGAAGACAGAGTGTGGCAGAATCCAGCCCAGGAGGTTGCCCAGAGTGTCCGCACAGGTCGAGCGCAGAGCGCGTGGGGTCTGCACAGCTCAGACCTAAGAGCAGGCAAGCAGACTACACCAGAGAGAGAAAAAGCCCCAGCCTGCAGACTTACCAAGGACGAATCGCAATCATCTGGCAGAGGGAACGGATCATTGGAGCCAGGTAGGAGAGTCGGGCCCCCAGTGGAGAGAGTGGCTTCTCAGGCTACATTCAGCCCCCAGCCTGGAAATTTAGAAACTGCCTGCCTGTATGATACAGGGGCTGGAATGGCAAAGTAAATTCTAGCTGCTCAGATCCTCCCATCCCTCCTCCATGAAGCAGAAAACCCAAAGATAAGTCTCCCACCCAGATTGAAATCCCAAGTTAATAGAAATAGCCTCAGGCTTGAGAATCTCCAAGAAAGGGTGTAACTGAGACAGCCAGGAATCTGAAGAGAAGAGAGGGAGGGGACCCAACTAGCCCCACCTCACCTCACCAACAAAAGCCTACTTATAGCCCAGGGGTATAGAAGCAGAAATCTGAAGTGGTCAGACTCATCCCCACCTACACATCTACATTCCTCACTGACTTCCCTGACTTAGCCATAAACCAGCCACCCAGAGGTATTCAAAGTCAAGGATCAGGCCCCAAACTCATAGCCTGAGACACTAAGAAACAGGAAGTCACAATGGGAAGGAAGGAAGCTGAAAAGGAGAAGGGGAAGGCAAGAAAGTCTATTCGAGCATACTATGCAGGGCAAGAACAACAAAACACACAGGACAATATATACTCTCTGCCCACACCAGAGACCACAGAAGGAAACATGATCTGGTCTCAAGCCCAAATAGCATTCCTGGAGGAGCTTAAGAAAAATTTTAAAGACCAAATCAGGGAGGCAATGACCAACTTGGAAAAAGAAAATACCTCCCTAAAAAAGGAACTTCAAAAACTTACTGAAGACCATAATTCAATAAAAATTAGATACAACCAAACTGAAACTCAGAACTCTATGATGCAGCAGGAGTCAATCGAAAAAAACAAGATGATCGAAAAATTGCAAGAAAATGTAAAATATCTCACTGGAAAAATAACTGACCTAGAGAACAGATGCAGGAGAGACAACCTAAGAATTATTGGTCTACCAGAAAGCCACGATGAGAAAAGCAGTCTAGACAACATCCTCCAAGAGATTGTCAAAGAAAACTGTCCTGAGGTCCTGGAATCAGAAGATAAAATAGCTATTGATAGAATTCACCGGACTCCTCCTGAAAGAGATCCAAAACTGAAAACTCCAAGAAATATAGTAGCCAAATTCCAGAATTATAAGATTAAAGAAAAAATTCTACAAGCAGCCAAAAAGAAACAATTCAAATATTGAGGAACTACAGTTAGGATCACACAGGACCTAGCAGCTTCTACATTAAAAGAGCAGAGGGACTGGAATTTGATATTTCGTAGGGCAAGAGAGCTAGGACTACAAACAAGGATTAACTACCCGGCAAAACTGAGCATAATCTTTCAGGCAAGGAGATGGACATTTAATGAAGTAAGGGACTTCCAGACTTTCCTAATGAAAAAGCCAGAGCTCAATGGAAAATTTGATCTCCAATTACAAGACTCCAGAAGAACATAAAAAGGTAAACAAAGGTAACATAGACTCACACATGCAGAAGTGCACATACCCACACCCACAAACACAAGCTCATTACCTGGGATGCAACAAGAGCAAAATGTTCACATCCCTATATGTGGAGCTGATAACTGTCAATATTTGAAATCTCTATGATTATCATGACCTGTAAAAGGGTTATACTTAGAGGGTGTGGGTATGAATGCACTAACATGGAGTCTAAAAAAAAAAAAAGACTATTAAGGGGACCAATGGTACTGTAATGGGAAAAAGGAAAGGATGAGCTAGGAAAAGGTAAAATATGCCATCTGAAGAGGCATCAAAACACACTATAGAAGAAGGGAAAGTAAGAGGGAGAGGAACATCATTTAAACACTATTCTCCCTGGTTCTGGTTCAAAGAAGGATCAAATTAATCAGTTAAGTTTAAGAATCTAACATGAATAGACACATAAATTCATTAAATAGAGGAATTGGAGGGAGGGAGAGGAGCACTGTTTGAAATTTACTCTCATTGGTTTGGAATCAAACGGGAGTAATTTACTCTGATAAGTATAAAAATTTATTGTGTCCTATAGATAGTGGGAGGGTAAGGGCGGGGTGAAAAGGAGGAGACTAAAGGGAGGGATTATAAGGGAGGGAAATAGTAGTAAGGGGAGAGGGTAGGTTAAGAAGGGGGGTCACTGGGTGGGAACACTGAGGGAGGGGGCGGTCAAAAGGAAAACTTCAAGGAGGGGAAGGGAGAAGGAATAAACAAAAATATAAACAGGGGAGGGAATAGGATGGAAGGGAAGAGACAGATAGTCATCATTACTGTGAATGTGAATGGGATGAACTCTCCCATAAAACAGAGGCAGATAGCAGAATGGATTAAAAACCAAAATCCTACAATATGCTGTCTACAAGAAACACATTTGAAACAAAGGGATACCCACAGGTAAAGGTAAAAGGTTGGAGTAAAATTTATTATGCCTCAGCTAAAGTAAAAAAAGCAGGGGTAGCAATACTTATCTCAGATAAAGCAAAGGCAAAAATAGATCTAATTAAAAGAGATAAGGAAGGAAACTATATCCTACTAAAAGGCACCATTGAGAATGAAGCAATATCACTACTTAATATATATGCACCAAGTGGTATAGCATCCAAATTCCTAGAGGAGAAGTTAAAGGAATTAGAGGAAGAAATAGATAGCAAAACTATACTAGTGGGGGACCTTAATCTCCCCCTCTCTGAACTCGATAAATCTAACCTCAAAATAAACAAGAAAGAAGTTAAGGAGGTGAATAGAATCTTAGAGAGACTAGATATGATGGATCTCTGGAGAAAACTGAATGGGGATAAAAAGGAATTTACTTTCTTCTCAGCAGTGCATGGTACATACTCAAAAATAGACCATGTACTAGGGCATAAAAACCTCACAATCCAGTGCAGAAAGGCAGAAATCTTAAGTGCATCATTCTCAGATCATGATGCAATAAAAATTATATGCAATAAAGGGCCATGGAAAGATAGACTAAAACTAATTGGAAATTAAACAATTTAATCCTAAAAAATTGGTGGGTCAAACAAGAAATTATAGAAACAATCAATAATTTCATTCAAGAGAATGATAATAATGAGACAACATACCAAAATTTGTGGGATGCACTAAAGGCAGTTCTCAGGGGAAGTTTTATATCCCTGAGTGCATACTTAATTAAAGCAGAGAGAAGGGAGGTCAGTGAATTGGACATGCAATTGAAAAAGCTAGAAAAAGAACAAATTGAAAATCCCCAATTTAGTACTAAATTAGAAATACTGAAAACCAAAGGTGAGATTAATAAAATTGAAATTAAGAATGCTTGAAAATCCTCTGTTTCATTGAATGACCATATTTTCTCCTGGAGCATTATACTCAGTTTGGCTAGGTAGGTGATTCTTGGAATTAATCCTAGCTCTTTTGACCTCTGGAATATCATATTCCAAGCCCTTTGATCCCTTAATGTAGAAACGGCTAGATGTTGTGTTATCATAATTGTGTTTCCACAATACTCAAATTTTTTTCTTCCTGACTGCTTGCAGTATTTTCTCCTTGATCTGTTAACTCTTGAATTTGCTTATAACATTCCTAAGAGTTTTCTTCTTGGGATCTTTTTCAAGAGGCAATTAGTGAATTCTTTCATTTCTATTTTGTCCTCTGATTCTAGAATATCAGGGCAATTTTACTTGATAATTACTTGAAAGGTGATTTCTAGGCTCCTTTTTTATCCTGGCTTTCAGTTAGTCCAAGAATTCTTAAATGAACTCTCCTGGATCGATTTTCCAGGTGAGTGTTTTTTCCAAAGAGATATTCCACATTGCCTTCTATTTTTTAATTTGTTTGGATTTATTTTATAGCATCTTGATTTCTCATAAAATCATTAGCTTCCATTTGCTCCAATCTAATTTTGAAGGAATTCTTTTCTTCAGTGAGTTTTTGAGATTCCTTTTCCATTCAGACAATTTGGATTTTAAGGCATTCTTCTCCTCATTGACTTTGTGGGCCTCTTTTGTCATTGAGTTAATCTACTATGATAATGTTGAGCATAGCTAGACATGTACAACATATACTGAATTACTTATCTCCCAAGAAGGAATGGGTGACAAGGGAGGAAGGAAATGGATCTGAAATTCGAGGTCGTAACATTAAATGTTTCAAATATATATATAAATACTATTAATAATACTCTTTTGCTTGTAATTGGGAGATAAGATGTTTCAAATATATATAAATACTATTATTATTACTCTTTTGCCTATAATTGGGAAATAAGATGTGCAGGCATTGGGACACAAAGATTCACCTTCCTCTAATGGAAAAGTCGATGGGGGTATAGGAGAAGGTATGGGAGAGAGCAGATTTGAGGAAGCAATATCTTGTGGGACTGCTATTCTGGGAGGTTGGGTAGGGGAATAATGGGGGGAAAATGATTGTAACTCAAAATCTGGCGGAAATGAATGATGTAAAACAGAAGTTAATAAAGCATTTGTTTAAAAAATAAATTAATTAAAATTAAAAAAAAATGATGAGTAGTATTTACTACATACTTTTAGAAAAAAGTAAACAATATGAAATGGAAATTCATGGTTTTAAATTGAATTCTCTTTTTAATGTTGTGCTGTGTCCATGGAAATGTTCTTTTTCTGTGTGTCTTTTTGTATTTAACTTCAAAATGGATAAAGAATTTAAAAAACAACATCTGCTATATATCAAGCCTAAATCTATTCACTGGAGATATGAAGATAGAAACCAGGGTCCCTGTCCTTAAGATGCTTGTCAAATGGTAAAATAAGAGCAGAATGTACTCATCCACTACCTATATCTTGGGAAGTTATCAAAATGAGAATTCTTTGGCCATGAGAGCCATAGTGTGACCCTAAATTTGAAGTCAGAAGACCTGAGTTCAATTCCTGGTTTTTCCACCTATTACCTATGTAACACTTATGCAAGTCTCTTCAATTTTCTGGTCCTCAGTTTTCTCAGCTATAAGAAAAAATTCAAGCTAGAAGATATCCAAGGTTTCTGTGGTCTATAAACCTATGGTCATCATCGGCATATCTTTCCCAAGAAAAAGTTTTTTTTCTTCCTTCCTCCCTCCCTCCCTTCCTTCCTTCCTTCCTTCCTTCCTTCCTTCCTTCCTTCCTTCCTTCCTTCTTTCCTTTCACAAAACCTTAAATCTGGTTCAGTCTGAATCTCATAGATTGGACCACAACAAGTCCCAACCCCAACCTCCACTTAATGTCTGTATTTTGGACCCTCCTGGCTTAGAGTGAATGATAACTGTTTCTCTTTGGAATAGCAATCCTTAGATTCTTCCTCTCCCAGCTTGATTTTTTCTTCTTTTTTCTAATTAAAGGGGCCATCTCTTGACTCACATCTTTTTTTTTTTAAACAAATGCTTTATTAACTTCTGTTTTACATCATTCGTTTTCACCAGATTTTGAGTTACAATCATTCCCCCCCGTTATTCCCCTACCCAACCTCCCAGAATAGCAGTCCCACAAGATATCACTTCCTCCAATCTGCTCTCTCCCATACCTTCTCCCACACCCCCTTCGACTTTTCAATTAGAGGGAGGTGAATCTTTGTGTCCCAATGCCTGCACATCTTATCTCCCAATTATAAGCCAAAGAGTATTAATAATAGCATATATATATATTTGAAACATTTAATCTTAAGACCTCGAATTTCAGATACATTTCCTTCCTCCCTTGTCAGCCATTCCCTCTGGGGAGATAAGTAAGACATGTTGTACATGTCTAGCTATGCAAAACATTATCATAGTAGATATATTGTACAAGGTTGCTTATAATTCCCTCCCACTCATCCCACCCCCCCACCTGGTCCATTCCCTACAGGATCCTGTCCCTCTTCTATAGTGGGTACTTCCAACCTCCCCTCCCCACAAGGATGCCCTTCCATCCATCATCTCTCCACTCACCCACTTCCCCCTATTCGCTGCAGGTTGAGATATCCCATTTAATATGTATGTCATTCTCTCCCTGAACCTAATTCAATGAGAATGTGGTTTTGCCTTTTTTGCCTTCCTATTCTCCCCCTCCCTTGCAACCACTTCCCCTTGCTTCTTCTACATGAGATAGTTTACCCTACCCTGTCTCTCCCCATCTCCTCTTGCCACTTTCCTCTCTCACCTCATAATTTCATCCCTTGAGTATTCTCCCTTCCCGAACAAATTCAACCTATGCCTTCTATCCATATATAACTGTAACCATATACACACACATTCACATATGTATTTATATGACCACATACCCTTCTTCCATTATTTTCATAATGAGAAAGATATCATCAGTCACAGTTATTGCTTTTCCATATAGGAATGTAAATAGTTGAACTTTGATAAATTCCTTTTGATTTCTTTTCCCTGATTACCTTCTCAGGCATCTCTTGCTTCTTGTGTCTGGATGTCAAATTTTCTATTCAATTCTGTTTTTTTCCTCAAGAATGCTTGAAAATCCTCTATTCCACTGAATGACCATATTTTCCCCTGAAACAGAATACTCAGTTTTGCTGGGTAGGTGACCCTTGGGTTCATTCCCAGTTCTTTTGCCCTCTGGAATATCATATTCCATGCCCTTTGATCCCTCAGTGTAGAAGCTGCCAGGTCCTGGGCTATTCTGATTGTTTTTCCACAATATTGAAATTGTTTCTTCCTGGCTGCTTGTAGTATTTTCTCCTTGACCCAAATACTGGTCCCAAAGTCCATAGGACACTAACCTCTTACTTTGTTCTAGGCATGTCTATGTTGCTGGATTCGCCACAGTTGCTGGAGTTCTGGGGTCTCTCCAGCAGGCTGCTGGTCCTGCCACCCTGGAGATAAAACCTCAGCTCACTCGGATCTGAGCTCCACTCGCCTCGGCTCCCTGCGCTCTGTGCACTGCGTGCTGCTGGCTCACAGACTGCTTTGCTGGTTCTTCCTGCAGGGCTGCTGGGCTGTCCTCAGTGGGAGGTTAGCTTCTCTGTGTCGTTCTGTGGGTGCTGGGGCTCCAGAAGTTGTTCAGAGTCCCTTTTTACATAGTTTGGGGGGAATCTGGGGGAAGAGTGGCTTGGATGAGAGTTAATCTATTTTTAAGGTGGTGTTTTCTTCAGGATTTTGGGGGCTCTCCTTTAGGAGTCTGGTGACTCACTTTTCATGATTTTCTTGCATCATTCTCATTACCCTTTCCAATTTTTCCTCCAATTCTCTTACTTGATTTTCAAAATTCTTCTTGAGTTCCTCCATGGCTTTCAATCCACTCATATTTTTTTTTTTCTTGAAAGCTTTTGATGCAGGAGTTTTAACTTCTTCATTGTCTTCTTCTGGCTCCTTGATTTGATCCTTTTGTCCCCCAAAAAGTATTCTGTGGTCTGATTGTGCTTCTTCTGATTGATTATCTTGCCAGTGAATTACTTGACTTTGGAGATCTTTGCCATGGCAATACTCTGCTTCCAGAATTGAAAGATCTGTGTCCAAATCACTGGGATTTTCCCAGTTGTTGTTTGAGATGTTGTCTGAGCTATGAGGAAGGCACACTCTCTACAACCACACTCTCTACAAGCTCTGGCACAGTGGCCACACACTCCACCCACCCAATACTGTGACACAGATCCTTGCATGTCACAAGGATGACACTGTCAAAGCAAGAGCTATTACCCTCTAAATGGTTGCTTTGTCCCCCTACAATCTGTAGGCCAGGAGGTTCCTAGGCAGCCACACAGCAGCAGCTGCAGCCACTGTGACTCCACTATCTCCTCCCCTGCCTGACTGTGCCCTTTAGTTCCAACAGAGATCCCCACTGACCATTTACTTTCTCTTTGGCATTTATGGGTTGAGAAGTGTGGAAACCATCACAGCTACAGGTGATTCACTCTCATGAAGTCTGCTCTGGCCAGTTTGCTCCACGGATCGGGGCCACCTAGGGTCTGAGTCTGCATGGCTCACACTTGACTGAGTTCTGTTTCCAGTGTGGTGATAGACCCTTTCTGTTGGTCTGCCAGGCTGCCTTCAGTGGGAGATTTGTTTCTCTCTGTCACTTTGTAGGTTCTGTAGGTCTAAAATTTATTTAGAGTCATATTTTATGAGCATTGTAGGTGGTTGGAGTGGGAGTTCAGAGAAGTTCCTGCTTTTACTCTACCATTTTGCCTCCACCTCTGGGGTTTGTTGATTAGAGGATGCCATGTTTGGAAGTATGCTTTAAGGAAATCATTATAGCATGTAGCCTATGAAATTTTGTTGACAGAATTCATTACTTTAGCTTAGGAATTCAAGATGAGCTTCCACCCAAGGAGACAATCCCAAGATACAGAGCTAAACATACAATCATATAATACTGTCACAGGTACTAGTGACCTTATGCCATCATAGACCTTTTCACTATCCATCTTTATTCCTGACATAGTTATTTTATGATAGGCAATTATTTCCCATAGTCCACTGGCTTCTGCCTTTTAGTCTCTGGTAATCTTCTTTCCTTAGTAGGAACTTGAGAGTTTATCTCTATCTTAAAAAAGGATATGCATGTCACTGAACAGGAGCAGAGGGCAGAACCTAAGAATAAGATTTTAGATTTTGACTTATTTGGTTTTAGGGGAGGATTGCTAATGAGGTTTGCTCATCTCCCATACATTCCAGAAACTATGTTGACAGAAAATAGAGACATAATGACTCTACTAAGAACCCTAGCCAGCAATAGCATAGGGGCAGCACAGATTGATAATTAAAATGATTGAATCAAATATTTTCCAAACATTGAGCATGGCAATCAAGTCAATAAGTATTTATTAGCTACTTCCTGGGTATCAGGTAATTTCTGGGGATACAAAGAGGCAAAAACAGATCCTGCACTCAAGTTAATTGCAGTTTAATGGGAGATAGAACATGTAAATAGCTACGTACAAACAAAATATGCATATATAATATACATGTATAAACAAATATGCAATGTATACATACATATACAGGATATATTTTGTATGTCTGAATACATATAAGTAAAATGTAATACAACTATGCATGCTGTGTGTGTTGTCTTTCACATGTATGTTTATATTCATGTGTGCACATCTGTAAACATGTTTGTGTATATGTTTATATCTGTACAC
This sequence comes from Gymnobelideus leadbeateri, assembly GCA_011680675.1. Classification (NCBI taxonomy): domain Eukaryota; kingdom Metazoa; phylum Chordata; class Mammalia; order Diprotodontia; family Petauridae; genus Gymnobelideus; species Gymnobelideus leadbeateri. Next base: position 148,524 of record WOXC01004248.1, on the reverse strand, counting down.
ATTTTTGTGTGTATAGTGATATATGCAGTATATATACATGCACAATTCACACTGACCATGTTGCTTGTATATATTCACATGCATCATTTCATGCATGTGCATATATACACATATGATGTATAGTAATTTCAGAAATAAGACACTTGCATTAAATTGGAAAATCCAAGACTTTTTGAATAGGGTAGGAGTTTAGTTAACACTTGAAGGAAGCCAAAGAAGCCTATAAAGAACAATAAGAAAATCCTGCATGTGAGATAGCCAGTGAAATATATCATTGTATGGAATTGGTATTGATGTTGTTCTTGTTCTGTGTGTATGTATGTTAGTCCTGATTTGCGATTTAATTGCCATAAAGAATTCCCAATGTGAAATGTGCCCTCATAATGATACAAATTAGCAATTCATTCATAAGTTACAGTTCTTAAAATTGCCTAGGTCACTGAGTGATTAAGCTGCTATATGATTTTATAGCTTGTGTATGCCCCAGGCAACATTTGAATTCAGATTTCCATTACCAGCCTTCTCTTTATCACTCTGTTGGTGTATTAATTGTCATTTTGGGGGAGGATTAGGTTGAAGTGGGAGGAATTGTTTTTTAAGGAATTTTCATTTTCTTCTATACTTCTTTTCATTATATATTTTTCCAAAATCACTTCTGAGTAAAAAAAATAATTTCCATTCGTTCTTGGCATTTAAGAAAACTTCATTTGAAATAGTTGCTAAAAGAAAAAAAGGAAAGGAACAGAAATTTATATGCTATTTATAATTCTATACCATGTTTCTCCCACTTCAAAGCATAAATTGGCTTCTAATTTTGTTGAAGATTATTCTGCATACTAAGTAATGTATTGACTGGCAGGGAAGATCTCTGATAATAACAAATGCAGCAAGGAAAAAGATGTCAACTTCGTGGCAATTGACAAGATGGGTAGTCTTTCAACCAAAACTGTTATCTACAAGAAACTTGAGAACTAAGTGACAAAAATTCACCTCTAAAATGGTAGCTTGCAATGTTCCATAAATAGGAAGCATTTAAGTATCATAACTAATCTTTGTATCCCCACTCAAGACCTAAGAGTGTCTTGTGCATAACACTTGGTACACTATCTGTAGTTAATTATTGGAACTGGAAAAGGACCACAGGACTTTAAATTTTGCTTAGGAAGATGCATCTAGTGCAACTCTCTCAATTTACAGGTGAGGAAACTGAATTTGAGGAAGATTAAATGACTTGATCAAGGTCACACTTAAAATATGTGGCAATGAAATTCTTCAAAACTAGACACAGCAAATTTTCTACTGTAGCACTGTTGGTTTCAAAATTAATGATTCTATCTATAATTTGTCTGTATCATGCTGGTAAAACATGGTAAAGATTTAAAGTCAAAGTTAAAACATTTTTTGTTCTTGAAGTAGCAATATTTCATAATTTTACCATGTGTTTATAAATGTATCTTTAAAGTCCTGTGGTCCTTTTCCAGTTCCAATAATTAAATACAGATAACCTACCAAGTGTTATGTACAAGACACTCTTAGGTTTTGAGTGGGGCTATGTAATGGAAATGCAGATTTAAAGATCTTCCCTGCCCCTAGCTTAAGTGCACCTGGAGCCTGTGGTGGGAGGCTTGTTTTTCAGGAAAGCCCACACCTTGATACTTTGTGATTGGGCAGTGGGTCAAGGAGGTTGTTACATTCTCTGAGCCGAGAGAAGGCTATATAAGCCCTGAGGAGAGGCTTTGCTTTGGGGCTCACTTTGAGAAGTGTTGTGTGATTTGACCAGATGAGACTCTGGGAAGCCGTTGTTGAGAGCCCCCCGGCTTTGAAAACCCAGATGTTGATGCTTCCCTCTCTGGTAACTGTGATTTGGTATTGATATAATGGTAGGACAGTTTAGAAGCCTGTCTGTTTGATCTGTAAGTTCTGTAACTCTGAAGTTCGGGGTGCTGACCTTTTTCCCCTGAACTAGGTAATGTATGTTTGTTTGATTAAAGTAAGCTTGTTAACCCATTTTGAGTTGCTTTCCTTTTGAAAAGCAGATCTAAGAACCTATATTGGCAGTTACCCTGGAGATATTGGGGTGCTTGCTGCTACAGGCTATGAAGATTAGTTATGATACTTGACTTCAAATATCAATAACTTAAAAACTAGAATGGTTATCTTAATTATCATGAACAAAATATGAAAGTACATTAGGATTATAAACAATCAAAAAATTTGGGGGCAGTGGTTTAAGGAGGACAGAATAGATAACATTCAGCTGGGAAGATTAGGGAAAACTAATGAGGGTTTTTCTTGGAAGATATTGAAAAAAACATCAAGATTTAAGAACAAACATCTATTGAATAAGTAGGTTCATAGATTGAAAACTGTAAGGGACTTTAGAAATAATCCATCCCAATCCTATGATTTTGCTGTTCAGAACTGTGAGGCCCAGAAGAGTTAAATGTTATGCCTAAGGTCACATTTATGGTAAGTAATAAACCAGGGACTGGAACCCAACTTCTCTAACTCTAAAACCAAATCCTAATTGATCTTCCTACCTCAAGTCTTTCTCCCATTCCCTGTTTTCTTTACACACTGTTTCCAAATCAATTTAAGGACAGATATGATCATGTAGCTCCCCTACTCAACAAATTCCAGTAGTTTTCTATTGCTTTTAGGATAAAATATGATTTTTTATCTTTTTTTTAGATTTCAAATCACTATGCAACTTAACCCTAATCTATCTATCTTTCTAGGCTTATTGGACTTTAGTCCTCTTTTCACATTCTACCATTAAGCCTAATTGGTCTTCTCTCTATTCCTCACACAAGACATTACATATCCATAATATTTGCCTTTGTACTAACCTTCTCCAGAGTCTTAAATGCACTAACTCCTCCTTACCTTTGTTTTCATCCCTTCCTTTAAGATGCAACTCAATCATCATTTTCTGCCTGAAGACTCAATCCTTTGTTATTGCCTTCCCTCCCTGACAACATTATATTTAATTACTCTGTGTGTAAGGATATCTAAGGATAAAAGCATGTCCTTCAACTTGGTTGAAGAAAGTATGTATGTATACATGTATACACATATATACCTATATGTATTGTGTATATAAAAATATATATACTCACGCACATATCTATTTTATTTTCTATAGTGTTGTTCTCTTTCCCCACTTTGAATGAGATCCTTGCAGGGTTGTTTGTTGTAATCTTCACAGGGAGTTTTCTCCATAATTATATAACTAAACAAATTAAGTTGTGGGTTATAACTTTAAGATTTTGGACTTTTAGAGACCATTGGCCTTCTAATTATAAAAGAATCCCCACTTCTCTCATAGTGAGTAATGTGAGTAATTTTATGGAAATGGGAAACTATGGAATATATTCATAAAATGGGGGGGGGATCCAGTTATTTGGATCCTACAGAGAAGATATTTCAAAACATAGCTTATAAACAGCCTTCGAAGAGCCTTGAAGGCTAAGGAATTTTGAGTTTATTTGAAAGGCTATAAACCTTAGCAAGGTAGTGACATCTGAATGGCTAATTTGGATCATAACTGAGACATAAAGGATGGGGGGGAAAAAACTTGAGATGGCGACTATTTTGGAGAGTATTGCAATAGTTCCATAAAAGAATAATGACTAAGAAGTGAAAGAAGAATAGAATAAAAAAAAGAATGGAAACTGGTGGTCTTCTTTCATCTTCTTAAATCACTTCCTCACTCTTTCACTTACTGTTAGCTTCAAAGACCTAGCCTGTGCTAGAATAGGGGAGAGACAGGCAGTGAATAACTGCCTACAGACACATGTAGCACATGTTGTAGCACAACCACCAGACTGCTGCACACTTTTCTAGAGGCAAATCAACAAAAGAAGGGAAACCATTTCTTGATCCACTGAGCTATATCATTCTTTCACTTAATAACTGATTAACTCACCCTCACTTACACTTGGCTTCAGAGACCTAGGCTTTGTTGTGGCAGGGAAGCCACAAACAAAAACCAGGCATATAGAGATTTCTAAATTCTATTCTAGCTGTCTGTAGGAAGGAATATTTATCTTTCCTCTAGTAACAACTGGAAGACTGAGAAGTCCAGGGTGGTGATAGGGAGCCCAGCTTTTGAGAGCTTCCCCAGTGCTCAGAAAATAGTGTAACACTGGGTGGAAACACTTGAAGTATCTTCTGCTGAATTGTTCCTGGTTCAGGTCCAGACCCCAGGAGAATCAGGGCAGCTTAGTTACCTTTGTCTCACCCCCCTGACCAGTCCCATCTGTAGGCATCAGTACCAAAACCCAGGTTAAGTCTAAGTTCAAGTATAAATTGGGTTTTAGTGGAGAGTGGTGATTTTGCTACTAGCAAAGTTCAATATTTTAATTTAACCCCTGAGAAATATTCTCATTGAACTCCCTGAGCCTCTTGACTCAAAGATCGCTAGTGGCTAGTGTGGCTCGTGGCCACACAGTGGCTAGAGCTCTGGACTTGGACTCAGGAAGAGGGTTTTAAATGTGGCATCAGATACTTACTAGATAGGTTACCCCAAGCAACTTTGTTTACCACTACCTCCGTTTCCTTATCTATGAAATGAGGCTAAGTATAAAATCTCTCTCCCAACAGCATTGAAGAAAAAATGAAATATTTATAAAATACTTTTCCAAATAAAAAGTGATATCTAAATTCTAAGGATAATATTGATGAGGGTAGTAGTGGTGATGATGATGATGAACTTGAACTAGGAGGTGGTAATGGGATTTGATTTGGGAAAACTGATTGTTAAATGTTTACTAAGAAGCCACTGGTTGTTGCTTTATGTGTCCTTATGCCTGTTTTTTATTGTTCCTTCTTTCTTTTATGATATACGCATTTGTGATATAGTGTACCTAAGATATATGGGGAAATAGCCCATTACTATTCATTACTATGCTATTTCTTTAAATACCTTTGCTTTGAGCAGATTCGGTTTTGTGATTTGTTGATAATAGTAAAATCAATGATGGGTGCTCCATCACTCAAATTTTTGGATACTTATAAACCCATAGATTACTTCAAAATTGAAGTAGTTTCCTACCCCCACCCCAGGGGTGCCCCACATGGAAGGAAAGTGCCCTGATTGCTATAGGAGAAAAATATCTTTCAAATATTTTAGTTCTATAAACATTTGAATAGCTATTGTTATTTAAGTAACTTCAAACACTAGGCACTCCACAAATAAGAATAACTTGCATTGTAAACTCAACAAATCTGATTCGTTTTTAACCTCTCATTTTATACACTCTTGGCAAATATGACTATTTTCCTGTTTTTTTTTTAATTACAAAGTTTAAAATGAAATTCAACAGCTTTCTTGGACTTCTAGAAATTCTAACAAAATTTTCAGTGCTTTCAATATCCATGAATTTGAAGCAGATTCAATTTTTCTAGAACTAAACCTTAGCAATTTCAAGCTAACATATATTTCAAGCCCATAATTAAAAGTGTCTACAGGTTGGCAGTAATCTTTGAGAACACATCTGAAGCATTCAATAACTCAACCAAATTCAAGCAGGCTCACTCAAACCTACGGTTCTGCTTTGTCTTAACATGCCCAAGAGTTGGCCTTTGCTTCTCCTCTCTGGCTAATGTTAAATCTCATTTGAATGTCAGTCACCACTTATGTTTCAGAACCATTTTGCCTGGTCTTCTACTGCATTAAAACTCAAAGGTCAAAAAGCCATGGACACTAAATTATTACAAATGACAGAAAATGGCTCTTATGGTTCCACTTAAAATTTCTTCTTCATTGGTCCTGAAAAAGCTTGGACAACAGAGGAATCCTAACCATAAAAGAAGTGTGGGAGTATACATTTGCTGTGATGCCAATGATATTCCCCAAATATAAATATATCACTACAGTGCAAGATTGATGTCTGACTTAGTAGCTTTAATACTTTGTCTGTGTTTATAAATAGATGCCCTGCAGGCAGAATAACCTAAACATAAAAGCACGGTACAAAGATTAGCAGTTTTCAAAATTCATGGCACTTTAAATTTATCATGCAAAGAACAATTATGGGAGAAATCTTGAGTGACCACTCTTAGGTGAATCACTTTGATCCTTATTTTCTTAGGAGGGTGAAATATGCATTCTAGTGCATACAACAATCATGAAATCAAAGAAGATTAATCAAAGAAGACCTCTCATATTAGAAATGAGGACGCAAAACCCATGGAAGTGAAATGATTCGCTGAAAGTCACACAGAAAATAAATAACAGAGCCTAGACAAATATATGTATATTTTATGTGCATAAAAACACACAAAGACACACTAACATATATATCAATGATTTATATTCCTATAGGCATACACAGGCGTCTTATGCCTTCTTTTCCACAAAGATGTCTCCAACAGATTTCTTTACAATTTTGCTATTATATACTTTGTGTTTTTTTCAGTCAATTGAGCATGGGTTGTACAGTAGATAGAGAGCTGGACCTGGAATCAAAATGATTGATTTTAAATTTGACCACACTTCCTCTTTGTGTGACTTAGATTATATGAAAATGTCTTTCTTCATCAGTTTCCTCATCTTCATAATGAGAAAAATAAAGCATCCTCTGTTCAATATGGTTGTAAGGGTAAAATGCAACAATATTTATTAAGTACTTGGCATATAATAAAGCAATATATAAATGCTAGATATTATTAATTATTATGTCACTGTAAAGTTACCTTCTGTTAAAGAATATAATTTATGGAAATTTTCCTATTCCCTCCTAAAACCAGCAAGGATCTTTTCAATAGGCAGGAAGATTATCTCTATGAAGATTTTGTTGCTGTGGAAAGTAGACACGTGTCAATGGTTCAGGATGTTTTCTTTACTGCTTTTCAGAAAAAAATAATTAACTTCAATGTTTGTTTGTTTGTTTTCACGTTTGATATCCTATCCTCTTTAAAATAACCTGAGACTGAATTTACAAAGTTGTGTTGCCTCCAGTAACTTTTTATCTGATGTTATCTGTGTTTTCTTTAGAACAAAAGAATTAAGAAGTACATTAGTGACTATAATATTAAATGCAAATTGGATGCTTCCAATTCCACCAATGGAGGGGAAAAGTTCACTATAGATTTTTTCCCCTTAATCCATTTGTTTTTCTTGTTTTAGTTTATCCTTACATGTTAATGGGATGATCTGCCTTGAGTGTCTCACTAAGCTTTTTGTCAGCCACCTTCCCCCATCTCCTTTACTTTTCATCATTTTGTAGGACAATACTATTTATATTATTCCATTATCCTCCACAAGATTTCAAAAATAAATTTATACTCTAAATCTCTATTGTTTTTTCTATCGCCATCTTTTTCTAACGTCTGGACAAGAAGTTTAAATATTTGCTATCTGAAATGGTACTATGGCCTTTTAATCTCCTGATTTTGATAATTGATTTACATTAAAGTTCTTTAAGATGGGGTAATTGTATGCACTGATGTCATTCTTTTCTTTGAGCTGTCCTAAAATATAGTGGACTGATTATTAAATAATAAGTTTTCTCTCAATAGAAGTACTTTAATGGAAACTCTATCATACCTCTAAGTGGATTTGCTAATGAGGTAGTTGAAAGTTGAGTTTCTAAGGTCTCTTCTAAATATGAGATCCAGGAATCAATCAATGAATCAATCAGTCAATAAACATTGAATATGAAGCCAATATACAAGTATTAATTATACAATATTTATGGCATGCTCATGATCAACAAATCTAATAACCCCTTCAAGTAAATTAAATTAATTTGTAATTACATGTACTTATTTTTAATCATAATAATTTTAATATTTTACTTTTCCCCAATTACATGGAAATACAATTTTTAATATTCATTTTTTAAATCTTGAGATCAAATGTTTTCCCTCACTCTCTCTCCTGCCTCCTCACTGAGAAGGTTAGACCTTTGATATGTTATACATGTTCATTAATTTAAAATATATTACCATATTACTCATGTTGCAAAAGTAGATAAAAACCCAAGGATAGGGGATGGGGAGGGGGACCTGAATTAAAATAAAGTGAAAAATCATATGATTCCATGACTATTCAGAGTTTGCCAATTCTTTCTCTGGAGGTGGATATCTTTTTTTGTTTTGTTTGTTTGTCTGTTTGTTTTTTATTGTGTTTTACTTTGTCATGTTTTGTTGTTTGTCTTTGTCCTGAGTCCTTTGAAATTTCCTTGGATCATTGTATTACTGAGAATAACAAAGTCATTCACAGTTGATCATTATACAGCAATACCACTCCTGGGTCTGTTCCCAAATATGATTAGGGGAAAAGGAAAAGAACCTATGTTTGTATGTCTATGTATACACACATACACACACACACACACACACACACACACACACACACACATACTCAGACACACACACACTCACACACACACACACATACACATATATATACACATATATATGTATATATATATATATATATATATATATATATATATAAATATATATATATATGCGTGTATATGGATATAAGGTCTTTTGACTGGCAAAAAAATTAGAACTTGGCAGAGCCAATATGGCGGAGTAGAAACAGCTCATCCAAGCCACTCTGCCTCCAGAATCTGCCCAAACTATGTAAAAGGGGATGCTGAACAACTTCTTGAGCCCCAGCACCCACAGAAGTACACAGAGAAGCAAACCTCCCTCTGAGGACAACCCAGCAGCCCTGCAGGAAGGACCAGCAAGGCGCTCTGGGAGCCGGCAGAGCACAGGGCGGGCAGAGAACGGAGCCGAGTGGAGCCCAGGTCCGTGTGAGCCAAGGTTTTAGCCCCAGGGCGGCAGGGCCAGCAGCCTGCTGGAGGGACCCCAGAACACCAGCAGCTGTGGTGATTCCAGAAATATCAACAAAGACATGCTTAGGACAAAGTAAGAGGTTAGTGCCCTATACACTTTGGGACCAGTATTTGGGGAATGCATTGGCTTCCTCCCCTGGGGGCTAGAAGCCGCAGAGGAGTCACACCATTTTGTAGTTTTCAGAGGCAGCTCCAGCTCCTGGCCTGCGAACTGCAGGGAGATCCAGCGATCAATCTTGGGGGGTAATCTCTGTTGCTTTAACCTCCCTGGATCTGGATTGTGATCCGGGGTGGAAGTCCTGGGTGGGTTTAGAGCTTGCCAGAAACAGAAGTTGGCCTCCCACAAGTTCCAGACCAAAATTCCCCTATCTGTCGGCAAAGACATACTGTGGCAACAAGCCTAAAAGTCAAGTAATTAAGTGGCAACATGCCAAGGCAAAGGAAACAAAAAAATGCAACCCTAGACTCCTATTTTGGGGGCATAGAGCAGGAAAAGGACTGTGAGGTCTGAAGTCCTACTCCAAAAGCCCCAGGGGAAAACATGAGTGTGTTGCAGGCCATCGAGGACCTTAAGAAGGACTTTAAAATGCAAATAAGATAAGTGAAGGAAAAATTGGAAAGAGAAATGAGAATGATGTGGGAAAAGTATGAAATGAAGGTCAACAGCCTGACTGAGGAAAACAACACCTTAAAAAATAGACTAACTCAAATGGCAAAGGAGGCCCAAAAGGGCAATGAGGAGAAGAATGCCTTAAAAAGCCAGATTTGCCAGATGGAAAAAGAATCTCAAAAGTTTACTGAGGAGATTCATTCCTTCAGAGTTAGACTGGAGCAAATGGAAGCTCATGACTTTATGAGAAATCAAGATGCTGTTAAGCAGATCCAAATAAATGAAAGAGTAGAAGACAATGTGAAATATCTCATGGGAAAAACCACTGACCTGGAAAATAGATCCAGGAGAGCCAATTTAAAAATTATTGGACTACCTGAAAGCCATGATCAAAGAAAGAACCTAGAAATCACCCTTCAAGAAATTCTCAAGGAAAATTGCCCTGATGTTTGAGATCCAGAGGGCAAAATAGAGGTTGAAAGAATCCACAGATCACCTCCTGAAAAAGATCCCTAAAAGAAATCTCCCAGGAACATTATAGCCAGGTTCCAGAATCCCCAGATCAAAGAGAATACACTACAAGCAGCCAGGAAGAAACAATTTCAATATTGTGGAAACACAACAAGAATAGCACAGGACCTGTCAGCTTCTACACTGAGGGATCGAAGGGCATGGAATATGATATTCCAGAGGGCAAAAGAGCTGGGAATGAACCCAATGGTCACCTACTCAGAAAAACTGAGTATTTTGTTTCAGGGGAAAATATGGTCATTCAGTGAAATAGAGGACTTTCAAGCATTCTTGAGGAAAAAAAACAGAATTGAATAGAAAAGTTGACATCCAGACACAAGAAGCAAGAGATGCCTGAGAAGGTAATCAGGGAAAAGAAATCAAAAGGAACTTATCAAAGTTGAACTATTTACATTCCTATATGGAAAAACAATAACTGTTACTGATGAAACATTTCTCACTATGAAAATAATGGAAGAAGGGTGTGTGGTCATATGAATACATGTGTGAATGTCTGTCTATATGATTACAGTTATATATGGATAGAGGGCATAGGTTGAATTTGTTGGGAAGAGAGGATACTCAAGGGATGAAATTATGAGGTGAGAGAGGAAAGTGACAAGAGGAGATGGGGAGAGACAGGGCAGGGTATACAATCTCATGTAGAAGAAGCAAGGGGAAGTGGTTGCAAGGGAGGGGGAGAATAGGAAGGCAAAAAAGGCAAAACCACATTCTCATTGAATTTGGTTCAGGGAGAGAATGACATACATACTAAATGGGATATCTCAACCTGCAGCAGAATAGGGGGAAGGGGGATGAGAGGAGGGATGATGAATGGGAGGGCATCCTTGGGGGAGGGGAGGTTGGAAGTACCCACTATAGAAGAGGGACAGGATCATGTAGGGAATGGACCAGGTGGGGAGTGGGATGAGTGGGAGGGAATTATAAGCTTCCTTTTACAATATATCTACTATGATAATGTTTTGCATAGCTAGACATGTACAACATATACTGAATTACTTATCTTCCCACAGGGAATGTGTGACAAGGGAGGAAGGAAATGGATCTGAAATTCAGGGTCTTAAGATTAAATGTCTCCAATATATATAAATACTATTATTAATGCACTTTTGCTTGTAATTGGGAGATAAGATGTGCAGGCATTGGGACACAAAGATTCACCTTCCTCTAATGGAAAAGTCGAAGGGGGTATGGGAGGAGGTATGGGAGAGAGCAGATTGGAGGAACCGATATCTTGCGGGACTGCTATTCTGGGAGGGTGGGTAGGGGAAAAACAGGGGGAGGGGGAATGATTGTAACTCAAAATCTGGCGGAAATGAATAATGTAAAACAGAATTAATAAAGAAATTTAGAGTTAAAAAAAGAAAAGAGATCACTGGTGGGTGCGGCTAGGTGGCCAGTGAGTAGAGCTTCAAACTTGGAGTCAGAAGGTACTGAGTTCAGATGCGGCCTCAGATATTTAAAGCACACACAAACAAAAACCTAGCCCTGTGACCTTGGGCAAGTTACTTAACCCCAATTGCCCTCCAAAAAAGCAAAAAAAAGAGAGAGAATTTGACCTTTATCAGTCCTGGAACAAGATTTAGGAAGTGGGAGGGTGGGGGTTACCCAGGGATGTTTTACAAGTATAACAAGGTTATTAGATTGTATCTTACTTACTCAATCTGGTACTTGACTCATTTCCATATTTAATGTTATCACTTTGAGCTCTAGGGTAATCCAGGGATACATGTGCATATTTCTTTACTAACTAATAAAATTTCAACATATCTCTCAATCAACTAAGCTCATAGCTCCCACCCTAGTTAATTAATTAGAATTTATTTCATAAAATGGAGAAACCTCTTTTCCCAATCATGGTTCCTCACAGCTCTCTCTCTCTCTCTCTCTCAATATATACATATTTCTACATGTGCTATACAATTCATTGGCTGGCTTATAACACTGTAGAGGGGTTATTATGGTATCTTGTTTTGCTCACACAGATACTGGGAAATAATTAACACTCCCAAGCTGTAGGGGAAACTTGTCTTATTTTGCCAAGACAATGGCCATTGGAAGGGTTGGGATGGGGCAAGTGGTTCACACCTGAGAGGTCATGCTTTGGTGACCAGTGTCATGCTCTAAATCTCTATTGATTAGAGAAATGCAAATCAAAAGAACTCTGAGATACCACATCTCTCCAGTCAGATTGGCTAAGACGACAAAACAAGAAAATGACAAATGCTGGAGAGGATGTGGGCAAATTGGGACAATAATGCATTGCTGGTGGAGTTGTGAACTTATCCAACCATTCTGGAGAGCAATCTGGAATTATGCCCAAAGAAGTATAAATAATATCATACCCTTTGACCCAAAAATACCACTTCTAGGGTTATATCCCAAAGAGATCATAGAAGTGGGGAAAAGACCCATATGTACAAGCATATTTATAGCAGCCCTTTTTGTGGTTGCAAAGAATTGGAAACTAAAGGGGTGCCCATCAGTTGGGGAATGGCTAAACAAGTTGTGGTATATGAATGTAATGGAATATTATTGTGCTGTAAGAAATGAGAAGGAGATGGATTTCGTAATTACCTGGAGAGATTTATACAAACTGATGCTGAGCGAGAAGAGTAGAATCAGAAGAAATTTGTATACAATCACAGATATATTATATCTTTGATGACCAACTATGACAGACTGGACTCTTTTCAGCAATGCAGTGATATAAGTCAATCCCGAAAGACTCATGAAAGAGAGAAATGCGACATCCAGAGATATAACTAGAAAGAACTGAGCCTGAATCCTGATGGAAGCAAACTAATTGATTTTTCTTTTCATTGTTTGGTTTTATTTCTTCTTTACCATCTTTCATCCCACCTAGTACAATACGCCTTTGTAATTGGAATAATGTCTAATATGAATGTATTTGCAGATCCTACACTGGACTATATGCTTTCGTGGGGGGAGGGGGAGGGAAGTAAGGGAAATTTGAAAATCAAGGAACTATGGAATTGAATTGTGTTAACTGAAACTAAAGTAATAAATTAATTTAAAAAAATTATTTCTCAGTTTTCTGCTTTCCTTCTTATTTGAATTGGTTTTGTTTGTGCGGAAACTTTTAAAAAAATTTAATATAATAAAATGATTCATTTTACATCTAGCAATGCTGTCCATTTCTTGTTTGGTTATAAATTCTCCTCTATAGTCACGACTCTTTGCTGTCCCGATTTGCAAATCATGTACCCATTTTGAACTTATTTTGGTATATGGTATAAGATATTGATCCAGGGGTGGGGAACTTATGCTCTTTTTTTTGTTTTTCTTTTTGCTTTCTGGAGGGGGGACGGCAGGGTAATTGGAGTTAAGTGACTTGCCCAAGGTCACACAGGTAGTAAGTGTTAAGTGTCTGAGGCCAGATTTGAAATCAGATACACATGACTTCAGGGCCAGTGCTCTATTGACTGTGCCACCTAATTGCCCCCAGAACCTGTGTTCTTGAGGCCACATGTGGCCCTCTCATTCTTCAGATGTGGCCCTTTGACTGAATCCAAACTTCACAGTTCAAATCCCTTGAATAAAAGGATTTGTTCTGTAAAACTTGGACTCAGTCAAAAAAGCCTGTGCTCATGGACCTATAAGGCCACATGTAGCCTGGAGGCTACAGATTCCTTACCTCTGCCTAGTTTCTACCATACTGTTTTCCAGTTTTCCCAGCAGTTTTTGTCAAATAGGGAGTGGTTATCCTTTTTTGGGGGGGACGGTCCATTGGGGTTAAGTGACTAGCCCAAGGTCACGAGGCTAGTTTTTGTGTTAAGTGTCTGAGGCCAGATTTGAACTCAGGTTCTCCTGACTCTGGGGCCAGTGCCACCTAGCCACCCCCAGGGAGATGTTAATTTTTAAAGCAGTTTTTTTAGTTGATTTTCTAGGATTCTGTAAGTATACCATCACATTATCTGCAAAGAATGATAGTTTTGTCTCCTCAACGTCTATTCTAATTCCTTCAATTTCTTTTTCATCTCGTTGCTATAGCTAATACATCTAATACAATATTGAATAATAGTGATGATAATGGGCATCCTTGCTTCACTCCTGACAGAACTGGGAAGGCTTTTAGTTTATCCCTCTTATAGATAATACTTGCTATTGGTTTTAGATAGATACTACTTATCATTTTAAGGAAAACTCCATTTATTCCTATGCTTTGTAGTGTTATTGTTTTGTTTGTTTTTAATAAGAAGGTGTGCTGTATTTTGTCAAAAGTTTTTTCTGTATCTATAAAGATAATCATGTAATTTCTGTTGCTGTTATTATTGATATGGTCAGTTATGCTGATAATTTCCCTAACATTGAACCAGCCCCACATTCATGGCATGGATCTCATCTGTTTCTAGTGTATGATCTTTGTGACATAATGTTGTAATAGCCTTTCTAGTATTTTATTTAAAATTTCTGCATCAGTATTCATTAGGAAAATTGGTTTGTAGTTTTCTTTCTCTGTTTTGACTCTTCCTGGTTTAGGTATGAGCAGTGTGTGTGTGTGTGTGTGTGTGTGTGTGTGTGTGTGTGTCTTTTGTAAAAGGCATACATACCTACACCCTCTGTCCTAATAGTAATGCAGTTTTTAAGAGTTACAAGTATCAGACCCTTTCTTTCCAGATGGTGCCTAAGGCAAAGAAGGAAGTCATTGCCCCCCTCACCCCGAGACAGAAGCCAAGTCCAAGGTCTTGAAGGCTAAGAAGGCAGTGTTGAAGGGTGTCTATAGCCACAAAAAGAAAAAAAAAAGATCCAAAAATTCCCCACTTTCTGGTAACTCAAGACACTAAGACTTCAAAGACAGCCCAAGTTCTCTTGGAAAAGTACCTTTCAGAAAAATAAGCTTGATCGCTATACCATCATTAAGTTTCCTTTGACCACTGATTCTATTACAAAGAAGACTGAGGACAACACCCTAATTGTCATTGTGGACTTCAAGGCCAACAAGCATCAGATCAAGCAGGCAATGAAGAACCTGTATGACATTGACATGGCCAAGATCAGTATACTGATCTGGCCTGGTGGAAAGAAGAAGGCCTATACCTGGCTTGCTCCAGACTATGATGCTTTAGATGTTACCAACAAAATTGAAATCATCTAAACTGTTTTCCACTATTCCAAGACACCTAAAACAAAAATGTTTCCAGTAAAAAAAAAAACAAAAAATAAAAGAATTATTAATATCATCTTCCCATGTAAAGATATGAACAGGTTAACACTATTGAATCCCTTGTTCTCTCTTTCCTGTTTACCTATTTATGATTCTCATGAATCTTGTATTTGAAAATTGAATTTTCTGTTTAGCTCCAGTCTTTTCAACAGGAATTCTTAAAAATCACCTATTTTACTGAATATCCATGTCTTCCGCTGAGGCATTATACTCAATTTTGGTAGTTAGTAAATTCTTGAATGTAATTCAGACGTCTTTGCCTCCTGTAATATTATATTCCAAGCCCTCTAACACTTTAATGTAGACACTGTTAAATCCTAGATAATCTGCACTGTGACTCCACATTATTTTTTTCTTTTTGGCTGCTTATAATTTTTACTCCTTAAGCTGAGACTTTAGAATTTGACTATCATTTTCTTGGGAGTTTTCATTTTGGAATCTCTTTCATGTTGTGATCAGTGGATTCTTTTAACTTTATTTTCTTTGAAAATTTCTTGAAAGATAATGTCCATACTTTTTTATCATGACTTTCAAGTAGACAAATAATTATTAATTATCTCTCCTGAATCTATTTTCGAGGTCAGTTGTTTTTCCAATGGTATATTTCACATTTTCTTCTATTTTTTCATGTATCTGATTTTGCTTGATTCTTGAAATTTCATGGAGTCATTAACTTCTACATGTCTAATTTTAAATCTTAACAAATTTATTTTCTTTATTTTGCTTTTATACTTCGTTTTCTACATGGCTAATGCTTTTTTTTTTTTAATAGACAAGCAGAGTGTTATATATTGCTGCATGCATTTTTTCAAATGTTTTATTAACTTCTGGTTTACATCATTCATTTCCATTATATTTTGAGTTACATTTTTTCCCCATTTTTCCCCTACCCACCACTCCAGAATAGCAATCCCACAGAATATCCCCTCATCCAATCTGCTCTCTTACATCTCTTCTCCCAAACCCCCTTCAACTTTTCCAGTAGGGCAAGGTGAATCCTCCTGCCCCAATGTCTGGACATGTTATCTCCCAATTATATGCAAAATAGTATCACTCATAGTATTTATATATTTTTAAAACATTTGATTTTAAAAGGAAGATAAGCAACACAGTATATACTGTACATGTGTAGCTAGGCAAAACATTAACATAGTAGATATATTGTAAAAGAATGACTATATTTCCCTCCTTCCTATCCCAAATCACACCTGGTCCACTCCCCACTTTGGTCCTGTCCCTTTTCAAAACTGGGTGCTTCCAACTTCCCCCCCCAGCCTGCCCTCCCTTCCATTGTCCCCCCTTTCATCCCCTTCTCCCCTAATCTCCTGTAGGGTGAAAAACCCTATTTAATATGTATGTCATTCTCTCCCTGATCCAAATTCAATGAGAATAAGGTTTTGCCTTTTCGCCTTCCTGTTCTTCCCCTATCTTGTAACCATTTTCCCTTGCTTCTTCTATATGAGATAGTTCACCCCATTCTGTCACTCCCCATCTTCTCTCATTATATTCCTTTCTCACCTCTTAATTTCACCTTTTAAATATCATCCCTTCCTATTAAATCCAACCTGTGCCCTCTTTCTATGTATACATGAAAACATATATACAAACATTCACATATGTATTCATATGCCCATATACCTTTCTTCAACTATTTACATACTGAGAAAAGTTTCAGCAGTTACAGTTATCATTTTTCCCTGTAAGGATTCAAATAGTGCAATTTTGATAAGTTCATAATGATTTCATTTCCCTGTTTACCTTCTCAAGCATGCCTTGCTTCTTGTATCTGAATGTCAAATTTTCTATTCATCTCTGTTTTTTTTTTCCTCAAGAATGCTTGAAAGTCCTCTATTCCATTGAATGACCATATTTTCCCCTGAAACATGATTATCAGTTTTCCTGGGTAGGTGATTCTTGGTTTTAATCCCAGGACCTTTGCCCTGTGGAATATCATACTCCATGCCCTTCTATCCCTCAGTATAGAAGCTGCCAGATCTTGTGTTATCCTGATTGTGTTTCCACAATATTGAAATTATTTCTTCCTGGATGGTTATAATATTTTCTCCTTGATCTGGGAATTCTGAAACCTGGCTACAATATTCCTAGGAGTTTTCTTTTTGGGTTCTTTTTCAGGAGGTGATAGGTGGATTCTTTCAACCTCTATTTTGCCCTCAGGGTCTAAAACATCAGGGCAATTTTCCTTGAGAATTTCTTGAAGGATGATTTCTAGGTTCTTTCTTTGATCATGGTTTTCAGGTAGTCCAATAATTTTTAGATTGTTTCTCCTGGAACTATTTTCCAGGTCAGTGGTTTTTCCCATGAGATATTACACATTGCCTTCTCTTCTTTCATTTGTTTGGATCTGTTTAACAGCCTCTTGATTTCTCATAAAGTCAGTTGCTTCCATTTGCTTCAGTCTAATTCTGAAGGAATGATTCTCCTCAGTGAGCTTTTGAGATTCTTTTTCCATCTGGCAAATTCAGCTTTTTAAGGCATTCTTCTCGTCGTTGCCTTTTTGAGCCTCTTTTGCCATTTGAGTTAGTCTATTTTTTAAGGTGTTATTTTCCTCAGTCAGGCTGTTGACTCTCATTTCATATGTTTCTTGCATTTTTCTCATTTCTCTTCCCAATTTTTCCCCTACTTCTCTTATCTGCTTCTTAAGGTCCTCTATGGTCTGTAAACAGCTTGTATGTTCATTTGGGACTTTTGGTGCAGGATTTCTGACCTCCCAGTCCTCCTCCTGTTCCATGCTTTGATCCTCTTTGCCCCCAAAATAGGAGTCTAATGTTCAATTTTCCTGTTTATTTCATTTCCTTTGCCTAGTTGCCACTCAATTACTTGACTTTTGGGCTTATTTCCACAGTAGGACTCAGCCACCAGCCAGGGGAGCTTCTGTCCCAAAAGCTGCGGTTTTCTCAACTTCTGGAGGTATTAGTTGGGTGGCCTCTGTGAGGGCTCCACACACTCTGGCAAGCTGGTCATATACCCCAAGACCTCCCCCCCCCCCGCCAACTGCAATACAGATTCAAGAAGGGTAAAGCAAGAGCAATTACCCCTCAGACTGATTGCTGGATCGCCCTACAGTTTGCAGGCCAGGAGCTGAAGCTGCAATGTGGAGCAAGCTGCGCTGGCTCCTCAGTGGCTTCTTGCCCCCAGGAGAAAGAGGCTACGAGCTCTCCCAAGCAGTCCCAAAGTCCATAGGGCGCTAACCTCTCACTTTGTCCTAAGCATCTATGTTATGATAATTCTGGAAACGCCACAGCTGCTGGTGTTCTGGGGTCACTCCAGCCAGCTGCTGGTTTGGTTGCCCTGGGGCTAAAACCTCTGACTCATCAAGTCCTGGGCTTGGCTCCCAGAGTGCTGCTGCACTGGCCACTCCCTACTGGGCTGCTGGACCGTCCTCAGCAGGAGGTTAGCTTCTCTGTGTTGCTCCAGAGGTTGTTCAAAGTCCCCCTTTTACATAATTTTGAAGTGGTGTGGGAGAGAGCTCTGTGGAAGTACTGTTTCTACTCTGCCATCTTGACACTGCCAGTGAATTCTATTTTTAAGGCATATTTTCTACAGTGTGCTATTTTTTGCCAAGCTCTTGACTCCTTTTTAAAGATTCTTTTACATTTCTTTCATTACATTTCCCAATTTTTTCTTCTACCTCTCTTATTTGATTTTTTTAATGTTTTTTGAGCTCCTACAGGTGTTTTTTTTTGGGCCAATTCTTATTTCTCTTTGAGGCTTCACATGTAAACATTTTGACATGATTGCCCTTTTTTGAGTTTCTGTTTTGATCTTCCTGTCACCATAGAAGCTTTCTGTGGTAAGGGTTTTTTGTTTGGTTTGTTTGTTTTACGTGTTTTCCAGTCTATTCCTCACTTTCAATTTGAGTTCTGTTTCTGGGGCACAGGGGGCACTATTCTAAGCTTCTTGAGTCGGGTGGCAGGGACCCTTCTACTGGTCTGCTGTACCAGGGTCCCTTGGCCTTGCTCTTCACTACCTGTAATTTGGCTTCTGGGCCTAGCCATTCAACTTGCACACCATGGACTGGAGGCCTCATGACTGAGACACTGTACCACTGGCCTGCTACTCATCTGTGCTGGGACTAGGGGCTTGTTTCTGCCTTGCCTAGACACCACCTGTGTTGGGCTATTCTTGCCTTTTACCTCAGTAAGATAAACCTTTCTTGCAGTCTTTCTAAATTATCTTGGGTTAGAAAATTTTTCATCCCATCTCTGGGTCTTGCTACCATAAAATTTGTTTTGAGGATAAATTGGGGGAGTTCAGGAAAGTCCTTGCCTTTTCTCCATCATCTTTACTCTGTCTCCAATATGCTTTTAGAGAAGCAATGTGTCTTGATGGATAGAGAACTGGTGTTGGAACCAGGAAGCCCTAGGTACATTTTCTACCTCTGAAACCTATTTCTGGACAACTCTCTTAAGATCAGAAACTGCATTCAAATTGTTTACCTACATTGGTAGAAATAATTTCTTTAGTCAAATTAGAAATAAAATTTGTACTCCATGGAACATAAATGCGTTTAAAGAAAAAATTTAGTGGGGATTCAATATAGTAGGCTCTCTCAATAAAATGTTTAGAACTATACCAGTGAAATCATATGTGTAGTTCCTTTTCCCTGTGTTCATAATGATTCTATATTTGTTCATTTTTCTTAATGTTTTTCTCTTTTCTTATACTGAACTTTGAAAATACCAACAAACATAAAAAAGCCCATATGTAAGAATAGAAATATGGTATAGTACCTGACAGTAAAGAAATGAATACTTCACCTAAATATAATCATATTATTTTTCCTTCATTTCTTCTATTTCGGCATCATTATCTACCCATACCCCTCTACTCCAAGTTTCAGTCCCTCCCCCATTAATTTCCCTTTTAGCAATTAAGCACTATAAGAAAAAAAAAAATAACCTCTTATTCATATTTGAAAATGTACATTTTATTCTGCACCTTTAGTCTCTTATTTCTCTGGAATAAGATGGGAAGTATATTTCATCCTTTTTCCTCTGGAGTAATTGTTGATTATTATAGAGGTCAGAGTACCCACATCTTTTAAAGTTGATTTTTCTTATCAATGTTGCAATAATTGCGTAAACAGTTCTCCAAGTTCACAGTTCTCCAAGTTCTGCTCACTTCACTCTGTCATTTCATATATGTCTTTACAAGTTTCTTGAATCCATTCTTTTTTTTTCATTATTTATAGTGAAATAATAATTTATTTTGATTGATCTGGTGATATGCTCCCAAACACATGATTATCAGTTTACATCTATTAGTGGGACAGACTTACTTACTTTTGTAAAGGCGTATTTTCTAAGATAGAGTAATAACAATTGGTATAGAAAAATCTTCAAAAAGTCTGATACTTGTTTTTCCTTTTTTTTATAGTCCTGGAGGTAATAATTTATTTTAAAATTTTTATTTATTTGAGTCTTCAACATTCATTTCCACAAGATTTTGAGTTGCAAATTTTCTCCCCATCTCTCCCCTCCCCCTACCCCAAGATAACATGAATTCTGATTGCCCCTTCCCCCAGTCTGCCCTTCTCTCTGTCATCTCAACCTCCTTCCTATTACCCTCCTGCTCACTTTCCTATAGTGCAAGATAGATTTATGTACCCCATTGCCTGTATATCTTATTCCCCACTTGCATATAAAACCAATTTTTAACATTTGTTTTTAAAACTTTGAGTTTCAAATTTTCTCCCTTCTTCCCTCCCCACCCATACTCACTGAGAAGGCAAGCAATTAAATATAGGTTATACATGTATGGTTATGCAAAACATTTCCATAATAGTTATGTTGTGAAAAACTAATTGTATTTCCATCCAACCTATTCTGCCCACCATTTATTCTCTTCTCTCCTTTGACCCTGTCCCTTTCCAAAAGTGTTTGCTTCCAACTATTCCCCCCCCCTTCTACAACCCCCCCATCTACTTTCCACTACTTTCTTATAGGAAAAGATAACCAACTGAGCATGTATGTTATTCCCTCTGTAAACCAAATATGTTTAAGGGAAGGTTCACTCATTCCCTTTTACCTCCCTCTTCTTCCCTTCCATTCTGGAACCTTTTACTTGCCTGTTTTATGTGAGACAATTTACCCCATTCTATCTCTCTCTTTCTCCTCCCAATATATTCCTCTTATCCCTCAATTTTATTTTTAGATATCATTTCTTCAAACTCAACCCACTCTGTGCCTTCTATGCGTGTGTGTGTATATATATATGTATATACACACACACATATACACATGTATATGTATATGTAACATGCATATACATACATATATAGACATACATATGCTCCAACCACCCTAATACTGAGGAAGGCCTCATGAGTTACAAATATCATCTCTCCATGTAGTAAAATAAACAGTTCAAACAATACATCCCTTATGATTTTCTTTCCTTTTTAGCTTTTCATGCTTCTCTGAATTCTTTTAAGTGAAAGTCAAATTTTCTATTCAGCTTTGGCCTTTTCAGCAAAAAATGCTTGAAAGTGCTCTATTTCATTGAATGTCCATTTTTTACCCTGAAGTATTATGCTCAGTTTTTCTGGGTAGGTGACTCTTGGTTTTAATATTAACTCCTTTAACATCCAGAATATAATATCCCAAGTCCTCCAATTCCTTAATGTAGAAGCTGCTAAATTTTGGGTTATCCTAATTATGCTTCCGCAATAATCAAATTGTTTCGTTCTGGTTCCTTGTAATATTTTGTCCTTGACTTCGGAACTCTGGAATTGGCTACAACATTCCTAGGAGTTGTCCTTTTGGGAAATCTTTCAAGAGGTGATTTCTGGATTCTTTCCATATCTAGCTTACCCTCGGGTTCTAGAATATCAGGGCAATTTTCCTTGGTACTTTTTTGAAAGATAATGAAAGATGATGTCTAGGCTTGGTTGATTCATTTTTTCATGATTTTCTTGCATCCCTTTTATCTTTCTTCCTATTTTTCCTCTACTTCTCTTACTAGATTTTCAAAATCCTTTTTGGGCTATCACATGGCCTAAAAGCAATTTATATTTTTCTTGGAGGTTTTTGATGGAGGAACTTTGACTTCGTTGTCTTCTGGTTGTATGTTTGATCTTCTTGGTCACCAGAGTAAGATTCTATAGTTGGAGTTTTTTTGTTTGTTTGTTTGTTTTGGTTTTTTTATACTCCTCATTTTAACAGCCAAATACTTGGCTTTCTAACTCTTGGCTAAGGTAGGACACTGTTTCCAGTGTGTAGGGTGTCTATTTCAAACATCAGGGGTTTTGTATAGCTGTTTTCAGAGGTACTTCTAGGGTACAGTAAATTTTCATTTCTTCCAAGATAGTATGATCAAAGGAGAGATGTTTACTTTTTTCCTGGTCTATGAGTGAACTTAAATACTCTTTTCTGCCTTGGGACTCTGAGGAGTGTTCCCTCTTCACTGCAGCCACAAACTCAGCCACACCAGCACTCCTTCTTTCCCCAGGACCACCACCCAGGAGTGGACTCAGATACAAGCACAGGTGAAGCCAGCAAATCCTGATTCAGTGCCAGCAAAGAGATCCCTGCAATCCCCCTTTTATCAGCTACTTGTTCCCCACACTGTCTATGGGCTAGGAGTTCCTGAAGCAGCTGCTGCTGCTGCTGCTGTTGCTGTTGCTGCCACTGTCACCACCGGGACCACCCCAGGACTGGGGCCAGAAGGCATTCCTCTCTCACCCAGGTCCAACAGAGTTTTCCCACTGAACTTCTATGCTGTTTCTGGCATTTGTGGGCTGAAAAGTCTGAAAACCACCACAGCTGCTAGTAATTTAGTCCCCTGAGACCTGCTCTGGATGGATCATACTGGACTGTGTTTTGCCTCCAACCCAGTGTGATAGACCCTTCCTTTTTACCTTCCAGGATGTCTTGAGCTTGATATTTTTTTCACTCTGTCATTTTGTGGGTTCTGCAGCTCTAGAATTTGTTTAGAGGCATTTTTACAGGCATTTGGAGGGGCTTGGGGGAGAGCTCAACCAAGTCCCTGCTTTTGCTCTGCCATCTTCTATATTTGTTCTTAATGATAATGTATTTGATTAGTGTTCACACATACTGTGCCTGTTCAATGTCATTCTAGACAAAAGATACCACTTCTTTTTATCTTCTTAAGCTTCTTGCATCTTTCTAGTTTCTCTATTTCTCCCTTCCCAACTCCCCATTGATTTTCAATGGAGGATACAACGATATTGGAGATATGTAGCCTTCCTGTGGTAATGGGTAATTGTTCCCCCTTAGAGATGGGAATTTTTCCCTCTCAACACATCCCTGGAAAATAGTCGATCTCCTCTGGCTCCTGCTTCCTTCAGGAACCCTGAGACTTTCAACATAGAGGAGAAATAGTTGGGAATGTGGAATATCTGAAATTAGAGGAAGCCAGGCCAAAGAGAAAGAATACCCCTCTCGCTGATTTGTGTTGTTTATAGTTGAAACTTGAGAATTGGAATGAGTAGGAAGGAGTAGATATGAATAGTTTGACCCCACTTCCAACTTTACTAAAAAAATTAAAAATTAAATCCTCTGTTATGTTGGTCAGAATTAGGATGATCGGAAGATAGAGTAGACCTTGGTGATGAAGGGAAGGAAAGAATTCAAAGAGTTAGCTCAAGAGGCTGAGATCCTTTTCAATTGAATTCCATATCCTTTTTAAAGATTCCCTCAAAGATATGCTGATGTTTAAGCATGGGCACAAAGGGTTATAAAAGACTAAAATGACTGAAAAACAATAACAACAAAATCTGGGAGTAGGGGAGATTTCCAACAACATAAAATGATGCATGATTAATTTTTTTCCTTTTCTTTCTATCTCTAGAGATTAGCACAGCATCTGGCATATTATTATATTTATTATTATATAACTGAATAATAAATTCTGATTAACTGATAGAATACCTTTATATTTAACCTGCATCACTAGCATTTTATCTATAACTTTCTTAAGCATAGAAAATCAATAGAACAATAAATCAAGTCCTGATTTGAAGCATTTCCTGATTTCTGAGGTGTCTATGCATATGTTGAAAATAGAAGGATGGCCTTTAGGAAGCTGGGTCTAGAGAACTTATAAGGGCTGGCTCCAGCACACCACTGAACTCCTTCTTGAATAGATGAACCAACCCTCTGTGATTATTGAAGGGAATCATGAGAAAGGGGTAATAGTTACAATCCCAGAACTCCACATTCTTTTTCCCACCTCCCCTCCATCCCCACACCAGCTTTTTGGAGGGGGTGTGGTAAACACCCACCCCCCCAGGAGGAGCAGATTTTGCCAGTATGAGAAGCTTAATCTTGTGTAATTACCAAATTAAATTTCCTGCGTCCCCTTCACCTATCTGTAAAGAAGTAGAAAGGAGAGATGATAGGAGAGTATGACACTGCCTTCCTCCAACCTTGTCCTATTTCCCTAAGTTCTCCCTCTTCCCCACATCCCTTTCTCTAAAATCCACAGATATTCTGGTAAATGTTTAACAAACAAATCCCCACACCCACCCCTACCTCTCAAAGAATGCATGCACAATTTACCTTTAAGTTTAATCTGAATTATTAACATTTTCTCCATCACTGTCTTAATTTGACAAAAATCAACAAAACAATAAATTAAGGCTTGATTTGTAGCTTTTTCCAGTCATCAGTTTGAAAATGAACAATCTGTGCTCTCTTGATTCTGTCTCAGCTGGGTCCTGGACACCTGTGCCAAATGTCTCTATATAAAAGGACAGTTGCCTTTCCTCCCTTGCTTGAAAATCTTCAGTTGTTCTCAAATGACTATTACACAAGGAAAAAAAAAAACCTTTAGCCTGGCATTCAAGGCCTTTCATAGTGTGACTCCAATCATACCTTTATTTTACATGCATTTCCAGCTGCTTCCAGAACTGTATCCTCACAGGTTATATCCCATGCCTGTAATGCATTCCATTCCATTTCTTTCCTATGGAGATGGGGTTTTTCCTTTGAGGCATAGTTCAGTTACTGCCTCATGCATGAAGTCTATTCTGATCACCCAAGCTGAAGGCATTCTTACATTTTCTTCTTTAACTCTATCTGCATTTCTCTTTTGTCCTTATTGCATTCTATAATGAGAATAATAATAAACAACTTTACGATTTGCATAGTTCTTTAGATATGTGTAATGGTGATGCTCAAAATCCGAACCTTGGAAGTTGGTTGTGCTTGGTGTTACAATGTGTTATCTCATTTTCTCCTCATAACAATCCTTTGAAATGGATGGATTTTCCCCATTTTATGGTTGAGGAAACTGAGGCAGTTAAGTGCCTTATCTAGGGTCATATAACTAGTAAGTGTCTGAGGCAGGATTGGAACTCAGTTCTTCCTAACTCCAAGTCCAGCACTCTGTTGACTGTTCCATTTAACTACCTATGATATACCATAGTTAACATTCATATCTATGTCATATTCCTCTAAATTATATTATTAATTCCTTGATGGCAGAGACCATATTACTTCTCATTTGTATCACCAGTACCTGCACAGAGTAGATGCCAAATGTTTGTAGAAGTTTAAATGGAAAAGTCAAAGGGGGTATGGGAGAAGATATGTGAGAGAGCAGATTGGATGAAGGGATATCTTGTGGGACTGCTATTCTGGGATGGTGGGTAGGGAAAAAATGGGGGGAAAATTGTAACTCAAAATCTGGTGGAAATGAATGATTTAAACCAGAAGTTAATAAAGCATTTGTTGAAAAATAAATGTTTGTAGAAGTTTAAATGCACCAGTTCCCTCTTTGTTTAGGGCTCCCTAAGCCATAAGAGGGAAACTGGCTATGAGAGGCTTAGCTTGTTTCCTTACTTCTCTATTCCTTGAAGTTCTCACATGGATTTGAATTAGTACAATTTGGAGTTATAATTATGCAAAATATGGCAACTGGTTCTAGCCCAATGCAAGAATACAGGGCTAATTCAAATAAGAAACTCCTTTATCTGGACTCATTATTCCTGTTAATCTGTATCTAGTTAATTAATTTCTCTTTCTTTTCAGAATCTTGAGTTTGCTAAAAGTGTTAACTTGGCCAAGGAATCTAAAATGAAATAAATGATGGACAGTTGTTTGGTTTTTTGTTTTGTTGTTTTTTCATTTTTTTCCCCTCTGTCAGATTCAAAATTCAGGCTGAGGTGGCATTCTGTATAATAGACTTTTTATCTCTTTCTCTAGGGCTTCTCTCTCATCCCTCTTGTCTGTTTCTTGGCTTTATGGTTTATTTTCTCCTTCCCTATATCTCTATCTATATGTAGATATAAATGTATCTTTAGAGACAGACAAATATATCTATATATCTGTATCCATATATCTATATTTATCTATTTACATCTACATATCCAGAAGAAGGCAAGCTCTTGAGAGCAGAGCCTGTTTTAATTTTTGCTTTTGCATCTACAATAAATAACAAAGTGTCTAGTATACAGTAGGTACTTAATAAATGTTTCTTGAAATTAAGTTGGATTTCATTTTCACTTCTTTCTCATATTTACTATTTGACCTTGTCCAAATCTTGTCTCCTCTCTCAGATTTAATTTCCTAATCTGTGTAAGAATTACTATTCATCAGTGGATTTAGTTAAATGACCTGTTAAATTCCCTCCAATTAGTAGATTCTGTGATTTTACAATAGGTTTTTGTAATCTAGAAATCATTTGGTTTACATCTACAAGATGGTAAAGCATCCAAACAGAAAGTGGAAAAATCTCCTCCAAATTTATAACTTGTTTGAAGTCAAATGTCAATGTTTTTGAGTCTCTAAAATGTTTGACTTTAATTTGCATTTTAAAAACCTGTTGCCGTTTTATTGGTTAGTGTTTTTTAAATATGTTTTATTTGGGAATTTGTGCCAAAAGTGAAATACTCGAGGAAGAAAGAATTTCACAAAATGGTGAAAAGAGATACTGAAAAGGAAATATAGACACAAAGAGACAGTGGTACTTAGAATCATATTGTTGTCGACCCACTATAGTTTTGAAACTATTCAAATTTTTGTGGTTTGTAGTATACATAGGGTTTGAGTGAAAAAGAAGGAAGAACCATCTGATTTCTAATAGGGCCACAATGTAAATTCCATAAACATATGACTAATGTGTTGGATTTTTTTAATAGTGCAGCAAAAGTGCCCTCTGTCATCTTTGAATGATGTTCACTGCCTTTCCCATGGCTTACACCAACTCACTTTGTATAACATTTAATCAAGTTTGATGGGCTAGATAAAGAACTCCAGAGAGTATTCACCCCCATTCTTTTATTCCCCTAGGTCGACATGGGGAACAGGCTAAAACATGATTCTGAGCTCTAAAGATGTTTTAGAAGAATACACTGACCTCTAGAGCAAACTCGTTCCACATGACAGTGCTCATGTTAATAACAAGCTTAGCATCATTAATTTCAGGGTCTTTTGTTTTGACAGCCAAGATGAATTGTTCTCATTTCTTCTTTTAAACATGCCATACTATTTCTCTGAATAAAGATTTCATCTACAATTATAATAATGAGCCAGATAGTATATATGTGCAGATATATGTTTATGTGCGTGTGTGTGTCATACACACACATCCGTGTGCATAGGTACTTGACCTGATTTGTAATATGCTTAGGACTTTAATCGTAATACAGTTAGTTACATGGGATTTAGAAGGCTGTAAAAATGCAACAGGATTTTACCTCCTTATGTGTCTTTTTCAGCACAGCCCTGGACCCTACAGAGTCATGGAGGAATCACTAGAACCCCTTAATAGTTGCTTTACTGCAGTCTTGTAAAACAAACAAGTTTCCAGAAGCAAGGGGATCCTGCTTATTTCTGGTGCTTCTTGCAATGAAAAAAAAAAACACTTTAAAAAACAAAAACAAAAATAAAAAGTTTGTGCAGTGTTTACACTAACTACCACTTTGAGATATACAGATCCTGTGGGTACCCTTCAATAATAAATGGCAAATTTTTTTAAGTGAACTGTTTAAAGTCTCTTGTATCTATATAAAAGCAATTGCCTATCCCAATGATCATTTAATCTATTTTATCAATTGCTCTGGATTTTTAATCAATGAAGTTCTGTTAATATGTGTTAATCAACAAAATAGAGCTCTATTCCTTTTTAACTTTTTTTTCTTAAAAAATATTTTACTAATGCCTTTTTTCCCCCTTTTTTTGGAGGGAGGAGGGTAGGGTGATTGGGGTTAAGTGACTTTCCCAAGGTCACATAGCTAGTAAATGTGTGAAGTATCTGAGGATGGATTTGAACTCAGGTCCTCCTGACTCCAGGGCCAGTGGTCTATTCCCTGTGCCACCTAGCTGCCCTTATGCCTTTTATTTTTTATGCCATTTCCTTGCCCCATACATGGTATACATCCTTTAATAACAAATTCACAAAATCATCATCACCATCACCATCATCATCATCATAATCATCATCAAACAACTACAACAACAACAAATTAGCCAAGTAAAACCAATTTATTCAGCAATAGAAACTGAGTATGTAGCATTCATTATCCATGGTAACTTTACCACTCTAGGTAGTCACTCTATGAAGAGAAGTGTGATTTATCAACTACTTTCTGAAACCAATGTTTGTAATTCCTTTTATCCTACCTCTTAGTAGTGTTTTCCTTCACATCATTATTTGTTATAGCTGTTAAATCATTTCAATCATGTCCAATTCTGAATGACCCCATTGGTGTTTTCTTGGTAAAGATACTGGAGTAGTTTGCCATTTTCTTCTCCAGTTTATTTTATAGATGAGGAAATAGAGGTGAAAAAACGTTAATTGACTTGCCCATGATCACACAGCTACTAAGTGTCTGAGAGCAGATTTAAACACAGGAAGTCTTGCAATCTCCAGGCCTGGAACTCTGTGCACTATGGCGCCACCTAGCAGCCCAAGACAATATGACAGTCATGACCTATATTTTTTTTCTTGTGGTTCTGCATGCTTGCCTCTGCATCTGATGTTATACTTTAAAAAGCAGTATAGTACAGTAGAAAGAACACTGATTCCAGAGTCAGAGAATGTGGATCAAAATTGCACTTCTGCTGCTTATATTTGTGTGACTTTGTGTAATACGTTTCTCCTCCGTGGATCTCAGTTTACTCATGTCAGAAACAAGAGTTTGAGTCTACATGTTGTGTAAGGTCCCTTCCAGCCCTAAGTCTATGATCCCTGAAAGGTTTTTCATAGCTGTAGAGCTATGATCTCCCAGGTTGTCTCATATTTCTCTGTATACTTCAGATTTTTCCTTCCTTATGGTCAAATGATATTGTGTTGTATCTCTGAAGTCTCATAGCCAGTCCTTAATCAATGGGCACACACCCTGTGTTCAAGTTTGTTAATGTTGTTGTTTTCCCCTAACACAAAATGTGCTGCTAAGAATATTTTGTTATACAGTCACACACACAATATAAGTGTGTATATGTGTATCACTCTATATTTATACTTATATCAATATCTATATCTGTATTCTATTTTTGGAAGGGGGAGGGTAGGGCAATTGGGGTTAACTGACTTGCCCAAGGTCACTGGAACAGCAAGCACCCTAGCATCCACAGGGTGGCTGCCAACACAGGTTCTTAGATCTGCTTTTATAAAGGAAAGCAACTCAAAATGGGTTAACAAGCTTACTTTAATAAATCAAACATATATCATTTACCTATTTCAGGGGAAAAAGGTCAGCACAATGAACTTCAAAGTATACAGACAGAACTTATAAGACAGAGAAACAAACAGATCAAGCAGACAGGCTTCCAAACTGTCCAACCTTTTACATCAATACCAAATCACAGTTACCAGAGAAGGAAGCATCAACATTTTGGTTTTCAAAGCCAAGGGGGCTCTCAGTGGTTGCCCAGAGTCTCATCTGGTCAAATCACACAACACTTCTCAAAGTGATCCCCAAAGCGAGATCACCACCAAACTATGTAAAAGGGGACTCTGAAAAATGTCTGGAGCCCCAGCACCCACAGAACAACACAGAGAAACTAACCTGCTGCTGAGGACAGCCCAGCAGCCCTGCTGGAAGGACCAGTGCAGCGCTTTGGGAGTGGGCAGCCCTCTGGGAGCCAGCAGTGCAGCTTGAGGAGAGCTGAGCCCAAGTCTGTGTGGGCGGTTTTAGCCCCAGGGCGGCAGGGCCAGCAGCTGGCTGGAGGGACCCCAGAACACCAGCAGCTGTAGCGATTCCAGAATTATCAACTCAGATATGCCTAGGACAAAGTGAGAGGTTAGTGCCCTATGGACTTTGGGACCAGTATTTGGGGAACATGTCGGGTTCCTCCCCTGGGGGCTAGAAGCCACTGAGGAGACAAGCCAAGTTGTAGTTTTCAGTGGCAGCTCCAGCTCCTGGCCTGCAAACTGTAGGGAGATCCAGCGATGAGTCTTGGGGGTTAATAGCTCTTGCTTTAACATCCCTGGATCTGGATTGTGATCTGGGGGGAGGTCTGGGGTGCGTATCCAGCTTACCAGAAAGCTGTGAAGACCCCAACATTTGAGACCAAAACTCTGCTGTCTGGTGGCAGAGTTCTACTGTGGCAACAATCCCAAAAGTCAAGTAATTAAGTGGCAACATATCAAGGCAAAGGAAAAAAAATAAACAGAAAAATGCAACCTTAGACTCCTATTTTGGGGGCAAAGAGGATCTAGGAAGGGAATAAGAGGAGGATAGTAAGATCAGAAATCATGCTCCAAAAGCCCCAAAGGAAAATATGAGTGGGTTACAGGCCATAGAGGACCTTAAGAAGGACTTTAAAAATCAAATAAGAGAGGTGGAGGAAAAATTGGGAAGAGAAATGAGAAGGATGCAGGAAAAGTATGAAATGAGGGTCAACAGCCTGACTGAGGAAAACAACACCTTAAAAATTAGATTAACTCAAATGGAAAAGGAGGCCCAAAGGGGCAATGAGGAGAAGAATGCCTTAAAAAGCTGAATTTGCCAGATGGAAAAAGAATATCAAAAGCTCACTGAGGAGATTCATTCCTTCAGAGTTAGACTGGAGCAAATGGAAGCTAGTGACTTTATGAGAAATCAAGATGCTGTTAAGCAGATCCAAACAAATGAAAGAATAGAAGGCAATGTAAAATATGTCATGGGAAAAACCACTGACCTGGAAAATAGATCCAGGAGAGACAATTTAAAAATTATTGGACTACCTGAAAGCCATGATCAAAGAAAGAACCTAGAAATCACCTTTCAAGAAATTCTTAAGGAAAATTGCCCTGATGTTTTAGACCCAGAGGGCAAAATAGAGGTTGAAAGAACCCACAGATCACCTCCTGAAAAAGATCCCAAAAAGAAAACTCCCAGGAATATTATAGCCAGGTTTCAGAATCCCCAGATCAAGGAGAAAATACTACAAGTAGCCAGGAAGAAACAATTTCAATATTGTGGAAACACAATCACAATAGCCTAGGACCTGGCAGCTTCTACACTGAGGGATTGAAGGGTATGGAATATGATTTTCCAGAGGGCAAAAGAGCTGGGACTGAACCCAAGGGTCACCTACCCAGCAAAACTGAGTATTTTGTTTCAGGGGGAAATATGGTCATTCAGTGGAATAGAGGACTTTCAAGCATTCTTGAGGAAAAAAAAAAAAACAGAGTTGAATAGGAAATTTGACATCCAGACACAAGAAGCAAGAGATGCCTGAGAAGGTAATCAGGGAAAAGAAATCAAAAGGAACTTAGCAAACTTGACCTATTTACATTCCTACATGGGAAAAACAATAACTGTAACTGATGAAACCTTCCTCAGTATGAAAATAATGGAAGAAGGGTGTATCGTCATATGAATACATATGTGAATGTGTGTATATATGTTTACAGTTATACATGGAGAGAGGGCATAGGTTGAATTTGTTGGGAAGGAATGATACTTAAGGGGTGAAATTATGAGGTGAGAGACGAAAGTGGCAAGAGGAGATGGGGAGAGACAGGGTAGGGTAAACTATCTCATGTAGAAGAAGCAAGGGGAAGTGGCTGCAGGGAAGGGGAAGAATAGGAAGGCAAAAAGGCAAAACCACATTCTCATTGAATTTGGTTCAGGGAGAGAATGACATGCATACTAAATGGGATATCTAAACCTGCAGCAGAATAGGGGGAAGGGGGATGAGAGGAGGGATAATGGATGGGAGGGCATCCTTGGGAGGAGGGAAGTTTGGAAGTACCCACTATAGAAGAGGGACAGGATCAAGTAGGGAATGGACCAGGTGGGAGGTGGTGTGGGTGGGGGGGAATTATAAACGGCCTTGTTCAATATATCTACTATGGTAATATTTTGCATAGCTATACATGTACAACACATACTGAATTACTTATCTCCCCAGAGGGAATGGGTGGCAAGGGAGGAAGGGAATGGATCTGAAATTCGTGGTCTTAAAATTAAACATTTCAAATATATATAAATACTATTATCAGTACTCTTTTGCATATAATTGGGAGATGAGATGTGCAGGCATTGGGGCACATAGGTTCACCTTGCTCTAATGGAAATGTCGAGGGGGGTATGGGAGAGGATATGGGAGAGAGCAGATTGGAGGAGGGGATATCTTGTGGGACTGCTGTTCTGGGATGGTGGGTGGAGGAGGAATGGGGGAAAAAAATTGTAGCTCAATGTCTGGTGGAGATGAATGATGTAAACCATAAGTAAATAAAGCATTTGTTTAATTAAAAAAAAATAACCAAAAAAAAAAAAGTGAGCCCCAAAGCAAAGCCTTACTTCAGGGATTATTTAGCCTTCTCCTGGCTCAGAGAATGTCAGAACCCTCTTGATCCACTGCCCAATCACACAGCATCAAGGTGTAGGCATTCACAGGCTCCATGTGACCACATTCAGCCTATTAGGAGGCAGAGTATGTTTTTCAAATCGAGGAAAGTTCTCAAAGTCTCTTAAGGCCATCAAAGGGCCTAGGGGCAGGGAAGATCTTTAAATTTGCATTTCCATTACACTCACATAGCTAGTAAGTGTGTCAAGTGTCTGAGACTGAATTATAACTTTGGTCCTTGTGACTCCAGGGCTGGTGCTCTATTCATTATGCCATCTAGATGCCCCAATTCAGTGTGCCACCTAGCTGTCCCTATATTCTAATTTTTTCAAGCTACTTTGGGGGCTATGTATGTCATAGCTTCTTAAAAGTGGAGGAAATGTCGAT
Source organism: Gymnobelideus leadbeateri (assembly GCA_011680675.1). Taxonomy (NCBI): domain Eukaryota; kingdom Metazoa; phylum Chordata; class Mammalia; order Diprotodontia; family Petauridae; genus Gymnobelideus; species Gymnobelideus leadbeateri. The sequence goes on along the minus strand of WOXC01004248.1, from coordinate 115,224 downwards.
ATTAGGACCCATGGTCAAAAATGTTATCCATCTCCAGAGAGAAAACTAGTGCTCTCTGAATACAGATTGAAACATACTTTAGAAAAAATTCTTTATTTTTCTTATTCTTATGTTTGTATGTTTTCTTTTGCAACATGGATAATATGGAAATATATTTGCATAACTTTATACATATATTTGATATCATATTGCTTGCCTTCTTAAGGGTGGGAAAGGGGCAGGAGTGAGAATTTGGAACTGTAAATTTAATAAAAAATGTTAAAGCATTTTTACATATAATTGGGAAACATTTATCAAAATCTTCAAATATATTTTAAAAATAAAGCATGACACATTGAGAAAAAAGAAGATATACTCTAGTTGAACTGTTTACTTATCCAGGCAAGTTAAATGAAATATAAGAAATAAAGTCAAAGGTTCAGAATTAGAATATATTAGAGATAAAAGCCTAGTGATCCTTTGGTCCAGTTCCCTCCACTTACAGATTATGAAACTAAGGCCCAGAGGTGTTAATCAACTTGTCCAAGTCTAAGAATAAACACACGTCTTTTACTTTCCATTCTTGTGTTCCTTCTGCTCTACTGCATCAGAGATAGCATCTAACAAGGGGAAATTTAAAGACTAGATATGAGGTTATAAAATTCATTTTTTTTAAATTTCAGAAGGGTGTACTTTACAATAACAATTCAGCCATGAGAATTATTTTTTCTTTGTCTTACAATACATGAAGTACATTGAACTGACGAGCCCATTAAAAAAATTCTCTTCCACTTCCAAAAAAATTTACAAGTCAGAAAAAAAAGTAAACTGATGAGGTCACATTTGACAAACATTTATTAAGTCCGTATTATGTGCATTGTACTAAGCTCTAGGGATATACAGAGAAAGGCAAAAAACTGGTCTCTAACTTCAAGAAGTTTACATTCTAATGGGGGAGACAATATGAAACAAATATGCACATTCAAGATATACAAAGTTTAAAGGGACACATTACCAAAGGTGAGGCCCTGTGGGGTGTGGGAGTGGATTTTTCAGAAAGTAATTTTTAGCTCGGTCTTGAAAGAATCTAGGGAAGCCATGAGGTAGAAATGAGGAGCAAGAAAATTCTAGGCAATCATGTTATAAAAAGTCATAGAGTTCAAAGACAGCCCTTTGTGTAAGAGCTCTGGTGCTTCTTGATTATAAAGAATATGGACAGAAGTAAAATGCAGAGACCGGAATGGTAAGAAAGGCTCAAGTTGGGAAAGGCTTTAAAAACCAAACAGAATTTTATATTTGTTTTTTTAGGTAATAAGTGAACCATTAAAGTTTATTGAGTAGATAAGATGGTCAGACCTGCATATTAGAAAGATTGCTTTGTCAGCTGAGTGGAGAATATGTTGATGTGAGACAGGAAGAAAATGGTTACAGGAATAGTCCAAGTGTAAAGTTGTAAGTCTTTACTAGGTTCTATTTACAGGTGATTCTGTAAAGAAAGATATTATAGTTATCTGTTTAAGGATATAGTGAGTGACAGTGTAGCGAAGTAGAAATAGTAGATTTGTAGTAGAAGTAGATTTGAAGTAGAAATTGGAGATTTAATAACAGATTTGTCTCCTTCTAGAATACTACCTTGGAAAAATTAGCTTTTATCTCCAAATTTTAGTTCCTTAATTAATAAAATGAAGGAGCTTTACTAGAATATATAGGTTATTCTATGCTTTGGGAGACATGAATATTGATCTTATCTTGGATATTTTTCAGTTCTGTGACCACGTGTAAGTCTAATAATCTATCAGAGTCATGAATTCTTCATGATGATTTCTTTATTTACATCTTTACAAGGCTGTTGTGAGGATTTTTTTTTTTTTTGGTAAATCTTAAAGTATGATACAAATTTGAGCAACTGTTATCCCTAAACTTCTAAGTCTAGGAGTCAGGACATAGATTACTGGATTTTAAGATACTTGAGGATATATAATGCTACTTATCCATAATTGTAACTTTCCTACTTTTCTAGTCACGCACATAGTAGTTCCTAAAATAATTGTTTTTATTTTTTTGCCTTTTGGAGGGCAATTGGGGTTAAGTAACTTGCCCAAGGTCACAAGGCTAGGTTTTTTTGTTTGTTTGTGTGTGCGTTAAGTGTCTGAGGCCAGATCCGAACTCAGGTCCTTCTGACTACAGGGCTGACACTCTACTCACTGCACCACCCAGCCGCCCCTAAAATTAGTTTTTTAAATATTGAATAGAATCACTGGAGTATTCCGTTTGCCAACAAGGGAGAATTCCAACACACTTACTTGAATGGGTATTTTCCCTTGTAGGCTAGGTTCCAAAGCTTGTTGCCTATTTGGTTAATGACTGGAAGTAACTGATGGGTCCAACAAATCTTCACTTAGCCAGTTATTTTTTTTTTCAGGGAAGTTGATGTCTCTATTTAAATACATAGTGCTTTACCTTTAGACAAACAATTAATTCCAGACTCTTTTATTCAAAGTCCAGGATAGAGCCACTAATTGAAAGAGTATAGTGAGGACCACCTACAAAAAGCTAAAATTTGATATACTTAAAGAGGTATTTAAATGATGTTCTTGACTCTCAAACACCTCCTGTATTCAATTAATCATTTGTCAAGACTTGTCAATTCTACCCCTAAAACATTTATTTCCCAACAGTTTCTCTCCACTCATATACCTAATACCCTTCACCACTCACCTGGCAATAATCTTTAAACTGTTTCCTTAACCTCCAGGCTCTTCTCTCTCTAATCTAACCTTCACAAATCAGCTGTAAAATGAGTATTTCTAAGACACAGATATAACTATGTCATCCCTCTGATTAAGAAGATTCATTGGGTTGTTGTTGCCTTAAGGACAAAATAAATTTTTACGGTATTTACAATCCTTCTAAATGTCTAAATTCCTTTGCAAAGTTGAACTTTTTTCCTTGCTGGTCCCTATATATAACATTCTGCATTTACTTTCTGTCACTTGTCACTGAGATGTTCTTCCTACTCACCTTTGCCTCTTTGAATCCCTAACTTCCTTCAAGTGTTATCTCATGTCATATTTTACATAATGTCATTACCAATCCTTACATCTACCATATTAGTTGCTAATATTCACTATCCCTTGAAAAGTAGTTTGCACTTATTTCTTATGCATGATTGTATTTCCTGTCTGCTTATATGTTGTTTACCATAAATAGAATGTAAGCTGTTTAAAGGCTCAGTGTTGCTTAATTTTTAAATTTTCTTTATGTGCCTAGCATCTAATGCAGTGATTAAAACAAGTTGGAACTTAATAAAATTATTTTAAATTGGATTTTGTAAAAATTTCTTAGGATTATAAGTTTTGAACTAAAAGGTGACTCCCACCTTGTCTAATCAAATATTCTGATTGTAGGGGTGTGTAAACTGAAATACAGAAAGGTTAAGTGATTTATTTCAAGATCATAGGTAGTAATAAGCAGAGTGAGGATTCAAATCTGGGTCTAGTAATTCTGAGTTCAGCACTCTTTCTAAATATACTGTTGTTTTCACTGTTGTCACACAGAACAGAATTCATGAAACTACAAGCCATGTCCATAAAATGTTAAATCAATTAGCTAATTTGTTGAAAGAAGAAATCCATAGAAATAGCTATTTGACACATTGTGAGGGAGGAAAAAATGTGATTGATTTTTTCCCCACTTTGAAACTAGTTTTGTTCCTATAAGTAAGTGTGACTTAAAGCTTAGATTGCATCATTGTGCATCTTGATCAATAGATTTGTAGTATTTTGTAGTGTTTTCAAGTCATTTCATGGTGCTATGTTTTGACTCCTCTGATCAGATTATTATCTCCTATAAATGTTGGGACTAAAATTAAGTAGCAAAAATAACAGACCAGGACTCAAGTCTGAATTCTAGTCTCTAGTCTCTTACATCTTCACTATGCAGTGAAAACATTTAACCTTTCTGTATCTCAGTTTCTCCATCTGTAGAATTGGGATAATACTCCTTTTGATTCTTGGCTCCCATAGCCGGTCTGAGATTCACCAAATTTCACAATCTGTGAACACCTCAGAGGTTATCCAGTCCAATCTCTAACCAAAGAATTGGTTCTATCAACAACAACCCCAATCAGTCATTTGGCCTTTACTTAAAGAACCCATTGGTGAGAAACACCTTAACTTTAGAAGCAATTCATTTCATTTTTGAACTATTTTAATCAATATGAATTTGCTTAGTAGAAAAGCAAAATCTTTGTAATATCCTCTTACTGGCCCTGGTAGTCTAGCTAGCCATTTGAAGCCAAGCAAAATAATTTTATTCTCTCTTCCATATGACCAGAAAAAAATGATAGATTTTGAAAGCACTTTTTATTTTTTTAATTAATTTATTAGTTTAGTTTCAGTTAACAAGATTCAATTCCATAGTTCCTTGATTTTCAAATTTCCTTTACTTCCCTCCCCCCATGCCCCACGATAGCATATAGTCCAGTATAAGATCTGCAAATATATTCATATTAGACATTAGTCCAATTACAAAGGCGTATTGTACTAGGTGGGATGGAAAATGATAAAGAAAAAATAAAACCAAACAATGAAAAGAAAAAGACCAATTAGTTTGCTTCCATCAATATTCAGGCTCAGTTCTTTCTAGTTATATCTCTGGATGTCGCATTTCTCTCTTTCATGAGTCTTTCGGGATTGACTTATATCACTGCATTGCTGAAAAGAAACCAGTCTGTTATAGTTGGTCATCACACATATGATGTATCTCTGATTGTATACAAATTTCTTCTGATTCTACTCTTCTCGCTCAGCATCAGTTTGTATAAGCCTCTCCAGGTAAATATGAAATCTGTCTCCTCCTCATTTCTTATAGCACAATAATATTCTATTATATTCATATACCACAACATGTTTAGCCATTCCCCAATTGATGGGCACCCATTTAGTTTCCAATTCTTTGCAACCATGAAAAGAGCTGCTATAAATATTTTGGTACATTTGGGTCTTCCTCCCATTTTTTTTATTAATTTATTAGTTTAGTTTCAGTTAACAAGATTCAATTCCATAGTTCCTTGATTTTCAAATTTCCTTTACTTCCCTCCCCCCTCCCCTCATGACAGCATATAGTACAGTATAGGGTCTGCAAATGCATTCATATTAAACATTATTCCAATTACAAAGGCATATTGTACTAGGTGGGATGGAAGATGGTAAGGAAGAAGTAAAACCAAACAATGAGAAGAACAAGATCATTTAGTTTGCTTCCATCAGGATTCAGGCTCAGTTCTTTCTAGTTATATCTCTGGATGGCACATTTCTCACTTTCTTGAATCATTCGGGATTAATTTATATCACTGTATTGCTGAAAAGAGTCCAGTCTGTCATAGTTTGTCGTCACAGATATGGTATATCTGTGATTGTATACAAATTTCTTCTGATTCTACTCTTCTCGCTCAGCATCAGTTTGTATAAGTCTCTCCAGGTAATTATGAAATCCATCACCTCCTCGTTTCTTATAGCACAATAAAATTCCATTACATTCATATACCACAACTTGTTTAGCCATTCCCCAATTGATGGGCACCCCTTTAGTTTCCAATTCTTTGCAACCACAAAAAGGGCTGCTAAAAATATTTTTGTACATATGGGTCTTCCTCCCACTTCTATGATCTCTTTGGGATATAACCCTAGAAGTGGTATGGCTGGGTCAAAGGGTATGAAATTATTTATAATCCTTTGGGCATAATTCCAGATTGCTCTCCAGAATGGTTGGATAAGTTCACAACTCCACCAGCAATGTATTAGTGTTCCAATTTGTCCACATCCTCTCCAGCATTTGTCACTTTCTTGTTTTGTCATCTTAGCCAATCTGACTGGAGAGATGTGGTATCTCAGAGTTGTTTTGATTTGCATTTCTCTAATTAATAGTGATTTAGAGCATTTCTTCATATGCTTATAGATATCTTTAATTTCTTTCTCTGAAAACTTCCTATTCATATCCTTTGACCATTTCTCAATTGGGGAATGACTTGTATTCATATAGATTTGGCTCAATTCTCTATAAATTTTAGAAATGAGTCCTTTATCAGAGACACAAGTTGTAAAAATTCTTTCCCAATTTCCCACCTCCCTCTTGATCTTGGTTACATTGGCTTTGTTTGTACAGAAGCTTTTCAATTTAATGTAATCAAAATTATCCATTTTGCATTTTATAATGCTCTCTAATTCTTGTTTGGTCCTAAAATCTTCCCCTCTCCACAGATCTGTCAGGTAAACTATTCCTTGCTTTCCCAAATTGCTTACAGTATCATCCTTTACACCTAAATCATGCACCAATTTAGACTTGATTTTGGTATATGGTGTTAGATAGTGATCTATGCCCAGTTTCTGCCGTACTGTATTCCAGTTTTCCCAGCAGTTTTTGTCAAATAGTGCATTCTTATCCCAAAAACTGGGGTCTTTGGGTTTATTGAACAATAGATTGCTATATTCATTAACTGCTGGGTCTCCTGCACCTAATCTATTCCATTGATCCACTACTCTACACCTCTGCCAGTACCAAGCAGTTTTGATGACTGCTGCTGTATAATACAGATTAAGATCTGGCATAGCTAGTCCACCTTCCCTAGCATTTCTTTTCATTAATTCCCTTGATATTCTAGACCGTTTGTTTTTCCAAATAACTTTTGTTATTATTTTGTCTAACTCTACAAAGTAGTTTTTTGGTAAATTGATTGGAATGGCACTAAATATATAATTTAGTTTGGGTAAAATTGTCATTTTTATTATGTTAGCTCGACCCAGCCACGAGCAATTGATATTTTTCCAACTATTTAGATCTGTTTTTATTTGTGTGAGAAGTGTTTTGTAGTTGTGATCATATAGATCCTGGGTTTGTTTTGGCAAGTAGATTCCCAAATATTTTATAATGTCTACAGTGACTTTAAATGGGATTTCTCTTTCTATCTCTTGCTGTTGAGTTTTATTAGAGATGTACAGGAATGCTGAGGATTTATGTGGGTTTATTTTATATGCTGCAACTTTGCCAAATTGATTTATTGTCTCAAGTAATTTTTACTTGATTCTCTAAGTATATCATCATATCATCTGCAAAGAGTGACAGCTTGGTCACTTCTTTGCCTAATTTGATTCCTTTGATTTCTTCTTCTCTAATTGCTACTGCTAACGTTTCTAGTACCAGATTGAATAAGAGGGGTGATAGTGGACACCCTTGTTTCACTCCTGATCTTATTGGAAAGGATTCTAGTTTATCCCCATTGCATATAATACTTGCTAATGGTTTTAGATAGATGCTAGCAACTATTTTAAGGAAGGCTCCATTTATTCCTATACTTTCTAGTGTTTTTAATACGAATGGATGTTGTACTTTGTCAAAAGCCTTTTCTGCACCTATTGAGATGATCATGTGGTTTTTGCTAGTTTTGTTGTTGATATGCTCAATTATACTGATGGTTTTCCTAATATTAAACCATCCTTGCATTCCTGGAATGAATCCTACCTGATCAGGGTGTATTATTTTTGTGATAAGTTGTTGGAGTCTTTTGGCTAATATTTTATTTAGAATTTTTGCGTCTAAATTCATGGGGGAGATTGGTCTATAATTTTCTTTCTCTGTTTTATCTCTTCCTGATTTAGGAATCAGTACCATATTTGTGTCATAGAAAGAGTTTGGGGGCGGCTAGGTGGCTCAGTGAATAGAGCACCGGCCCTGGAATCAGAAGGACCTGAGTTCGGAGCCGGCCTCTGACACTTAATCCACACAAACAAAAACCTAGCCATGTAACCTTGGGCAAGTTACTTAACCCCAATTGCCTAAAGGGGCGGCTAGGTGGCGCAGTGAGTAAGAGCGCTGGCCTCGGAGTTTGGATGACCCGAGATCAGATCCGGCCTCAGAAAATGAGCACCCACGCATAAATAATGACTAGCCGTGTAACCTTGAGCAAGTTACTTAACCCCAATTGCTTTAAAAAAAAAGAAAAAAAGAAAGAGTTTGGTAGGACTCCTTCTTCACTAATTTTCCCAAACAGTTTGTAGAGTATTGAAATCAATTGTTCTTTAAATGTTTGATAGAATTCACTAGTGAACCCATCTGGCCCTGGAGATTTTTTCCTAGGGAGTTCATTGATGGCTTGTTTGATTTCTTTTTCTGAGATGGGGTTATTTAGGTAATTCACTTCCTCTTCAGTTAATCTGGGCAATTTGTGATTTTGTAAATATTCATCCATTTCACTAAGATTGTCATATTTATGTGCATACAATTGGGAAAAATAATTCCTCATTATTTTTTTGATTTCCTCTTCATTGGAGGTAGATTCACCCTTTTTATTTTTGATACTCATAATTTGGTTTTCTTCTTTCTTTTTTTATCATATTGACTAAGGGTCTATCAATTTTGTTGATTTTTTCATAAAACCAGCTCTTAGTTTTATTTATTAATTCAATGGTTTTCTTAATTTCAATTTTATTAATCTCACCTTTGGTTTTCAATATTTCTAATTTAGTACTAAATTGGGGATTTTCAATTTGTTCTTTTTCTAGCTTTTTCAATTGCATGTCCAATTCATTGACCTCCCTTCTCTCTGCTTTAATTAACTATGCACTCAGGGATATAAAACTTCCCCTGAGAACTGCCTTTAGTGCATCCCACAAATTTTGGTATGTTGTTTCATTATTATCATTCTCTTGAATGAAATTATTGATTGTTTCTATAATTTCTTCTTTGACCCACCAATTTTTTAGGATTAAATTGTTTAGTTTCCAATTAGTTTTTAGTCTATCTTTCCATGGCCCTTTATTGCATATAATTTTTATTGCATCATGATCTGAGAATGATGCGCTTACTATTTCTGCCTTTCTGCACTGGATTGTGAGGTTTTTATGCCCTAGTACATGGTCTATTTTTGAGTATGTACCATGCACTGCTGAGAAGAAAGTAAATTCCTTTTTATCCCCATTCAGTTTTCTCCAGAGATCCATCATATCTAGTCTCTCTAAGATTCTATTCACCTCCTTAACTTCTTTCTTGTTTATTTTGAGGTTAGATTTATCGAGTTCAGAGAGGGGGAGATTAAGGTCCCCCACTAGTATAGTTTTGCTATCTATTTCTTCCTCTAATTCCTTTAACTTCTCCTCTAGGAATTTGGATGCTATACCACTTGGTGCATATATATTAAGTAGTGATATTGCTTCATTCTCAATGGTGCCTTTTAGTAGGATATAGTTTCCTTCCTTATCTCTTTTAATTAGGTCTATTTTAGCTTTTGCTTTATCTGAGATAAGTATTGCTACCCCTGCTTTTTTTACTTTAGCTGAGGCATAATAAATTTTACTCCAGCCTTTTACCTTTACCCTATGGGTATCCCTTTGTTTCAAATGTGTTTCTTGTAGACAACATATTGTAGGATTATGGTTTTTAATCCATTCTGCTATCTGCCTCTGTTTTATGGGAGAGTTCATCCCATTCACATTCACAGTAATGATGACTATCTGTCTCTTCCCTTCCATCCTATTCCCTCCCCTGTTTATGTTTTTGTTTATTCCTTCTCCCTTCCCCTCCTTGAAGTTTTCCCTTTTGACCGCCCCCTCCCTCAGTGTTCCCACCCAGTGACCCCCCTTCTTAACCTACCCTCTCCCCTTACTACTATTTCCTTCCCTTATAATCCCTCCCTTTAGTCTCCTCCTTTTCACCCCCCCCCACCCTTCTGCTTTCTATAGGACGCAATAAGTTTTCATACTTATCAGAGTAAATTACTTCCTGTTTGATTCCAAACCAATGAGAGTAAATTTCAAACAGTGCTCCTCTCCCTCCCTCCTTTTCCTCTATTTAATGAAATAATGTGTCTATTCACATTAAAATTTTAAACTTCGATGATTTAAGTTGATCCCTCTTTGAACCAGAACCAGTGAGAATAGTGTTTAAATGATGTTCCTCTCCCTCTTTCTTTCCCCTCTTCTATAGTTTGTTTTAATGCCTCTTCAGATGGAATATTTTACCTTTTCCTATCTAATCCTTTCCTTTTTCCCATTACAGTCTCTTTGATCCCTTTAATAGTTTTTTTTTTTTAGATATCAGGTTAGTGCATTCATACCCACACCCTCTACCTAAGTATAACCCTTTTGAAGGTCATGATAATCATAAAGATTTTGAATATTGACAGTTATCAGCCCCACATATAGGGATGTGAACATTTTGCTCTTGTTGCATCCCAAGTAATGTGCGTGTGTTTGTGGGTGTGGGTGTGTGCGCTTATGCATGTGTGAGTCTGTGTTTCTCTTGTTTACCTTTTTATGTCTTTCTTGAGTCTTGTAATTGGAGATCAAATTTTCCATTGAGCTCTGGCTTTTTCATCAGGAACATCTGGAAGTCCCTTATTTCATTAAACGACCATCTCCTTGCCTGGAAGATTATACTCAGTTTTGCCGGGTAGTTAATCCTTGGTTGTAGTCCTAGCTCTCTTACCCTATGAAATATCAAATTCCAGTCCCTCCACTCTTTTAATGTAGAAGCTGCTAGGTCCTGTGTGATCCTAACTGTAGTTCCTCGATATTTGCATTGTTTCTTTCTGGCTGCTTGTAGAATTTTTTCTTTAATCTTGTAATTCTGGAATTTGGCTATTATATTTCTTGGAGTTTTCAGTTTGGGATCTCTCTCAGGAGGAGTCCGGTGAATTCTGTCGATAGCTATTTTATCTTCTGATTCCAGGACCTCCGGACAGTTTTCTTTGACAATCTCTTGCAGGATGTTGTCTAGGCTGCTTTTTTCATCATGGCTTTCTGGTAGACCAATAATTCTTAGGTTGTCTCTCCTGGATCTGTTCTCTAGGACAGTTATTTTTCCAGTGAGATATTTTACATTTTCTTGCAATTTTTCGATCCTCTTGTTTTGTTTGATTGACTCTTGCTGCATCATAGAGTTCTGAGCTTCAATTTGATTGTTTCTAGTTTTTATCAAATTATGGTCTTCAGTTATTTTTTGAAGTTCCTTTTTTAGGGAGGTATTTTCTCCAATTACTTCACTGAGATGCTTTTCCAAGTTGGTCACTGCCTCCCTGATTTGGTCTTTAAAATTTTTCTTAAGCTCCTCCAGGAATGCTATTTGGGCTTGAGACCAGATCATGTTTCCTTCTGTGGTCTCAGGTGTGGGTAGAGAGTCTATATTGTGCTGTGTGTTTTGTTGTTCTTGCCCTGCATAGTATGCTCAAATAGACTTTCTTGCCTTCCCCTTCTCCTTCTCAGCTTCTTTTTTTCCCATTGTGACTTCCTGTTTCTTAGTTTCTCAGGCTATGACTTTAGGGCCTGATCCTTGACTTTGAATACCTCTGGGTGGCTAGTTTATGGCTAAGTCAGGGAAGTCAATGAGGGATGTAGATGTGTAGGTGTGGGTGAGTCTGACCACTTCAGATTTCTGCCTCTATGCCCCTGGGCTATAAGTAGGCTTTTGTTGGTGAGGTGAGGTGGGGCTTGTTGGGACCCCACCCTCTCTTCTCTTCAGACTCCTGGCTGTCTCAGTTACACCCTTTCTTGGAGACTCTCAAGCCTGGGGCTATTTCCATTAATTTGGGATTTCAATCTGGGTGGGAGACTTATCTTTGGGTTTTCTGCTTCATGAAGGAGGGATGGGAGGATCTGAGCAGCTAGAATTTACTTTGCCATTCCAGCCCCTGTATTATACAGGCAGGCAGTTTCTAAACTTCCAGGCTGGGGGCTGAATGCAGCCTGAGAAGCCACTCTCTCCACTGGGGGCCCAACTCTCCTACCTGGCTCCAATGATCCGTTCCCTCTGCGAGATGACTGCGATTCGTCCTTGGTAAGTCTGCAGGCTGGGGCTTTTTCTCTCTCTGGTGTAGTCTGCTTGCCTGCTCTTAGGTCTGAGCTGTGCAGACCCCACAGGCTCTGCGCTCGACCTGTGTGGACACACTGGGCAACCTCCTGGGCTGGATTCTGCCACACTCTGTCTTCCACTGGGCTCCGTCACTCCGGAATCCGCTCAGATTTACCCTTTGGGACTTAGTGACAGAGGAGCTCAGCGAGGTTACTGTTTCCTTTCCCCTTCCTCCCATTTCTATGATCTCTTTGGGATATAGCCCTAGAAGTGCTATTGCTGGGTCAAAGGGTATGAAATTATTTATAGTCCTTTGGACATAGTTCCAGATTGCTCTCCAGAATGGTTGGATAAGTTCACAACTCCACCAGCAATGCATTAGTGTTCCAATTTGCCCACATCTTCTCCAGCATTTGTCACTTTCTTGTTTTGTCGTCTTAGCCAATCTGACTGGAGAGATGTGGTATCTCAGAGTTGTTTTGATTTGCATTTCTCTAATCAATAGAGATTTAGAGCATTTCTTCATATCCTTATAGATATCTTTAATTTCTTTCTCTGAAAATTGCCTATTCCTATCCTTTGACCATTTATCAATTGGGGAATGACTTGTATTCATATAGATTTGGCTCAATTCTCTAGAAATTTTAGAAATGAGTCCTTTATCAGAGACATAAGTTGTAAAACTTCTTTCCCAATTTCCCACCTCCCTCTTGATCTTGGTTACATTGGCTTTGTTTGTACAGAAGCTTTTCAATTTAATGTAATCAAAATTATCCATTTTGCATTTTATAATGCTCTCTAATTGTTGTTTGGTGGTAAAGTCTTCCCCTCTCCACAAATCTGTCTGGTAAACTATTCCTTGGTTTCCCAGATTGCTTACAGCATCATCCTTTATACCTAGATCATGCACCTATTTTAGACTTGATTTTGGTATATGGTGTTCAATAATGATCTATGCCCAGTTTCTGCCATACTGTATTCCAGTTTTCCCAGCAGTTTTTGTCAAATAGTGCATTTTTATCCCAAAAAATGGGGTCTTTGGGTTTATCAAACAATAGATTACTATACTCATTAACTGCTGGGTCTCCTGCACCTGATCTATTCCATTGATCCACTACTCTATTCCTCTGCCAGTACCAAGTAGTTTTGATGATTGCTGATGTATAATACAGATTAAAATCTGGCATAGCTAGTCCACCTTCCCTAGCATTTCTTTTCATTATTTCCCTTGATATTCTAGACCGTTTGTTTTTCCAAATAAATTTTGTTATTATTTTGTCTAACTCTAAGAAGTAGTTCTTTGGTGAATTAATTGGTATGGCACTAAATATATAGTTTAGTTTGGGTAAAATTGTCATTTTTATTATATTAGCTTGACCCAGCCACGAGCAATTGATATTTTTCCAATTAGTTAGATCTGATTTTATTTGTGTGAGAAGTATTTTGTAGTTGTGATCATATAGGTCCTGGGTTTGTTTTGGCAGGTAGATTCCCAAATATTTTATAATGTCTACAATGACTTTAAATGGGATTCCTCTTTCTATCTCTTGCTGTTGAGTTTCATTAGAGATATACTGGAATGCCAAGGATTTATGTGGGTTTATTTTATATCCTGCAACTTTGCCAAATTTATTTATTGTCTCAAGTAGTTTTTTACTTGATTCTCTAGGATTCTCTAAGTATATCATCATATCATCTGCAGAGTGATAGCTTGGTCTCTTCTTTGCCTAATTTGATTCCTTTGATTTCTTTTTCTCCACTAATTACTACTGCTAATATTTCTTGTACCAGATTCAATAAGAGGGGTGATAGTTGACACCCTTGTTTAACCCCTAATTTTATTGGAAAAGCTTCTAGTTTATCCCCATTGCATATAATACTTGCTGATGGTTTTAAATAGATACTTTCAACTATTTTAAGGAAGGCTCCATTTATGCCTATACTCTATAGTGTTTTTAATAGGAATGGATGTTGTACTTTGTCAAAAGCCTTTTCTGCATCTATTGAGATAATCACGTGATTTTTTCTAGTTTTGTTGTTAATATGATCAATTATACTGGTGGTTTTCCTGATATTAAACCATCCTTGCGTTCCTGGAATAAATCCTACCTGATCAAAGTGTATTATTTTTGTGATAAGTTGTCGGAGTCTTTTGGCTAATATTTTATTTAAAATTTTTGCATCTAAATTCATGAGGGAAATTAATTAAACACATTAATTTTATTTCTCTGTTTTATCTCTTCCTGATTTAGGAATCAGTACCATATTTGTGTCATAGAAAGAATTTGGTAGGACTCCTTCTCCATTAATTTTCCCAAATAGTTTGTAGAGTATTGGAATCAATTGTTCTTTAAATGTTTGATAGAATTCACTAGTAAACCCATCTGGCCCTGGGGATTTTTTGAAAGCACTTTTTAAAAGTATGGGGTGTGATACATGAGCTTATTATTATATCTTATTATATTTTATATATTAGCCCTGGCTCCTACCTTGTTTAGTTTTTTGTTTATTTGTTTGCTTATTTTTGTTGAGTTGTTTCAGTCATGCCCAACACACCGTGAGCTCATTTGTGGCTTTCTTGGCAAAGATACTGGAGTGGTTTAGAATCCCCTTCTCACTCTCATTCTATAGATTAGAAACCAAGGCAAACAGGGTTAAGTGACTTGCCCAGAGTCACACATCTAAGTGTCAGAGGTCAAATTTGAACTCAGATACTCCTGATTCCAGGGTCAGTGCTCTATGCACTGTGACACCTAGCTGCCTACCTCACCTAGGCTAGTGTCATATAAAAGTAAATGTGGGTTAACTGACTTACTTGACTGACTGTATTATTCAGAATGAATGCCGTCACTTCCAGTAAATTACATTTGAAATTTTTTTGGGGGGTGGGGGTGTTATAGTGTAACTATGGGATGGCAACTGTTTTTGCTTCATTTTGCATCAAATGAGGGACTTTTAATAAAGTTAATTACAAACTTTAAAACCCTATGCAAAATCATTTTATGACCTTGGAATAGTCAGGTCATCAATTTAATTTAGTTTCACAAACATTTCTTAAAATTTATGTTTTAGAAGATGGAGGTACAAAGGTAATAACAAGCAAACAAATAAAACACCACTCCTGTCCTCAGTTTGCAATCCAATAGATTGAATAAAGGGCAGAAATATATGTCATGAAATAAAATATAATTGAAGCAAAGGAGACAAACTGTTAAAGAAATAAGAGGAAGGAAAAGATACTTTAATCTGGGTGGGGGAGAGATCAGGGGAAAATGCATAAATAGACTGTCACATGAGTTGGATTTTTGAAGGAAAAAATAACAGAAACTATCGTATCACACATTAGTATTTCTTGACTCAAATCTTTAGCTTCAATTCTATCTTCTCGCTCCTTATACGGAAACCTCTTGGACCAAGTGCCTATGAGAGTACAAGGTGTGTTCAAGTTGTGCATATTAGATATTAATATCTAACTCAGTAAATTTGGGATTGCTGAAAATCTTTTAGGATAGTACAGAGAATTCAAGAAGACTGTCAGCACGTGTTCTATTATCAAATGCATTTAGATATGTTGGGCTGAAGCAACTTGTGCTGAATCTATTGAACTGCTATATGCTCCAAAATTCCCAGATTTATCTTAGTTGACTTCAGATAAACACCTCTTACTCTGGAGCCTCAGATTTTCATATTTCACAACCATCAAATGTGTAAAAAAACAAATGTATATTGCTTGAATTGTTTATTAGTGTCCTTAGGAGAAAAAGTGCTACTAGCCCTAAAACTGTACTTACCTTTAATGTGTTTTTATAAAAAATGTGAACTGCAACGAGGCTGTTTCAAGTAAGCCTTATAAATCACCTGGACTACACCACTATTGGCATGTCTTAGAGTCATTATGTATAATTGGTTAATGGTGTATTTATTCTCCCATTATTGGATCAGCTCCAGGGGTAATCACTGATGAGTTTCAAAACTCCAGGAGGATTTCTGTGCTGAGGTAAATGAATTAAAAAACAAGATAAAACTAATTACTTTTATTTAAATTCAATTTTGGGGGTAATCGTTCTGTCTTGGGGGTCTAGCTGTAGTTTTCAGAAGTGATAAATTTGCTTTTCTTTGCTGACTTGAATTCCCCTAGAGCTGAGAAGAAAAATCATTTGCAACAAGAAACCAAAACAAAGTTCCCTAAACTATAGTTCTTATAGTTAGCTATGATAGGATAGGAGTTTTTCTCAAGACCACTCCTCTCATCTGATTTTGGCCCCTGGGAAGCTGATCAACAGGAAATGGGAATTTCCTGAAAAACCAACAAGTGAATAGAATAATCCATGTAGATGTTGGAATTTTCTAGATTTTAAGAAATGATACGAGTATCACCTTAGGAACATTATAAGTACATGCATAATTTAGACAAATGTTTCTAAGGTAAAGTTGAATTTTTTTTTTCTATTGGTTCATATGCTGGTCTGATTTTACTCTGGAGGTGGATATGGTAGAAAGAACACTAACTTTAATGCCATAGGTCCTAAAATAAAATATTTCCACTAAATATGACATATGTGAACTTGGACAAGTAGCTTAACTTCACTACAGTTTCCTCCATATATAATAAAGGGATTGACTTCTGACATCCCTATACAGCTCTTTTTACTGTGATTCAAAGTAGCTGGAATCTATGTAATGTAGTTTCGGGCACTCTCAAAACAAAAGACAAAAATCTTCTCCATTGTCTTTGATGCTCCAAACTGTACCTATCAAGAGCCATAACTTGGTTTTATTTTGCCTATTTGAATATATCTACTCCTCATTAAACCTAAATATATTGAATGACTAAATCAGATCCTTTCTTAAAAGTAGGTTTTCATTGTAGATGGGGAGAGGAAGTTGATATTTGGTCATGTTTATGGAACAATCAAAAAGAAATTTCGCCTACACCCTTTTAAAAAATGAGATCATGAAATCAATCGATGATTCAGATCCTAACCTATCCATGACTGCATATCTTGTGGGAAGCACGTTAAAGTCCTGCATAAGACCATAATATCCACCAAATATGCTACAAACTGCACTTGCTTTTCTATTGCCTCCCAAGGATGCCAGTGGAACAGGGAAGCTGTCAGCCTTTTTATCCTCCTTCTCAACAAATGACTGGCTCAAATTTCCCTGATGACATTCCTAAGACACTGAGAATTGAATCATGGGTCTTAGAGGTTAAATCATCCTTGTCCACTTTTCTTAGGATTTTACAGTTTTCTTTAGGGTCTTTACCATGACGGAAAGCAATTTATGCCTACTTGAAAAAAGCAATAGTTGGCTAAAGAGAATCACAGAACACCTTACAACATTATAAGATAGTATTCAATAACTTATTACATCTAGTATAGCTGAATATTCAAGCCTTGTTGAGACACATATTTTTACAATGCTGATAGTTACCCTTTTCACCTTTTGTCTATGTGCTATGCATTGTCTGATCAAACAACTGAGGCTGATCTTTCCAATGGCATCCCTCGGATGCCAATTCTTCACTTAGAGAAAGGTACTTTTCGCCCTGACTTCTTGGTTCTGGAGAAGAAGGAGACTCATTGCTGCTGCTGCTGCTATAATTTCTTCAAACTTTTCAGTTTTATATGGTTCATGCTAAAGGAAGGAAACACACAAAAGAGGTCAAGATACAAGGAGTCCTGCTATAAACCCAAATAGTTGCAGTTTACACTCTATTCCAAAATCGGTGCTCATTATTTCTGAATAGAGAAAGGTTGTCCTCCACCCCTCACAGATATTACTTCTTGTCAACTCTAGAGTGGCAACCAAGAAGGCCCTGAGATGGAAAAAATCTTTGGCTTTATTAGATGTGGCATTTGTTCTCCTAGGTCAGCAACAAAATAGTGTACTTCAGTGATGAGCCATATATGACTGAAAACTCTTGATTTTCCACATGGTTTGCTAGCCAAAAAAAGACAGAGTATCTGTGCATGCTGGGGGTAGAAGAGGCAAAGGGGAGTTCCCCATTACACATACATACACAGACACATGTGTATATATCTCACACATATATACACACATACACATATCTGTGTATACATAAATAAATATTACACACAAATATACCCATAGAGAGGGTTTTTCTTCAATTCAAGCCAATTTTTAATATAAGTCAAAACATTTTCCCCACATATATTTGTAACTTTGTAAACCAACACTTTTTGTTGTTGTTTCATTGTCTAGCAAGAGAAGCTTAATTATCTGATTCTTTATTATGCTTGATGAAAGGTAGATATTGGGTTTATATCAGATAGAACTTTGTAATGGGCATTCAGCCATTCTTTTAACACATTTTCATTGAGTGCCTACCATATCTGATACTCCACCAGAAGTACTTTGAAAGAATAAAATGCAATAAATAAATATGAACTGTCATTAACGTTACCAATCTCATCACAACTGTTACTTAAAAACACTATGCTTATAAATAGCTGTTGAAAATAGAATCAGAGCCAGTCTACAAAAACTGGAATGGTCTATAATTGACTGTTTTGTAATAAGGTTTTTATTACTTGATTTATCCAAACAGAGATTGCAGTAGAATTTGAGAGAAAAAAGCCACTTAGTGCATACGTTGCCTGCTTTTGCCATGATGAAGTCCCAATATTCACTTTTTCTCATCAGAAAAAAAGTTTCCCTATTTCCAAGCAATTCTTTGCCCTTTGAAAATAGAGCTTAATTGTGATCAAATGATTCCTTAGAGAGCATCATATACTCAACATAGATACAACTTATCTTATGATATAGCTTAGATCAGAATATAACCCCTTGACACTTAATCTATATCAAAGCATAGGTTTCAAAAACATTTTTAAATGGAGCATATTTTTTAAAGAAAGGCAGATAAGTTTCACTAGGCAGTTCAGAAGGATGATTTCTGTTGTTATTTGGTTGGGTATTTTGCTGCTTTTTAAGCAATTAATTCACAATGGATGAATAAATAAACAAATATTTAAGTACTTATTATGAGTCACTGTTGTGTTATACTGGGGATACAAATGCACAGAAAAGAAAGTTCCTGCCATAATGAGGCTTGGAATCTAATTAGAGGAGACAATACAAATAAAAGAGTGACAGGCTAGGAGGGGCAATGAAAGTTGCTGGCACAGTAAACTAGGTCATGGGGCATAGATAGATATATCCTTTCCTGAAAAATGACAGAGTTGATCAAATGTAAATTAAAGTAGGCATAGCCCAGAAGTAGTTTAAGTGAAAGAGAAAACTGTGTGTCATGACATCCTCCCCAAATATAGCATGATCTTAAGTTCTGTTAGTTAAAATCTAATGTCTAGGGTCACTACCAACTCATTGAGACAGGTAGGGGGTGAAATGCCACTCAGGAGCTCATATTTCTCTGATGATATCCCGAATACATGAAGAACTGAATCATGAGTCTTAGAGGTTAAATCATTCTTGTTCACTTTTCTATAGCATTTTAGAGTTTTCGATAGGAAGTTTACCATGTCCCTTTTGCAAAGGGGGAAATCAATTTATTCATACTTAAAAAAAGCAGAACTCTGGTTCAGAAATCAGTAAAACCTGAGTTCAAATTTAGTCTCAGATATGTACTAGCTGTGTGACTCTGGATGAGTAAGTTATTTAACCTTTGTCTCACAGTTTTAACAACTGCAGAAGAGAGATAAATAATATGTGCTTCCTAGAGTTGTGGTAAGGATCAAATTTGTGCCTGGTACATAGCAAGTTCTTAATAAATGCTTGGTTCCATCCTTCCTTTGTAGTGTGGTTTCCACAGCTGAAACTCCAGTTTCAAATTACTCTGTGGGTGTATACTGCTAAAACCATACCCCGCAAATTCCCACTAGTATGCTTATCTTTATCTGCTAGCCAGAGGACATAATTAGTTAAAAAGCAAAAACCTAGCAAGAAAGATAGCTACAAAATATTTCTTTCCCTCATAAGCCTGATTGTTTGTTCTCCCATAAATATAAATAGCATTAGTAGGAAAACTAGGTACATAGAAAGAATAGTAGAGAAACAACTCATCCCTCTTTAGGTAATAAGCTTTTATCAGCCTCTATCACCTTTGATTTCTTTTAATGATGGTATTTAATTGCTCCTGATGGGCCTACTTCCCTCAGGTCTTGTAATCTCTATTCGACTGTTCTTAAAGTCTGGTGGATTCTGTTCCACATGATAATGCTCTTCTGGATGCTGTTTCTCTAAACCCTGAGTGTAATCTACTAGAAATTTCTTCACTAAAGTTACCAAGCACTTCCAGCTTCTGTCTTAATTGAAATCCATTGCTATTTCTTCCTCAGGGAAATATAGGTGCTTCCATATTTGCTTAGCTTTCTCTAGCTATTTTGGATGAGAGATTGGCCAATGGGGGCCATATTCTTTCAATATAATCTATCTGTAACCTCTGGTGACACTCCATGGGGAATGTCTTGAGGAGCCTGCTTTTGGAAAAGTGCAATAGAGAGCCCTGCTCTCTACTTCAGGGCATGTATAGATATGAGATATCTACTGTGACTGTTTCCTGCCAGTTTACTTGTGATGATAGAGAGACTTTTACTTGGCTACTGATTGGAACTGGGTATGCATAAAAAATAAACCAACATGCTAAATCTCTCTTTTTCTTTCCTGATGTCCATGAAGAATAAGGATAACTATCTGAACTTTGGAGGCTTCTGGTCAAAGCTAGGTGTCCCTTCCCCACACCAGACTGACTCGTGTGTATACAGTTTCCTGAGCAAGACTTTGTCTGAGACAAGGTTTCTTCCTGTTTTTATATTTTCTTTTCCTTTTTTTTTCTTTCCTCTTTTTGGAGGGTGTACATTTTTTGAGACCTTTAAAGGCTGGAAGAAACACCAGAGATCCAACAGCCAAAACTGGGAAAGAGTTAACTGTGGGATTTGACTCAGCAGCAGAGCAACCTAGAAGCAGAAATGCCACCATCTGAAGCAAAAGTGTCAAAGGAGGACCATGAGTTGCCAGCCCAAAAGAAACCAGCAAAACTCCAGCATGAAACCTGAACCAGACTAAAATCTCAAGAACTGTCTGACAAATTAAATAAAAAATGCAATGCAAGATAGATAATGTTATTTTTTAAAGGCAATATGCTGGAAAGCATCCATTTCTATTTGAATTTGACAGCACTGTCTAATAGGAAGTCCAATAGTTATGCCAAACCTGGAAATGAACATAGTAAGGTGAAAATCTATAGCAGCTACATTAAATATACACCCATTCTCCCAAGAGACCCAGGTGATAGAGTAGAGATCACATACCTAATTTTGGAGAACATTTTGTACTTTGAGACTTACTACATCTTTTTAGTAAATGCTCCTTGTAACTGTTAACTAATGTTAATTTATTTTCAATAATATGAGGAAAAATCAACTAGTTAATTGATATTGGGGAGATATTAACTGCAGTGGTGATTGCTACTAGAGAGAACTCAATAGCCTCCCATTATTTAGTCTCATACATATGTGTATATTTATATTTACCTGTATACTCTTACATACGTACATATATGTATGAACATGCATATGGAGGCAGCTAATGCCTCAGTAGATAGAGCACTGGGCTTGGAGTCAGGAAGACCTAAGTTCAAATATGGCCTCAAACACTTGCTAGCTATGTAACCCTGGGCAGGTCACTTAACCTCTCTTTATTTTAATCCACTAGTAAAGGAAATGACAAACTGTTCCAGTATCTTTGCCAAAAAAAACAAAACAAAAAAAAAAAAAACAAAAAAACCCACAGAGGGTAATGAAAAGTCAGAAACAACTAAAGGGCTGAGCAACCAAATATATGTGTGTGTATGTATATATATGTATATATTAATACATATATATGTATACATATATATTCACACATATTTGTGTGTATATATGTATATGTGCACAGCCACTCCTATGCATATATATATATATATATATATTATATATGATAGCTATCACATATATAAAACACAATATCACATATACATATATACTTTGGTGAAAACCATGTGGCAATTTTAGTGATATGTTGTTGAGCTGTGACATGGTGAATGCTGTACTTTGATTTTCTGTGATAAGTTGTAACATTCTGAATGCTGTACCTTTTTGTAAATGTTTTGCTCTGATTCGTTATTGAAAAAATAAAGAGTTCTCTATACTATGTAATCTGAATCTTGAAAGATGTTTACAGAGGCAGTCCTTTGGAAAGCTGCTCATTTAGGGTTTTACAGATATTTGTGGACCAAACCAAAATTCTTAGTTGATTGTTCTTTCAATAAAAAAAAGAAAAAAATGTAGACAATAAAAGATCCTTTTGACGCTTTTTATCTAACAAATTCTATTTTGGTAGATATATTGGTTTTTGTTCCTTTTATGTATATCTCACTGGAATTCTTAGACTGCGTTTATTATTAAAAATACTCTTATTGATGCTTTTTGCTTTTATATCACATTCATTTCTGGAAACCCTTCTCTACCTCTAAATTGTATCTACCTTTTTAATGAAGATAAAAAATTAAATAAAAGCACTCAAATCAGTGACTCCCACTGATAAGGCGCACTGTTTTTTACACAGCAGTCTTTCATTATTTAACCAGATATATTAACATGAAATTTTGGTGAATACTTTTTTTTTTTTTTGCTTTGAGGTGGGGGGAAGGCAGGGCAATTGGGGTTAAGTGACTTGCTCAAGGTCACATGGCAAGTAAGAGATAAGTGTCTGAAACTGGATTTGAACTCAGGTCCTTCTGAGCCCAGGGCCAGTGCTCTATTCACTGCTCCACCTAACCACTGCTGAATACATTTTTTAAGAGATAGTTAATATGGGATGATAATTTTTCTATCAGTTTCTTTGAGGGAATTAGTATTTGGCAATTCATCCCCAAGAAAAGACCAGAATATGAAGCGAACTCCTTGATCTTTTTCTTTCCATTGTTTGGTTTTATTTCCTCTTGACCATTTTTCATTCCATCTGGTACAATCCACCTTTGTAACCTGACTAATGTCAAATGTGAAAGTATTTGCAGATCCTATACTAAATTATATGCCGTCATGGGGTTGGGGGGAGGGAGGGAAGGGAAATTTGAAATTCAAGGAACTATGGAATTGAATCTTGTAAAATAAAAATAAACAAATTAATTTAAAAAAAAAGAAAAAAGAAAAGACCAGGATATGACACTTCTATGATTCCCATATGAGTTGCAAATTCTCATAATTGTTATAAATATAAAATGACAAAAAATTCAGAAACAATTTAGTCCTTTTTACTTACATATTATATTTTCTTGAGAACTCTAAAATAAATAATAGCTTTCCTACTCGATAAGCTAATGGTAGATGACATTTTCTACTGTGAATAACATGGATTTTATACAAATATCTATATATTTATATAGTGTATATTATATTATATTGTTTATATCATAGTATATTGTATTGTATTATATTTTATCATACCATATCAATCATATCATATAATATCATATTACATTACATTATGTTGTGTTGTGTGATATGATGATATGATATTATGCATACATACATATATGTATATATGTATATATACTTTCAAAAAAAATCACAAAAATGTCTTTAGCAACAACAACAATAACAACAAATCTATTAAGCAATTGAAATTCCGAAGTTCAAACTGTGAATTCCAGACCTCTGAAGGTTAAAGTATTTCCTGTTTAGAGTGCTTTTACTTTAAGAACAGTTGGGGGTATAGGGGCGGGGAAACTACTTCCTATTAGTATTGCATAAGATTTCAAGGGGGAAATGTCAGTAGAACCATATTTTATTCACACACACATGTCTGTGTATATAATATTTACATTTTATACATGCTTCTAAAGAATTTGACTAGATTTGTAGCCTCAGAGAAGTTTCTAAGCTAACTGATATTTTGTGAGTACACCTTCAAGGCACCTGTTAGATGTCCTAACTCTCACACATGCTCTTGAGGAACCATTCAAAGAGAAAATTATTCTTACAACACATAGCCTGAAACGTTTATGGTTCCAATTAAAATTAACAAACCTTGGATTGATTTACTATGTTTTGAAATCTTTGCTTTTTAAGTACTTTAAATCATAGAAACCTAGAGTTGAAAAAGCTCTTAGAGATAGTCTTCAGCAATGTAGTCTTTTTACAAAAGGGTAAACGAAGTTCCGCTGAGGTCAGTTGAATTTCCCATGGTCCCACAGGAAGACAAAAGGCAGAAATGGAGCTCCAACCCATATCTTATGACTCGAAGTCCAGTGTTCTTTCCATTACATAAGAGTTAAAAAATCTTTCATGCTGCTTGTTCTCCACGGGAACCCAAACTTGAGTCATATTTTTTCCTTAGGTGAGTATTCTGGAACAGATTCAGAAGAATGGAAAGTGAAACAGAAAGTGCCAGAAACTATAAATTTAATTATCAAGGCGTAGGCCACTTTAATGTTCACATATTCACTTGCATTCATGTCATTATTTAATATTCAAAGCAGGTTAATATTCTTCGCTGTTAAGATCAATTAATTTATGAATCATTTTTGGTTAAATTTCTATTTCAAAAGAGATATATACATATATTAAGTTATCCTCTGTGTTTTGATTATGAGTGTCAAAATTTGAATTTATTAATTTAATCTGGGCCCCTGCTAAGAGTATAAAGTGCAGAAATACTTATCAAACTCACACATTATCATTTACTGATATGCACTATTTTAATGAAGTCAACAGATTGGAGTTAAAGCAAATTAATTATTAGACTTCATCATTTAACTTTAATAGGTCACTAATTTCATTTCTTTAGTTAAAAAATTAACTGGCGTTTTTAAGTTGTGATCCAGATATTGAAATATTATCTGTCCATCCTAAATACACCAGGTTGGGTAAATATTTTCTCAATGTTTCAGGGATCATGTGACTGCAGTATGCATGAGTTGCCAATAGATGGCAATATCACACACTTGAGAAAGCTGTAATATAAGCTTTCCTATCATCACCAAATCTTAGAATGTCATAGTTATAGGGGATTTTAGTGACCATTCAATGAAAACCAGACCCGAACAAGAATCCTCGTTACAACATGTTGGACAAGAGGGCATCTAGCCTTTGCCTGAAAATCTCCAGTGAAAGAGATCCACTATTTCCTGAGGCAGTAATTCTTTTGGATCCCTCTAATTAACTGGAAATCAGTCAATCAGCAAGAATGTATACTCAGTTTCAGGCACTGTATTTTATCATGGTAATACCGATACAAAAGTGAAAAAAAGGTTCTTGCTCTCAAGGAATTTACATTCCAGTAACAGGGATGCAGTGTTTTCACAGATATGTAAATACAGGATAGAATAAGAAGAAAATAATAATAAAAATACAGTGATGTGGGAATGGGGACATTAACACCTGAAGAAATCAAAGGTGGCAGGATGGATGTAGTTTTTTTTCTCCTTACATCACACCTCAATTTGACTCTTTGAAACAGAGGAAGTCTATTCTCTCTTTCATAGCCCTATTTTTCCAGTACTTGAAAACAGCTA
The DNA here is from genome assembly GCA_011680675.1 of Gymnobelideus leadbeateri. Lineage (NCBI taxonomy): Eukaryota > Metazoa > Chordata > Mammalia > Diprotodontia > Petauridae > Gymnobelideus > Gymnobelideus leadbeateri. Next base: position 89,864 of record WOXC01004248.1, on the reverse strand, counting down.
TTATATCTCCCCTTAAATATCATTTTTTCCCAATTTATTTTTCATTTTCAACATTCATTTACACAAGATTTTGAGTCACAAATTTTCTCCGTCTTTCCCCTACCCCCAACCCAAGATAGCCAGGCTCCTGAATGCCCCGTCCCCCATTCTGTTCTTTCTTATATCCTCCCCCATACCCCCCTAACTTTCTAGTAGGGCAAGATGGATTTCTATACCCCAGTCCCTTTATTAAATATCCTTTTTCTCATGGTTCAGTATGCCCAATTTCTTCAAAATATATAGCATTAACATAGTTTCCTTCACTATCTTAGTCAGGGACACACACTTCATATTAGTTTGTGAGAGGTGGATGTTAAATTTTCATTATGGGCAATTACACCTCAGAAATCAACAGATCACAAATTGTGATTTGATTTATTGTTTTGCTAATTGTCTAGATTTAAGAACGTGATGGGGAAAATGTGGACAATGAAAATTAAACTTAAAAAAAGTTTGCCATATGGGGGCGGCTAGGTGGCACAGTGAATAGAGCGCCCGCCCTGGAGTCAGAAGGACCTGAGTTCGGAACCGGCCTCAGACACTTAATCCGCACAAACAAAAACCTAGCCGTGTAACCTTGGGCAAGTTACTTAACCCCAATTGCCCTAAAGTGGGGGGGGGCCTAGGTGGCGCAGTGAGTAAGAGTGCCGGCCTCGGAGTTGGGATGACCCGAGATCAAATCCGACCTCAGAAAATGAGCACTCACACATAAATCATGACTAGCCGTGTAACCTTGAGAAAGTTACTTAACCCCAATTGCTTTAAAAAAAAAAGTTTGCCATATGTACATTCCCCTCCCTCCCAAGAGCTGGTTGTTAAACATTTAAAATCATGCCCCTGGTTCTACTTCCCATTCTCTTGACTCTCTCCGGCTTAGTAATGTAGTGTGCAGAACTGAATATAACACTCCAGATGTGATCTGAACAGTTAAAAGCTCATGAGACTGTCTTGTTCTTAATCATGGAAGCAATGTCCTTCTAAATGGAGAAAAAAATGCATTTTTTCTGTTTTTCCATTTCTCACAGTTGACTCATACTGATATTGTAGTCCCCTAGATTTCCTTTCTCTTTCAAATTCCCATCTAATTACACTTTCCTAACCTTCTATTTTGGAAGTTGATTTTTTTTAAAACAAGAAGCAAAACTTGACACTAATTCCTATTTATTCCTGCTAAATTTCATTTTATTCCATTCAGCCCAATTTGATTTAGTCTGTCAAAATCATCTTGGTTTTTGGTATCATATTATTATATCTCTTCTAACTTTGTACTATTAGTAAATTTGACAAGGATGCCTTCCGTGCCTTTATCAAGTGCATTAATAATAAAAAAAAAAAGTCAGAAACTACAAGCCCAAACTCCTAGGCATCACTGCTATCTGCTATTGTTCAATAGCAGTATTTCATGGCGTCTTTAATATTTGTGGATATAGTCATTCAAGCAAATATACATCCACCTAATTTTACTATCCTTTAGACGACATATCTCTATTTTGTCATAATAATAGTGCAAAAACCTTTACATAATGTTTTGGTAAAGTGCAGGTAAATGAGATCTAAAACATTCATCTGATCTTTCAACCTGGTAATGTGACCAGAAAAGGGAATAAGCTTAACCTGGTGTGACCTGTTCTTGGTTAGACTACGCTGATTTTATGATAAAGGCTTCCTTTTCTAGATGTTTACTTTTCATCCTTGTTAATCAGAAGGATCATGTTTTTTTTTTTTGGAGGGCAATTGGGGTTAAGTAACTTGCCCAAGGTCACACGGCTAGGATTTTTGTTTGTGTGTGCATTGTGTCTGAGGCCGGATCTGAACTCAGGTCCTTCTGACTCCAGGGCCAGCACTCTACTTACTGTGCCACCTAGCCGCCCCAGAAGGATCATATTATTAAACAAAATAAAATAAAAATATTTTAAACAAAATAAATTACACATACAATTTAATTCAACATTTTAGTATGAGAAAGAATTACATTGGACACAAGGCATGGATTGTTGACCTGTCTCAATTTATGCTGCCCATATTTTCTTCAGTGTTTTGTTCTAATCCAGGATTTCTCTAATGCTTTTATTAAAAAATTGGGCAGTTTGAAATTTTATCTAGAGAATCACTAATTGTATGTTGAGCTTTGTGTCTGCTATATACCAATGAAAGTTCATTCTTTCAATGCTTGGTTATATATATATATATATATATACATATATATATATGTACATATATGTACATATGTGTGTGTGTGAGAGAGAGAGAGAGTGAGTGAGTGTGTGTGTGTGTGTGTGTGTGTGTGTGTGTGTGTGTGTGCTCCTTATATTAAAATTGTGCTTTTGGGACAGGGAGGGTAAAATATTTCTTGTGATGACAATGATGGTTATGAGAATGAGGATGAAAATACATAAATGGGTTGTAAGCATACACAAATACTATGAGATCCATCAAAATATCTATCTCTCTATCTATCTGTATGTCTATCCATTCACTGTCTCTCTGTCTACCCACTTTCTTTCTATCTTTCTATGTCTCTGTATATCATATGTCTATCTACACAGTGGATAAATGCTGGTCTTGGATTTAGTAATACCTGAGTTTAGATTCTACCATAGAACTCTGTTAGCTATGTGATGGTGGGTTTTATCTCTACTTCATCTATAAATGAGGATAATAGCAGTAACTAGGATATGGGGTTGTTGTGAGGATCAAATGAGCTAATGTGTAAAATACTTTGCAATGTATATACATATACATATGTGTATATATACGTATATGTATATACATATATGTATATATATAATAGCTTGTTTTTACTACCAATTATGAATAAGATTGTATTACCAAATTAATTTATTTTTGTTGTTAATTTCTACAAAACTGGCTGAAAAGGCTGAAAAGGATAGTCAACAATAGGACAGATACTTATTTGAAGTTACTTTGGTATGACTTCAGAAGTTAAGGACAGATTTTTCTTTTTAGTCTTGGGCCTTTTCATTATTTTATAGGTCCTGTTAATGTTAGCTCCAAATCCTGAAGCCTATCCCATTGTGTGAAATCTCTACCAATCATTTTTATTAAATAAAGAAAATATATTTTGATCCAACTAGGATGTGCATAATGGATAAAACAGTAAACATGAGTGGGGCCTTCCTGCACCCACCTTCTGGAATCAGACCCCATCCCTAGCAAAGCACAGTGCTTAGCACACAGTAGGCATTTAATAAATGTTTATTGACTATCGACTACTGAGACATTCTTAAAACTAGCAACCAATGACTGAACTCTTGCCCTTCTCCTACTTTACAGTCGTCTCAACACATCAGATGTTTCCTCATTACAATCCTGGATCTAATATAGTCAGCTTTATGTCAGCTCTTTCGTTTTGTTTTCTTGAGGCAGTATCTGAGTAATGGGGTCTTGTAAATAGATGAGGAACCATCAACCACTTCCCCCCTCCCCCTTTAAAAATATCAAGGGAGCCTAAGAGAGGGGGAGTTAACTTCTGGCATGTGTTTAGGTGGTGTTTGTTTTGACTGTCTGATGGCTGCATACCAGCCTGAGGGAGTCACAAATGTCATTGGTGTGCTACGGTATAATTTTCCTGCCGTTCCAAAGACTCTTCTGTGTTAATCTATCCGGCATGTCTGGCAACTTTCAAAACAGAAGTGAAAGGCAATTCTGCGGAGCAGCAAAAAAAAAAAAAAAGATTCAAAGGCCCCATCAGTCTTTGTAAGGACAGAGAAAATTACCAGTGTGCAGTTGGTCTTTTTCATTATTGAGAACATACAGCAGCTCAGTTTCCACCAGGGCTAATTGATTTTCACAGCTGGTGCATGAAAGTCTAAAGATGATATGAAACTTGAAAGGCCCCTTTGTCCAGACCCTGAAGCTTATGGTATCTGCAGGGCCTTGAAATTTGGGCTGGAATGAGAGATGCCAACATCCTCAGAAACAACATGGGACACCAGCAGGCAAAAGATACTTGCTCATTTCGTGCACAGTGTGTGAAGGTTATGGCCTGCCATATGGTATCCCTTTAAATTCATTATTTTCCCCCTTTTAAATTAATTAGCATTATGTTACCAGGGGTGAAATCAGGCTTTGCCATATATGACATAATCCTCCACTCCACAGGCCACGATAGCTTGCATGTTTGCTTCTCTTTCCTTTATGGGTAGAAAGTCTACAAGGTATTGTCAATTTGTCAGAAGGAGCATACTGAAATCAAAACAATTAGTCAATAATGAACAGTCGATAACCATTTATTAAGCTCCTACTATATGCCAGTCACTGTGCTAAGCACTGGGGATATAAAAGGAGACAGAAAATTATGTCTGCCCTCAAGTAGCTTATAGTCTAATGGAGGAGACAAGCAAGTAAATATGTAAAAACAAATTATATACAGGATAAATTACTAAAAGAGGTAAGGCACTAGAATGAAGATAAGTTGGAAAAGACTTACTGTAGGAGATGAGATTTTAGCTGGCACTTGAAAGAAACCAGGGAAATCCAAAGGTGGAGATGAGGAGGGAGAGCATTCCAGGTAGAGGAGAGAACCAGAGAAATGCTTTGAGAAGAGAGATGGATTACTTGTTTGTGGAAAAGCAAGGGAACAGCGTCACTGGCTAAAAGAATACGTACTGGGGCATAGGGTTTGAGAAGATTGGAAAGGTAGGAGGAGGACTAGTTTATGAAGAAGGGCTTTGAATGCCAAACAATTGTTATGTATATCATGCCTCCAAGCTTGTAAAACCCTTTACATAAATTAGCTCATTTTGATCCCCACATCTACCATATGAGTTATATACTATAGATGGTATCCTTGTTTTATAGATGGAAACATATGAAGAAACTGAGAGACAGAGGATTAGTGCCCTGACTATGATTACTCAACTTTTGCATACTAGAGGTGAAATTGGAATTTAAGTGTTCCAGACTTCAAATTCAACACTCTAACCCTTATACCATGATGCCCAACAAATTCTGGAAAGGTTTCAAGATGGTCTCTTCTATAATATCAAACCTTCATTTTTGACAATAAAATGGATTGTTTCCATGTATCTAATCAGGACACAAACTGATCTTTGTGTCCTATTATTAGAAAGATAAAGTGATTAAACCACGCAAAGGTCAAAAGTCCTTAGGCAAGGCTACTTTGAGGACATAATCATTAAAAAATCCTAGGTTGTTTCTATGGAAAAAACACTGAAATTGGAGTCAGGAAGACCAGAGTTTGAAGTTCCACTTCAAAAACTTTCTTTTTAACTATGTCAAGGTCACTTATCCTATCTAAAGCTCAATTGCCTCATCTGTAAAATTAGGAAAATGATATTCAAAGTAATTACTTCAGAAAATCTAATAATATAGCATATGTAAGATACGTTTCAAGTTAAAGTGTTCTAAAAATGCCAATTATTATTGTTGTTTTAACTCCAAGAATCTTACATTATTATTTCATCAAATATTTATTGGGTATGCATAACTCATACACCATCTATTTCCATCTATTAAACAAATATGGATTAAATCTTTGTTATATACAGGACGCTATGACAGACATGGAAAAGAACATTAAGGTGAAGAGGACACACTCCATACCATTAACAATCTTATATATCACATTCTATTTGAGTAGATAAAACATGTGAAAATAAATATGATACCAGAAAGAATGGGGATCAGTTCTATGGGAGAAGTATAACTGAAGTTTTGGAAATACTAAGGAAAATGGAATTTGGTAGCCAATCCAATGGAGTAGAAAGATCCTGTGCTCTAGAGACAGATGGCATAGGTAAAAATCCTCTGTGATGTTTATTGTCACCTGTTGTGTGTTACTTAACCTCCCTCAGTCTAAGTTCCTTCACCTGTCAAAATGAGAGAGTTAAATTAGGTGGTATCTGATGTACCTTCCATATCTTATGTCAAGTTGTTGGAATATGTGATACTATATCCCATTTTATTAGCCAGCTGCTTGTCTTTGCTTACTAAACTTTCCATGTCAATTCTACAAGATCTTGCTTTTTTAAATTCTCTCCCTGCACCCTACCCATCCTATACTCCTTTGTTTCATTCCTATGAGATATGGCAGTATCAAAAAATATTAAAATTTAAAAACGCTATTCTACATTTTTTGTTTTGTTATCAAAATTGTCTTGTTTGTAAACTATTGTGAGGTTAGGAATACTAATTACATTTATCCCCAGAATGCAGAAAAGTCTCAGTGAAATCAACAATTGAAATGTGTGTGTGTGTGTGTGTGTGTGTGTGTGTGTGTATTTTGACCATCACAACAGACAATGAAAAGTGATGAAAAATATTGGCCAAACTATGCCATATGGGTGGATTAATAGTGCATCAATGCATATTTTGGGCAGATGCTGAAAATGGGCAGTTAGATTGGACCAGATTTGAGTAGGAGGAGATTGGGCTGGATCTCATTTGGAAAATTATGCAGCATTTTCCATAATCGCAAACAGTTCCTTGTAGCAAAAGTCCATTTTTTAAAACATCACTATCCTTCTGGAAATGACAAGTGACTAGAGCACTGTGACCACAACAGAATCAAAAAACCAGTAACCCAAAGGCAAATAAAAATACATGGTGGACATAAGTTGGAAATAGCATCTTTTTAACAATAACCTGAATATAAGATGTTATAGGATATACATGATATATATGACTGAAGAAGGACACGGCTTGTCATGAATGAGAATAAGAAATGCCAGAGAGACAGTGGGTTGCATGAATTTAAAAAATAGCTCTATTAAAATTTCAAACTGAGGGCTAACCAGTTGTTAGCCTATGAGTGTCTGTAATCATACTCATGAAGAAAATCTATGATAATGCTTTATAATAATGTACCATTGTATTCAACAAATATTTATCTTTGCAAAATTGAGTCAAAAGAAACTTTCCCAAGGCCTGGCTGATTCACTGACTATATTGGGATATTTGAATTTTGTCTGAAATATACCTATACTACTTTAAATTGTGTTTTTACTTTTTTTAAAACATTTATATATTCTTATTCATAATAAATGTCATTTCTATAGCTCTTTAAGGCAAATGAAATCAATATTCCTACGCTAACTGGAAATAGTTAATGAATGCTCACATTTCCCCTTTACCCTCCAGAATATCTACTGATTACAATTTATATACATGAAGTCAAACTAAAGGTTTTTCTCCAGGCAGGTCTATTTTACAAGTAGTTCAAGAAATAAGCAAATATTTATCAGTTACTGTGATATTTCAAACTTTAAAAATTCTACTTTTTTTTATCTAAATAAATTTCCTCAGTTCCCTACATTACTTTGTTGGTGTTGACCCAGGAGCTGGTTTTTGAGTTTTTTTCCCCGGATCCACAATTCACACATATACATGTACACACATGCATGTTGATAAATTAATATTATACATATGCACATATACTTATAAACATCTGCGTATGTGTCTGTATATTAATGGTAGTAGTGAGGAATTGAGAAAATCCATACAAATAACATTTTTAAATATTATTTTCAAATTATTTGAAGGGGAATAATATGATTAGTAAATTGCCTATAAATTGTTTTTATAACAATGAAGAGACAGTGACTAGGCCTGTGATGTCATTGTCACAGGGAACTCCCTTTACTAAGGTTGATTGCCTGCCACTTAGAGTCTTAGAATTTCTTAGGGGACAAGGAATTAAATTTCCTGCCAAGGATCCAGCATGTATCAGAAGCAAGTCTTGAACCCGATTGTCATGATTTCATGGCTGATCTTCAGTTCATTATATCAGACTTTTCATAATTATAAAAAAATCATAAATTAATAAGATTACTAGATAAAGGAATCATGATTAATATCTTTATATATTTGAAGGATTAGTGTGTGGAATATGGGTTATCTTTATTCTGTTTGTCATCGGACATATCTACTCTCCTGGATATGCTTTGAGATTAATGAGCTGAAACCAATCTATAATAGAGTCTCAAAGAGGTTAAATGACTTGCCCATAGTCAAGCATCTAGTAAATGTCAGAGATGTTTTGAACTAAGGTCATCTTAACTTCATATTCAAAACAATCCACCAAATCAAACTACCTCTCTTTGGTTAGGATGGGATCAGGTAAAAGAACATTGGACTTGAGGTGAAAAGAACTGAATCATTTTTCTCTCTGAGTGCTTCTTCCCTCATTTGGAAAAGGGAGAAAATGGTACTTATGTAATCTATCTCACATGGTGGGTGTGGTGATGAAACCAAAGAAGATTATGATTTTAAATATACTAGTCACAAACTGTTATATATAGAGTGTGTATGAATATATGTGTAAATATGTATATACACACACATATATACACATATATTATGCAAGTTATTATTACTGTAATTATAAGCTATAAAGATTACAAATTATATATATTTATAATCATAGGTATAAATTATAAATTTTATTATTATTATTATAAAGCTTGTAATTAAAAAGATTACACACCTATATAGTTTAAATGATTGCAATAGCCCTGAAACTAGTGTCCAAACATAAATCTGTTCTCTATAACATTCTTGCTTCATTTTTTATTATTATGCCATCAGTGAAGCCAACATCCTTCTAAAATAAACCCATCTATCTAGACGCATCACCTTATCACCCTGGAGAATTTTTGCTTTGTTCATATCAAATTTTTGTTAGCACATATAACATTTTCACCTTAACACTTCTCTCATATTTGTAGTCATTAGGAACTATGAAACATTTAATGTCAAGTTGAAATTGTTGTATGCAGGCAGAAGTGACTGACTGATTCAAGTCATGATGTTGGGTTATGATTCAAGAGGGTTACCTCATGTAGATCAAAGTAAATCCTGAAGGAAATAGTTGGACCTTCCTTTGGCTTCTGGGTACCTGAAATTATAGATCTAACTGCCATTTTTAGGCCATCCTGCCCTTCAATTTATTTTCTATTGATGCTTGGGTTTTAAGCCAGTGCAAGATTGATTTTCCATCTATCTTCTCTCATTCAGTCATGGTACTTTTCATCATCCTTTGTACCATCAACAATGCTATTATATGTTTTCACCTACCAAATACCTAGCAAGACATAACCTGGTGACTTGGATTATACGTAAGAAGCACGTTACCTTTTGTGAATTAATAGATGAAAAATCCCTATGCTATAAAAACCAGACCTAGAAATATCCTTGAAAATTCAATAAGTAAATGGTACTATATTAATCAGACCATTATCACAGACAGAATTTTTCCTATAATTTCCCAGACAAATAATTGATCAATAATTATTTTAAAATAATGTTATTAATAGATGTCACTGTGTCAAATATGCACAAGCTCCAATATATGAGATAAGGGGAAAGCTGGCAAAGTATAGAAACTTAGCAAAAGTAATTATACGGGAACAGGAGAAGGCACACTATTCCCAACATCTTGTCATCCTGAGTTGTTTCAAAAATGCCTTCAGTGAGACTTTAGATTAGAGGTTCTTAACCTTTTTTGTATGTCATGGATCCGCTTGGCAATCTGGTGATGCTTATGGATCCTTTTTGTGAATAAGTTTCAATGAATAAAATAAAATTTATAGGACTTTAAGAGAAATCAGTTATGCTGAAATACATAAAAATAAAATACATGAATTTATTATATTGAAATGTATTAAATATATAGAAATATATAAATATATTGAATAGTTACCATTTTATTAATATTTTCAAATATATCTAAAATTATAAAAAAGGGGAAAAGTTTCACAGACCCAAAATTAAGGACCTTTGCCTTAGTTGAACTTACATCCCAATAAGGCTATTAATTTTCAAAAAGCAGTTAGTTTATCCCTATTTGAGGCATTATTTGTTCTGCCCAACTCCTGAGCCCTTAGAGGCTGATCAGGCTGCATGGTGATAATAATTTAATGGATGTATTCAGGTTTTAATTTTGGTGACCTAGAATGAGGATAGGCTAAATATATTGAGACCTACTTTCAGTGGAAATGTAATATAAAATTATTTCAAGAAAGGAAGGTACCCCTTTAAATTTGAATAATCATTTATTTCTTTGTTGATTGTTATTGTTATTGACCTAGGTCAATTCTATAGGGAGGGAACCGAAGAGTTATACCTTTGTATCACTTCTAAATGCCTATTTTCTTAATGCCCACTTACATGTATATGTTTTTTCTTCAAAGACTCCTCCTGCCTTCCCCCCGTAAATTATTTGCCTTATTGATGCAATTTCTACAGTTCCAAAACTCACATTTAGGACTGGTGTACACATGGTCTAAGATAATTCTCCTATATCATAGTCTATAAAACATTGAGAATAAATGAATAATTGTAGGGTACTGACTTGCCTCAGCACCTATTTGAACTCCATTGAAAATTAGAAGAATAAGATAATGAACACGTCTAGCAAACAACAAACCAAATGTAATTGCGGCTGCTACTATCATTAGTAACTGACAGTTATATTGTGCTGTAAAATTTCAAAATGTTCTTATATATTATATGTCTCAAAACAAGCACTACAGGTTATTTTAGCACTCCTGTTTTATAGCTGAGAGACTCAGGATGGGACTTTGAAGAGTTATGTGACTGACCCCTATGAGTCAAGTACTGTAGGTATTATGAAGAGTATCATTTTACAGAAGAGGAAACCGAGGTTCAGGGAGATCACCTGATTTGCTCATGGTTGTAAGTATGATTTTCACATTGGTTTTACTGATTAGAAATCCAGCAGTCTGTAAGTACTAACCATGTGCAGATAATTTCTACAAGAAAGATCCTTTCAAACATGTCACAATTCAGTTGTGAGCTTAAAAAGGAAATGTTGAATGATGGGAGACACACACACATACACACAAAAGGTAAGTGTGGTATCTTTGAAGGAGTATTACACTGCAGCTAGGTGGTGCAATGGATAGAGTCCTTGATGTTGGAGTCAGGAAGGCCTGAGTTCAAATTTGATCTCAGATACTACCTGTATGACCCCAGGCAAGTCATTTAAGCCTGTTTGCCTGCCTCAGTCTCTTCATCTATAAAATGATATGGAGAAGGAAATGTCAAACTATTCTAGTATTTTTTCCAAGAAAATCCCAGATGGGGTCACAAACAGTCAAACATGACTGAAAAATAAATTATACTATTAGAATAGGATTCAAGAGATTCAGATTTCATTCCTACCATTATGACTTTGTGAACTTGGACAAATCAACTGTACCTAAAGTCTCCATTTTCTCATCTTTAATTGAGAAGACTGGAGTAGAAGCTTCTTAAAATGCTATACTTTTTTCATATTTATTGTATATTTCCATCAGGATTTAGTATAACATATGTGTATATGTATGTATGTATGCATACATATGTGTGCATGTATCTTTATGTGTATATACATTGTGGGTGTATATATATTGTGATATATATGACACAAAAATTCTTTTCACTTATTGATTAAATAATTATAAAAGCAATTGGTTATATCTTAGAGGAGGATCAGGTAAAATTTATTTTTTGTCAAAAATTAGGCATTTCCTACTAGAATATGAGAAATTTTAACATAAACCAAAAGGAAAATCATTGTACTAGGAATTCTGTTGGCCCTGTGGATGCCTTAATGCTTCAGTAACAAACTCCTCCTAATGCCTTCTTTATAGAAGGCAGAAACTAGACTCTCAGCTTACTCTTTGAATCTGCTGCTGACTCTTTTCAGCTCCACTGAACAAGATCCCCCCCATGCAAGGTACCCCCTCACATGCCCCTATACTCTGTTTTTTTTTTTTTTGCCTTCACTGGGGTGTTGTCTTCCTCCATTAGGTCATAAGACAGGGGCCAGGATTTCTTTTTCCTTTTATTAATTGTATCCCTAGCACTTAACACTTTGACTGGCACATACTACATGCTTAATAAATTTGGATTGGATGGGATCCAGACTATAGACAGTCAAGACAACTGCAGTTTATAGACAGTGTTGGCACATAGCCTCAAAGGCTATAGTTTTTTTTTTTAATAAATTAAATATGTTATTAAAAACAACATTAGGGGCAGCTAGGTGGTGCAGTGAGTAGAACTTCGGCCCTGGAGTCAGAAGGTACTGAGTTCAGATCCGGCCTCATACACTTAAACACACACACAAAAAAAACCTAGCCGTGTGACCTTGGGCAAGTTACTTAACCCCAATTGCCCTCCAAAAAGCAAAACAAACAAACAAACAAAAAAACAAAACAAAAAAAAAAACAACATTAAACACAAATGATGAGGACTGATCCTATGATGTCATTCATTGGTCTAGGGAACTCTTGGATTAGGAAGCTCCATTTTCTGAGGAAGATTGTTGCCTCTTCTGTAACTAATAGTCTTATAGGGTTATTTAAAAGCACTGAGAGACTTAAGTAGCTTGCCCAAAGTCAGACAAATTTGTCAGAGGTGAGGCCTAAGTAGAGGTTTTGTTGGCTTCAAGGCTGATGATCTATCCACTATGTCATTCTACCTCTCATTTCAATTCATTAATTTCAATGCAAAAAAATCACACCAACATTTAGTATATTTCTCTGAGTCTCTTTGGAACTCAATTTTTCCATTTGTTTTATACATCTTATTTCTGATATTATCATAATGTACACAATATTCTTTCCATTCTTCATTTTTTCTTCACATCATCTCATAAAACTCTTTCCAAATTTCTTTGTATTCCTCAAACGTGTTCATCACAATGGAATTGTAATGACATTAATGTAACTCCATCACATCATATTGCATTAATGCTATAGTTCACTTAACCATCCCCATGCTGTTGGACATTGTGGCTGCCTCCAGTCTTATTTGTGTGTGTCTAGAGGTAATTAGTTATATATAATGCCACTTTGAAAATTTTTTTAGCAGAAGGAATTATTTATTTTTGTTTGTTATTTATTTTTAATAACATTGCTGGGTTCCAGAAAGAACCTACCTACCTACCTGATTACTTACATTTACTCAACTTGGGCTTACCTATTTAACAATACCTTGATGTCTCCACTGTCCATCCCACTCTTCCCTGTTTTTGCATCCTTCTCATCTTCTGGCCCTTTCTTTACTAGCCTTAATTTATGTAAGAATAGGAAAGGGCATAATACTGTATCATGAAGGTCCTGCAGGATTGAGGTTGCAAAGTAACCATTTCTATGATTATTTCTAGGATTTCTCCAGTTGTCTAAAAAATTGTCTAATCCTGCAATAGGAATTGGAATTGACGGAAAGTTATACATCAGAGAATAAGGTTGGTTGATGACTGTTTACTTATTTAGGGATATTTTACTCAGAAGACCAGGGTCAGAGCCTCAAATTGGATTTTAAAACAATACTTTTAAGTAAATGACTCACCTTTTATATGATAGAATGACCCTGCTTCTGTATTTTTCTCTTGAGATGCACTATGATCAATTTAAAGTTCTATGAATGCTAATGAAGATCCAGGGATAATTCTAATTAAGTTTTGTGCCTACGCTGCATTCTGATAATTGACTTTAATGTGAAAAATCCAAGGGCTTGTTGTTGAATTTTTTTCTCCTTTTGGTAGAATAGTTTAATGTAGTTAGTAGTCTCTTATTATATTCATGTCACTGTGCTTGCCCTTCAGAAACTCAGACACAAAAAGGGCCATATTTCCCAAAGGTTCACCTTTGCACCCTCCCTTTGCCCTCTGAAATCATTGGAAATAGTGCATATAAATACTGCTCCTTTTCTACCATAGTTGATGTGGAAGTCAATAAAAGTGAGAAAGCGAAGATTCTTATACCTATAGCCCCCACCAATATTCTGATCCTCCACATGGAGTGTACTTGCAAAACAATTTTTTTTAAAATCCTAGTCAATAGTATTTTGAAAAGGGGCCCTTGGATCTAAATAAGGCTAATTGGACTTTGCTCTGCTTTTTAAAAACCTGTTCTCATGGTTAAATATAAAGCTCCAACCACCTGGCATACATTAACAAGGTTAAAGCAGAAGGTAGAGAGAGACAGGAGGCAAGAAGCCCTTTGCCTCACCTCTTTTCCTCCTTCCCCTGACCAGGCAGCTGGGAATGTCGATCTACTAAAAGAATCTGATCAAGACCTATTCAGTGAAATTGATAAAATGCCCCATTACCTCAGGATCAAAGAGAAGTCAGAGAAAAATTACACCTAAGGGGACCAGGAGAGCCCATCAAAGCCCATCAACAGTCAGCCAAGTGACAGACCAGGAAGCAATTGGAGAGTCATCAACCTAACTGCCTGTGAAATCTGCCACGGACCCAGATGCTGCCACCCGGAGAATATTGTCTATAGACGAGAGCACCTGGGACTTGTCAGTCATATGAGCACTGAGAATTAAAAGTCATATTATAATTGTGTCCATTTCATACTTACAGCTTTCAATGGACTGGAAAAAAACTAGGTTGAAAAACAATTTACTTTTAAAGGGACTTTAGGAATAAAAAAGAACATGATTTCTTAGGGTTGTTAAAGAAGATGTTCTGTGAAAATCACATAGGAAGTTCATAACAATGATCCATTTTTACCTTTAATGGCCATCTGTAAAGTACTGCACAAATAATCATCCTCAATCACTTGACAGATGTTTTATGCCATTGGCCTTGACAACTTTATCTGCCACCTCAACTTAGTGTTTTCTATGTGTATAAATACTCATTTAAGTTTTAATTTGTCTCTATCGAGGACTAGCAAATTAAGGGATTTTATCAGCTTCTTTATTTTCAATAAAATTAATTATTTGACAAATGGATGCTACTAGACCCATTTGGGCTTTTAGCCCCTATATTATATAAGTTGCCATCCAAAATTAAGCTTTGTCAATAGATTATATACAAAAAGAATTTCTATGATGTGTGTATATACATAGATATATGCATGCATGCATGTGTGTATGAATATACATACATATTTACACATAAACAAAATATACTTGTGTATGTAGATATATATATATATACATATACTATATTCGTATTTAGTGATAATGATATTTAATGGGTACTTACCACTGTTAATTAAAGGTATTTAATGATAATGACCAACAGTTAAATGAGCAGAATATCAGATTAAGAAATACAAGTGCCAATATCCATAGACACTTTAACCATCATCCATCAATGTTAGCCAGTTTTATACATGTAAGTATGAATTTCTTCCTCCTAGCTGAAGATACTATAATCCTTGTACATGGACATATTAGATCTCAAAGCAGCACACTATGAACTGGTCATGATAGAATCATAGATTTAGAGTTGGAGAGGTGACCTTGCAACCTTGTCATTTTACCAGTGAGGAATCTGAGATGAATGGGGAAGAGGCATATTTAGCAAAGTGAACTTTTTTTTTGCTTTTTGGAGGGAGAAGGTAGGGCAATTGGGGTTAAGTGACTTGCCCAAGGTCACCCTGGTAGTAAGTGGTAAATGCGGCTGGATTTGAACTCAGGTCCTCCTGACTCCAGGGCCATTGCTCTATTCACTGCGCCACCTAGCTGCCCCCAGAGTAAGCACTTGAACCAAGATATTTATTTCCCAAATCCATAATTCTTTCTGCTATACCATGCTGCCCCTCCCCCCAACTCTCCTAATTTTTCATGCTACCTCACAGCAGTATCCCTCTTGGCTTGCTATTCCTAAAAGTCATCCTATATATTGACATTTCCTTCCCTTCTCCTCCCAATCCAAATGTAGTTGTCTTATGTCCCATCTATGAAAAATTTTCATCTCAACCAGGATTATAGATACAGATTCAGAATGTACTGCAGAGGTTTTTTAATCTAACCTTCTCCATTTCCAGATAAGGAAAAGGAATTCAAAGTAAATGATGCAGTAATTGTAAGAGATGGAATCTGAACCCAGGTCCCCTTATTTGAGAACCAGTGTCCTTTCCCTTCTACCAGAAGTATTGGCTGTTACTATAGTAATTCTCCCAAATACGCTTACTTTTAAAGTGTGTATTTTTGTTAAATATCATAACACAAACTTCTGACATTATGACAGAACTACAGGAGAGATTTGAGGACAGATGGGCTTTTGTATGCCTTTCCAGTCATGCCATTTTTGTCTCCAATTATAACACCTATACATCTATATGTATGATGGTCCTTATTCTTAGTGTTTTGAATAAAAGAGGAATGGATTTTCTCTGCTGTCAAGTGGACTTGGGCGTTGCTGTGGAGATCAAAGAGGATAGTGTTAACTCTCCAGCTGAAGAGATTTCTTCAGATACTACAGTGTGGGGCTGGTTAGCATGACCAGAAATCAACACATGCATATCACCAGAAGCAAAATTAATGCAGCAAACTGAGAATACTCAGTCCTGCTTGACACTCGTGTTTGCCTAGTGCAATTAAAAACTGTCGCATGGATCAGTTTTTTTGCTTTTCATTTTAAGATCTTGTGGCCTTTTTTCACTCTCAGTCACCTGATGCTCACTATTTTTAATTACATATCTTAGTTCTGCAGGGTAGGAAGAGGGTCTTATCTAATGAAGTGTTATTCTTTTTTCTTACAATGATCGGGAAAGTTATGAACAACTTTTTATCTCCCTAGTTACTTTTCCATCTAGATGTCTGCCTATCTATATATCTGAAGAGTTAATGTGACCCAGTGGATAGAGGACTAGCTTGAGAGTTAGAAAGAGCTAGATTCTAGTCCTACCTGACACATATTATGTCACACTGGACTACCCATGTAAACTGCCATTATCCCAACTCTCAATCTACAAATTATAGAACAGTTGTTTCTCTACGCCATGGAGTTTCCAACACTAATAAAATCACAGATACATTCATTCCAAATCACACTATTGCTCTATCAATGTGTCTATCAATTTATCTTTCTATATACATACTTTATATATGTATATGTGTGTATATACATATATTCACACACATGTGTGTATATACATATTCACACATATGTGTGTATACAAACACACACACACACATATGGACAGCTAGACAGTGCAGTGGATAGAATGTCAGCCTGGGAGTCAAGAAGACTGATCTTCCTGAGTTCTAATCTGGTCTCATGTACTAGCTATGTGACCTTTGGCAAGGCACTTAACTGTGTTTGTCTCAGTTTTCTCATCTGTAAAATGGACCGGAGAAGAAAATGGCAGACTGCTCCAGTGTCTCTGCCAAGAAAGCCCCAAATGGGGTCGGGAAGTTTTGGACATGACTGAAAACAAATGAATAACAACAATGATGAATGGTTCCTGAACTTATGGATAAGGTATACACATAAATACATATATGTGTGAATATTGGCATGCATGTATAGGTATATATACAGAAAGAAGAATATATACAAATATAAGTATATGTGCCTATATGTTTATATTGATATGTGCATATCAATCGATATTTATTAAACACCTATGATGTGCCAAGCACTGTGCTATATACACACATACATAGTTATAATACATTTAAAGCAAGAAGGTAACATTCTCCTTCAAATTTTTCATTTTCCTGCGTAATAAAATTGCTCTGTTTTCAGATCTGTTCAAACCACTTTTCTTTTAGCTGCATTTTAGGATGGGGAAGGGGAAGTATGGGGCAGTAGGGAGCACCAGGAAGCTCTACTACTCGAAATAATAAATGATTGACTTCCTCTCTCCCAAAAAGCAATGCCTTTCTCTCATGCTCTGTTTCCTTTCAGCTAATAAGCCCTAATAAGACAGCACTGCCTTTGCACGCCTGTGTTGTACAGCTGTCCTTTCTCACTTTGTCTCCCCCAGTGGCTAATTTGTCTCTCTGATTGCTTGTAGTCACCACTCCCTCCTCTTCTCATTTTCCCCCTTTTTTGTTATTTTCCCATTCCCTCTGTTAATATTGCCTCCTTACCTCCCCCATCCACTGGACTGGCCAGACAGAAAGAAGAACATTTGCACTCAATTATTATCACCTGAGAAAATGCTAAAAAGGAGTGGCAAAGAAAGAAAGAAAGGGATCAGGAGATGTCATAATACTTCTCAGGTTTCAACTGTCAATGTGAAAAGTTAATCCTGAGTGTACAGCCTGGAAGCTTATTGACCTTACTGAGGCCTAATGAAGGGTATTATAAAATTGTAGTATTTTCCCCTTTCTTTCTTTTATTTTTCCAATGTAAGACAAACTGTCATAGTTGCTTTGAAGCCTGATAATGTCTTCTTAGTGATTTTTTCTTGCTGAACTCTCCATCTCTCTTCTGTCTCTATCTCTGTCTCTCTGCATCTCTCCCTCTCTCCCTCATACACGTGCACCTCATAAACAAAACACAGGATGCAACTGGAGAAGTCAAATGATGACTCTCAACTGATTATTTTGGAAAGAAAAAAAAAGATAAAAAGCACTCTAAAAGTCTGTTGAACTCCAAAGCCAACCCAGAGGGTACAAGTTGCTTCAAAGTGATATTTAATAAAGGACAAACAATCCCAATGGCAATTGTGGTTTGGCCCAAACTTTGCCTTCTACTTTTTCAGAGTTTGGGGTTCAAAAGAGTTCAGGATATGTTTAACCAAACACTTTTCCATTTAATTTTCAAACTCCTGAATACTTTATTGGAAATTTAATCCATCTGTTTCTGTTTCATTTACTCTGAACTCATCAAAATATTGCTTTCTGAGAGTGATAGTATGTCCAAAAAGAGTTTTCTAAAATATATACATATTTTCCCTTTGAACTAGGAAGTCCTAGGTTGCCAAAGGCAAAAACAACCTGAGCTTCAAAAGCTTTTAGTTTTACTCTCAACAAATCTCAAGAGAACCCAAGTGAGTTTTAGAGATTTTAGAGCCAATCCACTTTCTCAGGCTGTCTTCTTTCTTAAGTTGGGAGAGGTCTGCTTATTTCTATCACATAACATCCCTCTCTCTCCCAACAAGTACATTCCTTTAAAAAAAAAAAGGGAGAAAGGAGACTCTATCATCTCTTTAACATTTTGTAATATAAAAATGGAATAGGGTTGGGCTTTTCTTAGTGGACAGAATTTGTTTTGTTCTCCCTTCAAAGAAAGAGTTTGGCAGCAACTAATAGACTGGAGGAGACGAAAAAGACAGACATTAAATATTACAAGATGTGAACTGAATGGTTTTGAAATAATGTACAAATTCTGCTGACAAAGGTTACAGATGATGGTGGGAAACAGAGGAATAGGTTTAGATTAGCAGTATTATAAAGGGGATGTCTCTGAGAGAAGGAAGTAAAAGAACTTTTCCAGAGTTTTGCTGATGTTCAGAGGTTTATGCATAGAAGTCCTGGAGTTTTTGGCTTACAGACTTTTCAGACATTCACCCTTGGTGTAGGACATAAATTAAAGTCACCGACTCCTGCTCTCCCAACTATTTTTTGTTGTTGTTGTTGTTCTCAACCTGTGTTTCTATTATGGTGATGAATTAGAGGTTTCCTAGAAGTTAAATGACTTGTCCATATTTATGTAGCTACCGTGTTTAAGTAGAACTTGAACTTGGATCTTTATGATTCTGAGGCAATCCTTCAATCTTCTATAACCTTCAAAAATGCTTGTGGGTGTGTTTGTGTGTGTGTGTGTGTGTGTATGTGTGTGTGTTTTGAGAGTGATGAGAATTGCCTTGAAGCAAGATCTCTGGTTAGTTCTTACCTCTATCACTTGTTCAACCTTCCTTCAGGAAGAGGACCAATGACATCATGAGGGTGATGACTTGACTTGTGAGTGAATTGGATGTAAGGGAGGCAGCACTGCATGAAGTCATCAGCCTCACTCTTTCCTCCAGAGTCATCAGAGTCCAGTAGCAAGACATAAATCAAGGCAATTGACAATGGTTCTGTCTCTACCACTTCTACTCTCTGAGTCTCTCTCTATCCCCCTCTCACCCCATACATATATATGTATATATATATATATATATATATATATATATATATGTGTGTGTGTGTGTGTGTGTGTGTGTGTGTGTGTGTGTGTATACACACATGCATGTATATATAATACATACATACATGTGTGAGTATTTGTGTGCATTTATATGTGTGTATACATACACGTGTATATATGGAGATTAGTCTTGATGAACTTGAAGTTCCCTCTTAGAAACAAATCTATGATTGTGTGTGTGTCTGTGTGTGTGTGTGTGTGTGTGTGTGTGTGTGTGTGTAAATCTTACAACACTGAATAGGAAGACAGATGCTGCCCTGGATCAGACAATGAACTTGGACTTGAAAGGGGTAAGAGTGAGGGCCAGACCCATGATCGCTTTGGTATAGAGTACCCTCAGATGAGGAAATCCCCTATATCAATGCAGGTCAGCATTTTCTTTTCAACTTATGTTATTAGTGTGGCTCATTTCTCACCTGGCTACACTACTTTGGGACTTCTCTGACTGATTTCTCTACCACCTCCAGGAAAATCATTATTGAGATAACCCCATCACCCCTTATGATTTCATCAGCCTAAGGTACTTCACCTTATCACTCCCCTCTACATTTCTGATTAGATTGTTGAACCATGAATTCCAAACTTTACTTTGAAGAGAGATCTTAGCTGAGATATTTCCTGATTTCTCATAGCCTGTAAGAATTCAGGGTCTTCTGTTCTTCCCAAACCCTCTTTTTAATACTGAAAGTCAAAGAGTTTCAGAAAACATTGATTAGTGAGATAAACTGTCCATCATGCAAAACCAATATTACACAAAACATAACAATCAAATTGTAGTTTTCATCCCTTGGTTTTATGGTTTTGCATATCTAATTGAGATAATTAATTTTATGGTTGTTTTCATTAGTTCAATTGTATTAAGCTGTTTTATCAACGTGTTTTAAGACAGAAGCGTTAACTACCTTTTCATTGAATCATAGAATGTTAGAGATGGAAGTGACATCAGAGACAATTAGTCAATTAGTCATCAAGCATTATTAAACACTAGAGATGTGTCAAATGCAAGGCCATTGGGATACAGATGTAAAACAGTACCTTTCCTCAACAACTTTATACTTCATTGGACAAAGTAACATGTACACATATAAAAAGAAGCAAAATATATACAAAGTCAATATATGTTTATTTGATGGGGGAAGCATTAGCAGCTGGAATCATAAGGAAATTTTCATGTAGAAATTAATACTTGAGTTGAGCTCTGAAGGAGGTTAAGTACTCTTAAGAGGCAGAGGTGAAATGACAACCATATGATGCAGTTCCTTCATTCCACAATCTGAGGAAACCCAAGCCCATTGTGGTGAAATCATTTGGTCAAGTTCATAGAGTTAATGAATGATGGACTTTGGAATAGAGCTGATATTTCCATAGTTTCTTTATGTGTAAAATGGGGGAAATTAGACTACATGTTCATGAAGGTCTTTTAGCATTTATTTATGATCCCATGACCCTATTTCCCATTTTAATATTTTAAAGCTTTTCTCTCATATGTGGGCTCAGAGCTATAGTTGTAGCTTTTATAGCCTCTACAAATCAGAGAAGGCTCTTGGCTAAAGCATAGATTTGGGATAGGTACAATGGTGGAAGCTGGTTTCAGTTTATTCATAGTGCTGAAAAAAAAAAAGATTTCTAACAGTTTTTACCTAGTATATAATTCTATCAATTCTTTTGCACTTAAATTCATTTTCCATACATAGCCTACCAACAAAATCATAGAAATGAAAGCTTAGGTGAGAATTATCTTTTAACTTTATAATCATAATAATGGTATCACTTAGTAGATAGAAAGTGTTGACCTTTAAAGGGCTTCAAGATATCTATGTGGAGTTGGACAATGAAGAGGGCTCAATCTTGTCTTCTTACAGATGGAAAAAACAGAAACCTAAAGTGGTTTAATGTCTTCCCTACATGACTTTAAAATGGGGGCTGTTGGCCAAACATGGTCCCATATGTCCCATTCCTACTGTAGACAATGATCTATGTTAACCTCCTAGTACTAAATTGAGATTTATATCTTCTTCCTTTCCTTTCTCTTCATTTTCAATTTAAATTTATTGAGCCCCCTGTGGATAGATTCCAGCAGTAGCTATGTCAAAGGAGTCTAAAGGATTAATTAGGGGAAAAAGGAAAACTTTTTTTTCCTTTCAAAAAACTAAACTGTTAAGATACATACACAGACATGCCTGGTGTCTGCTGGATGATGTGGAATCCGTAATCATGTAGACTTTAACATTTTTTCATGTTATGACTCCCTTGGGCAATCTGATAGAAACCTATGTATCCCTTCTAAAAATAATGTTTTTAAATGCATAAAAAAGTACATAGGATTTCAAAGACAACAAAGCATATTGAAATAGTTATTTATAGATAGATATGGACATACATGTATACATACACACATATATACACAGATGTGTATACACACATGCATATAGATGCATGTTATATATATATATACACCAAAAGTTTTAGGGGATTAAGATGGGTTTAAGCTTTAATAACTGCAGCAGTATAAAGGCTACAAACTAAAAAAATACATCTTTAAAAGTTTTATTTAAGTTTCTTTTATAGTAATTCTGATTATTTTTTATTTTGAACAATGAGTTTTTAATTTTAATGAAACAGGCTAACCTATCATCATGGGCTGGATTGTGACAATTTCTGTATGACACTTTCTCAGACAAGTGGATTGATAGAGGCGATCTTCTTGCTTGGTTACCTCAGTCACCTGATCTAGCTCCATTAAACTTTTTCTTGTGAAGTGAAGTCAAAACTGTCATGTATGCATCAAAACCTCATTCTTTAGTTGATCTTAAGGCTAAGATTACACATGCAATACTTCTAGTTTCTGAGAAGAGGATGATAAATTTTTTTACCAAGTTCAAAAATCTACTAGAGTGACAATGGCAAAAGGCAGTGGTTGTGTTGAATATTAATGTAAGGGAGAGACAGATAGAGACACAGAGAGACAGAGACAGAGACAGAGAGACAGAGAGAGAGAGAGACAGAGAGAGACAGAGAGACAGGGAGAGACAGACAGACAGACAGACCAAGAGAGACAATGTGACAGAGACAGAGACACAGAGACATAGAGAGGGACACACAGAGACACAGCGACAGTGAGAAAGAGGGAGGGTGGAATAGAGGAAGAGAGAGAGAGGGAGAGAGAGAGAGAGAGAGAGAGAGAGAGAGAGAGAGAGAGACAGAGAGAGAGAGAGACAGAGAGAGACAGAGAGAGAGAGAGACAGAGACAGAGAGACAGAGAGAGAGACAGAGAGAGAGACAGAGAGACAGAGAGAGACAGAGAGACAGAGACAGAGGAGAGACAGAGACAGAGAGAGACAGAGATACCCCAGGGTATAGAAAAACTGCAACATCACCCCTTTCTGCAGGTGACCATCTTCCTGATGTAAGAGTATAAAATTTCAAATTTGGTGAATCACTTAGGTGGTATAGTAAATAAAGTATTGGAATTGGGAAGAGCCGTATTTGAATCTTGCCTCAGACATTTACTAGCTGGGTGACATTGGGCAAATTACCTAACCTATTTCATCCTCAGTTTTCTCCTCCATAAAATGTGGATGACAATAGCATCTACTTCTCAGTGTATCCATAAGGATGAAATGCATGCGAAGCACTTTGTGGACGTTTAAGAAATATTGATGCATCTATATCTATAGCTGTGTGTGCACATACATACACATACATATATACACCCATACATATAGGTATTCATGTACATACATGTGTGTGTCATGCGTAACTCATATATGTAGAAACTGAATCATAGTAAAATAGGATTTAAGTGAAGTTCTTAGATTAATGATCTTTTCACTTTTTTACTTTGCTCTTATAGTAGAACAAACAGTAGACCTATTAATCTGAAGGTATTGGTTTTACTCTTGGTACTAATCTTAACAAGTTTTTGTAAGTCATTTTCCTACCCTTGATCTCTTTTTTCTCTTCTATAGTCCAACACCAGATTGCTCTTTCACTGGGATTTCAGCCCAGTATTAACCTTACAGAGATTTGAAAAGTCTCTCTCTTGAAGAGGTTAAGTGACAAATTCAAGATCTCAGTGTTTTACTTTTAAAATCAAGATTAATTCAGATCTTCAATTTTCTGTCCATTTTATAGATTATGTTGCAAGGAGCATTCTGTGAACTGCCCTACAGTCATGGCCTTTTTAGGCTAACAAGGGATTAATGGTGAAAATAACTAAAAGAATTCTATAACAGCTATGTATGTGAATAGCTTCTTAGGGCCACTGAAGGAATGCACCACTAAAATAAACAGTCATTAGTAGCCACCAATAGAAACAGATGTTCAGAGCTATCCTCCCAGGGAGCTACAATTGAAGATAGCATATAGACTGTCAAACTGCAAAGATTTCAATCATCTCTGGCCCCCCCTGTTCTACCCAGTGATCTAAGTGAGGGGACTTGGATCACATTGTCTATTTCCTGTAAAGGAAAGGAAAGGTAGAGGTGAGTGATTATAAGTTTCTCATTATACTCTTCACAGAGAGGTAGTTCCATCAAGGCAGCTTGGTAAGGTTGAAGGTACAGAAATTATAGGATGATAGATATAGAGCTAAAATAAACAATCTGGTCTGACCTCCTCATTTTTCAGATGAGGAAATCAAGGACACCTTCCTGGGTTTTATTCCCAGTTGTACTACAAATTACCTGTGTGTTACTTCACTCTATGGGACCTCAGTTTCTTTAGTCTCTGAAATGAAAGAATTGGATTGGATAATCTCCACTTACTTTTATCTATAAAATAATATTGATCTGTCCCTTTGGCTTCAAAACTTTGTGTATCTACTTGAGATCATTAATCTGGTTGTTGCTTTCATTATTAATGGGCCTGGTACATTTTATCAAGATGTCTCAGAAATGAACATTGTCTCTCTTTTAATTTAATCATGCAGTGTTAGAACTGGAAATTGCTTTAGATGGCACCCAGTCTAATCTCCTTATTTTACAGATGAGGAAATTAAGGCCCAGGGAGCTTAGTTAATTGGGGCATCTAGGTGGGAGAATGGTTAGAGCTCTGGGCCTGGAATCAGGTTCATCTTCCTGAGTTCAAATCTGTCCTTAGACACTTGCTACCTGTGTGGCCCTGGGCAAGTCACTTAATACTGCTTGCCTCAGTTTCCTCATCTGTAAAATAAGCTGGAAAATGAAATGGCAAACCACTCTGATATCTTTACCAAGAAAACACCAAATGGAGTCATGAAGAGTCAGACACAACTTAAGAAAAAAATGACTGAACAACAACAAAGCATAATTAATTGCCCAAAGTCACACATTGATAGTAATAATGCTCTTTCCAACAGAAATTCCCACTGAAGTTTTAGCCATTGATAGAGACCCTAAATCATAACATAACCCTCAAAGAAGCAGTATCATAAAATGAAAACAGTCTGGACACTTAAGAGTCAGAAGACCTGGGCTGTATATAATAGCTCTACCACATGATTTTGCTTCAGTCTTCCGTAGCTTAATCCCTCAAATACAGTGCAACACAGTTTAAATACCTATGTTTTTAAGGCCCATTTCAATTATAACAGTTTCTATGCCAATAAGTATATGAGATTTGTCACCTGGGAGGTTATAATTTAGAGAAGAGGTTATGTAGAGATTACCAAAATGTCTTTGAGATTCTTATATTTCATAAGAATTATACATTTTTAGTCAACTGGTCAACAAGAGTTTAAGTGGGCAGAAATTGTAATATACTTCAAAATAACCATTTGAGCACTTTCTCTAAGCAATATTTAAAAGACTAATTTTGCATTTAGTACGTCGATAGATTTTATGTATTACCTCATTACCAAATTCTTTAAAATAATTGTCCCTTTTTGTCCTTTTTATCCTAATGCATCACTTCATAAATTGCCTTAAATTCTTTGCAATTAGTCAGGGAAAGAATTATAGATGAAGTATAGATAGAGAAAGATAAATAAATAACGCTTCTCTTGGCAAAGACACTTGGGTCATTGGCCATTTCTTCTGCAGCTCATCGTACAGATGAGGAAATTGAGGCAAATAGGGATAAGTGACTTGCTCAGGGTCACAGAGGTAATAAGTGTTTAAGGTCAGATTTGAACTTAGGAAGATGAATGTTCTAACTTCAGGTCTTGAATTTTATGTCATATAGCTTCCCAAAATGATAGATAGATAGATAGATAGATAGATAGATAGATAGATAGATAAACAGATAGACAGAGAGATAATGTTAACAGTCCCCCCTCCCCTTTTTATTCTTTCACAATAGTTTTAATGCAGAGAAACAGCATTGTGTATTGAATGGAAAGTTGAGTTTGGAGTGAAGAAAACTTAGTTCCTAGTCTCTTCCATAATACATAATGCCATGAGATTTTCAGCCAGTCCTTTGAACTGTCAGCTATTTCTTTACCTCCTCCCAAGGCAACTATCATTTCTCTGCATTGGTGGAGAAAGTTTCCTCATCAGAATTTCCCTATACTTATGAAATCACAGGTCTGGACCAAACAAACCACCCAAAGTGATTCAACCAGTGTTATTTTGCTCACAGTGGTGCGGGTGCTAACTACTGAACCAGAAAACTTAGCATTTTTCGATGCAAAGTGAAGGAGTTGGATGACTGGTCACTGAGCTAACCAGGCATTCCCAGAGGTAAGAAAGGTTTTCTTGATTCCAGTACATTAAGAATTATTAGAAATACTGGAGGCAGCTGGTGTTGCAATGGATAGAATGCTGGATCTGGAGTCTGGAAGACCATAGTTCGAATTTGGCCTCAGACACTTACTAGCTATATGACTCAGGTCATTCTGTTTGCCTCAGTCTTTTCAACTATAAAATGGAAATAATAGCAGCACTTAAATCCCAGAGTTATTGTGAATTTTGCAGGAGATAATAATCATCAATCATTTATCACAGTAGCTAGCATGTAATAGATATTGTATAAATGCTTATTCCCTTCCCTATTATCATCAACCAAAATAATATGCCCCAAATTCTTATTTAGACAATGCAGTACTGGGAAATAAGATATACAGGCAATGGGGGATAGAAATATATCTTGCCCTACAACAAAGTAAGGGGAAAGGTGATGGGGGTGGGGGGGGGCTGATAGAGGAGTGGGAAGCCTGGGGAAAGGGGTAATCAGAATGCATGCCATCTCAGGGTGGGACTGGAAGAGATGGGGAGAACGTTTGGAACTCAGAATTTTGTGGAAATGAATGTTGGAAACGAAAAATAAATTAATTTTTAAAAATAAAAGGGGAAAATATTTACGGAAGGTTTCAACTCCACATCAAAGTCAGAAGGAAATGACCTCTAGTTCTTAACATAAATTGGCAAAGCAGGTGTTAATGCCTCTTCTTTAATGTCATTTAAACTAATAAATCATTACAGTTTCTGATGTTAAAAAAAAAGAAATTTCAGTGAATATATGATTTCAGTGGCATGACTATTCATCCTCTACAATATTACCAAACACAACCCATCTATACCTAGTCAACTTTTGCAACCCTTTTTCATATCCTCTTATGATTTCACCATAAAAAGTTTTTGTAATATCCTGGGACTCTTTATTATTTTCTTGACATTGACAGGATACCAATGGTGTTCAGCTTAAAGTCTCTGTATCTGATGTTAACTAGAATTTCTGGTGCAGAGGAAAAAAGCACTAGATTTAGAGTCCAGTGGCCTAGGTTCAAATTGCCCATGGGACCTTGGACAAGTAACTTGAACCCTCTAGACCTCAGTATTTACATTTGTCAATTGAGAGGATTAGATTCAATGATGTCTATAGTGACTTCCAGATCTAACACTTGTTCTCACTACATGTTTCTTCTTCCCGATTTCCAGCTTATAATAAATGGTAGCCTACCGAAACCCACCAACTGCTTCTCTAATTCCCTTTGGATGACACTAATTTTCAATTCTTTAGAGATTTTATTGTTCTATGTCTTGAAACCATATGATGAATTATGAATTTCCTCCAAGTAAATGAATACTAGAATAAAAGGAAAACATGTTATGTTGGTATTCACTGGATTTGCACTCCATACTATAGAACAATGATGGATTTAAATTGAATGGGATATCTGTAATGAATTAAACCTGTTTTTCTGAGGACTGGAAAAAGGATTACATATTACAAGATTTTTTTTTAACTTCTCTTCTGAAGAGAGTAAGAGGTCTCTTTTAACTCAGAACCTGAAAGAAAGAGACTGTAGTTGCTTTTAAATGAGATCATAAAGCTGCTGCCACTGGACGCAATTTAGTTGCCACATGATGCCAGAAATATTGAACAAGCCATATCCAGGATTTGACACAGAACACTTTGTAGCACTAAATTTGTGTAACCCTTTTTACGGACATTACAAGTATCGCCACAGACTATTACCAGCTGTTCCATGTTGTTAGTCAAAAAGACTTTATTTTTACATTCAGGGCAGACCAAGGACTTTTACTGGCTTCTTTGGCTCTTTGCCTAGAGTTTACAGGGTTCCTGGGTCCAAGTTTGAGTATCCATAATATTCAGGAGACTCACACACAGAATACCACAGCACCAGATGGGAAAACTAACTGCATAAGTTCCACTTAGAATTTTTTCCAGCAATTGACAGACAAGACAGCTGACTCCAACACTAAACTACTAACTTCATTAAGTTTCTACTTGCCCAGTGAAGATCCATTTGAGAAAAATATCAATCTCTCCTCTAATGAGTCCTTTCTCATTGTAGTCCAACTACAAAGGGTCTTATGGGAAATGCAAAAATGAGCATATCTTAAGAAGTGCTCACCTTTTTTCTTTAGTAGTGGCCTGTAAAACAGTGTAGTCCTTTAACAATTCACCCATTACCTAAGTGTAACCCTGTAGTATTTTACCACACAGTAAAAGCACATGAAGTAGCTTAGGCTAGGCATCGATGTGGTTGTATGTATTTTATAGAGATGTAACCTCAGTTTCTTCATCTGAAAAATAAAGGAGTTCTGCTAGATCAGGTATTTTTAACGTTTTCTGTATCATGGACACTTTTAGCAGTCTAACAGAACCCAAGAACCATTTTTCATGATAATATTTTTAAATGTGTAGAATAAAATCCATAGGATAGCAAAGGAAAAAATTTATTTTGAAATATGCGTGTGTGTGTGTGGATATGTAATACATTCACAAACCCCAGGGTAAGAATCCTTGATACTAGATAGTTGTTAAGCCCTTTCTACATCTAAATCTCATCCAATGATGTTTCTGGAGCTGGAAGGGACCTCAAAGATCTAGTTGAAACTTTATAAGTGAGGTGAAGAAGGCTTAAGTGACTTCCTCCAGGTCACAGATAATAAGTGACAAAGTAAGAATTTGCATGTAGCTGCTCTTACTCCAAAGCCAACATGTTTTCATTGGTGTCATGTTGCCTCAAGGACAAGAATCCAGAGATTCCCTTATTCCCATTTCAGGAACTTTTCCATTCCAACATATGTCTATGTAAAATTCAAAATGGAGTAGAGGGAGGCAGAAAATAATTTTCTTAAATAGATATTTCCTTCATGTCATGATGAGATTGCTTTTTGTTTCCTTGATATTTCTCTGAAAACTTCTGATAAAGACAATGTAACATTGAACATGGGAGTGTAATCCTTTTTCTCCCCTCAAACATAACACCTTTGGCAGAATAGTGACCCCTTTTGGCATCTTGAAACTTGATTCAGTATTTATAAAACACTCCAATCTATTCCACTGTAAGAATTTCTCATGTTACATCTTTGTTGACAAGCTTTCTCTGTTAGACTAATGCTTTTTCCTCCTGGAAACCAGAGAATGAAATAACAATAGCAAGAATTAAACACATTTAGCCAAGAAAGTGAAAAGAACACAATGGTTTCATAAAAAAGGAGACCTATAACAATATTCACTTATGACAGATGGATGTTAATCTGAGCCAGTAATTCACATATTGCTTACTAGGGTGGGAATAAGGGGACAGGGAGGAGATGAATATTTGAAATAGTTTTTCTCAAAGAAAACAGAGTTCTTTCAGAGTGCCAACTTTTTAGGGAAACCAATACCACACACACACACACACACACACACACACACACACACACACACACAATACTAATTTGGTGGGGGAGAAAAAAGAAAGGAAAAGAAAAACATCCAGAAAATGGCCATGGTGGATCTGTAGCTTTGTTAAGGGTGTTTAAGAAATAGACCAGTAGCAAAATTATGGACCAAGTTCTTGGAATGAACTCAGAATTTTCATTGCTTCTTTTCTTTCTTTCTTCTTTAAGCATTTTTTGTGGGTGGAGCCAAGATGGCGGAGTAGAAACAGCTCATCCAAGCCACTCTGCCCCCAGATTCCCCCCGAACTATGTAAAAGGGATCTCTGAACAACTTCTGGAGCCCCAGCACCCACAGAACGACACAGAGAAGCTAACCTCCCACTGAGGAAAGCCCAGCAGCCCTGCAGGAAGGACCAGCGCAGTGGTCTGGGAGCCGGCAGCGTGCAGCACGCAGAGCGAGGGAAGCCAAGCCGAGCTAGAGCCGAGGTCCCAGTGAGCTGGCCCCAGGGCGGCAGGGCCAACATCCAGCTGGAGGAACCCCAGAACACCAGTAGCTGTGGCAACTCCAAAATTATCAACATAGACATGCCTAGGACAAAGTAAGAGGTTAGTGTCCTATGGACTTTGGGACCAGTATTTGGGGAATGCGTTGGCTTCCTCCCCTGGGGCTAGAAGCCGATGAGGAGACACGCCATTTTGTAGTTTTCAGAGGCAGCTCTAGCTCCTGGCCTGTGGAACCGTAGGGAGATCCAGCGATCAGTCTTAGGGGGTAATCGCTCTTGCTTTAACCTCCCTGGATCTGTATTGTGATCTAGGGTGGAAGTCGTGGATGGGTTAATAGCTTTCCAGAAACGGAAGTTGCCCCCCCACATGTTCGGGACGAAAATTCCTCTAGCTGGCCTTAAAGCCATAGTGTGGCAACAAGCCCAAAAGTCAAGTAATTAAGTGGCAACATGCCAAGGCAAAGGAAACAGAAAAATGCAACCCTAGACTCCTATTTTGGGGGCATAGAGCAGGAAAAGGACTGTGATGTCAGAAGTCCTGCTCCAAAAGCCCCAGGGGAAAACATGAGCGGGTTGCAGGCCATAGAGGACCTTAAGAAGGACTTTAAAAATCAAATAAGAGAAGTGGAGGAAAAATTGGAAAGAGAAATGAGAAGGATGCAGGAAAAGTATGAAATGAGGGTCAACAGCCTGACTGAGGAAAACAACACCTTAAAAATAGACTAACTCAAATGGCAAAGGAGGCCCAAAAGGGCAATGAGGAGAAGAATGCCTTAAAAGTCGAATTTGCCAGATGGAAAAAGAATCTCAAAAGTTCACTTAGGAGATCCATTCCTTCAGAGTTAGACTGGTGCAAATGGAAGCTAATGACTTTATGAGAAATCAAGATGCTGTTAAGCAGATCCAAACAAATGAAAGATTAGAAGGCAATGTGAAATATCTCATGGGAAAAACCACTGACCTGGAAAATAGATCCAGGAGAGACAATTCAAAACTTATTGGATTACCTGAAAGCCATGATCAAAGAAAGAACCTAGAAATCACCTTTCAAGAAATTCTCAAGGAAAATTGCCCTGATGTTTTAGATCCAGAGGGCAAAATAGAGGTTGAAAGAATGCACAGATCACCTCCTGAAAAAGATCCCAAAAAGAAAACTCCCAGGAATATTATAGCCAGGTTCCAGAATCCCCAGATCAAGGAGAAAATACTACAAGCAGCCAGGAAGAAACAATTTCAATATTGTGGAAACACAATCAGAATAGCCCAGGACCTGGAAGCTTCTACACTGAGGGATCGAAGGGCATGGAATATGATATTCCAGAGGGCAAAAGAGCTGGGAATGAACCCAAGGGTCACCTACCCAGCAAAACTGAGTATTTTGTTTCAGGGGAAAATATGGTCATTCAGTGGAATAGAGGACTTTCAAGCATTCCTGAGGAAAAAACCAGAATTGAATAGAAAAATTGACATCCAGACACAAGAAGGAAGAGATGCCTGAGAAGCTAATCAGGGAAAAGAAATCGAAAGGAACTTATCAAAGTTGAACTATTTACATTCCTATATGGAAAAGCAATAATGGTGACTGATGATATCTTTCTCACTATGAAAATAATGGAATAAGGGTGTGTGGTCATATGAGTACATATGTGAATGTGTGTATATGGTTACAGTTATATATGGATAGAGGGCATAGGTTGAATTTGTTGGGAAGGGAGAATACTCAAGGGATGAAATTATGAGGTGAGAGAGGAAAGTGGCAAGAGGAGATGGGGAGAGACAGGGTAGGGTATAGGATAAACTATCTTATGTAGAAGAAGCAAGGGGAAGTGGTTGCAAGGGAGGGGAAGAATAGGAAGGCAAAAATGGCAAAACCACATTCTCATTGAATTTGGTTCAGGGAGAGAATGACATACATACTAAATGGGATATCTCAACCTGCAGCAGAATAGGGGGAAGGGGGATGAGAGGAGGGATGATGGATGGGAGGGCATCCTTGGGGGAGGGGAGGTTGGAAGTACCCACTATAGAAGAGGGACAGGATCATGTAGGGAATGGACCAGGTGGGGGGTGGGATGAGTGGGAGGGAATTATAAGCAGCCTTGTACAATATATCTACTATGATAATGTTTTGCATAGCTAGACATGTACAACACATACTGAATTACTTATCTCCCCAGAGGGAATGGGTGACAAGGGAGGAAGGAAATGGATCTGAAAGTCGAGGTCTTAACATTAAATGTTTCAAATATATATATAAATACTATTATTAATACTCTTTTGCTTGTAGTTGGGAAATAAGATGTGCAGGCATTGGGACACAAAAATTCACCTTCCTCTAATGGAAAAGTCGAAGGGGGCATGAGAGAAGGTATGGGAGAGAGCAGATTGGAGGAAGTGATATCTTGCGGGACTGTGATTCTGGGAGGGTGGGTAGGGGAATAACGGGGGGAAAATGATTGTAACTCAAAATCTGGCGGAAATGAATGGTGTAAAACAGAAGTTAATAAAGCATTTGTTTAATAAAAAAGTTTTTTGTATCATTTTCATTATTAGAGAATAACTAGACTTTATAAAACTCTTTAAGATTTGGAAAGTATTTTACAAATAACTAAAAAGAATTTTTAAAAATAACATTTGTAAAGCATTTATTTTATGATTTGTAAAGGAATTTACAGATAGCTCATTTTATCTTCAGAACAGATCTGGAGTGTAGGTATTATTATTATTATCCCTATTTTTCAAACGATGAAAGTGAGTCTGAGGGGATTGACTTCATACATGTAGTGTCAGAGTAAGTGTCCTGATACCATGTCCAGTGTTCTATCCACTATTTGACCTAGCTACGTATTATCTTGTTTTATGATCACAACAGGACTAGGAGGTAGGTGCTGTTATCCTCATTTTACAGATGAGAAAATTAAGGTAAATAGTGATCAAGTTATCTGGGCAGTCACACAGCTATTGAATGTCTAAGGTCAAATGCAAATTCAGGTTTTCCTGATTCCAGGTCCAATACTCTTTCCATTATGCTGTCTATAACAATGTAATTCATATTCCTTGGAATGAAAAATCAGAAGTAAAAAACTCTATTTTTCCTTTTTGTTTCTTTTTAACCAGACTCATCTAACTCTCCAGGGTGCTTCCCCACAGCATTCTATTTTCTGTTAGGTGCATCTGTTACTTGAGGATTGATGAAAGAACTGGTCTTTAGCAGTTCCTGGACCATGAAATGTTTGGATCCATAGATGATTCTTTTCTGTCAGTCAGAATGGACAAGCTTATGCCTCTGATTTGACTGATGCATCATTTTCAGTGCATTTCAACCCTTTTAGTCTTCAATCAAAATCCAGAGCATTAGTGTAGTGGGTTTTTCATTTTGGTTTTTGTTTGTTTGTTTTTGAAAAGAAGAAGCAGGAAGTAGTTAAAAGTTAGGTTTGGATGAAGTTCAAGGTTTGGATAAAGAGGAAGTTTGAGACCAAGTTCAGCTCTATCCTTATGAAATCAAATGAAATTGATTATCTAATGGGCAAAGGAAAGTCCAACTCAATTTTGGTAGTAAATAGCTTTTAAAAAATAAACAAGAAGAACTTTTATTCACTTCATTTTAAAAAGCATTTATTAAGCATTTGTTATATTCAACTTGCTATATGCTAATTATTCAAAAATAAAAATAAAATTTGCCTTTGCCCTTAAGGATCTTACATTCAAATAAGGTAGGTAGGTAGGTTACACAGTGGATAGACCTTTGGACTTGGAATCAAGAAGACTGGAGTTCAAAACCAGCCTCAGACACTATCAGTGTGACCTTCAGCAAGTCATTTAACTTTTCTCGGCCTTATTTTTCCCAATCATAAACTAGAAATAATAACAGCACCTACCTTGGAGGGTTATTGTGAGATTC
Source organism: Gymnobelideus leadbeateri (assembly GCA_011680675.1). Lineage (NCBI taxonomy): Eukaryota > Metazoa > Chordata > Mammalia > Diprotodontia > Petauridae > Gymnobelideus > Gymnobelideus leadbeateri. The sequence goes on along the minus strand of WOXC01004248.1, from coordinate 55,484 downwards.
AAATGAGATAACATTTGTAGGTTGCTTAATCCAGTGCCTGTAATATAGTAGGCACTATATATAAATGTTTATTCACTCCCCTTTACTCAACTGGAGGCAAGAATTATGTAAAGATAAATAAATAGAAAATGAACATTTTTCAGGAATGGGTTGCACTAACAACTCAGAAAACCTGAAAAGCATCTTGTAGAAGAATGTGGCACTTGACTTGAGCTTTGAAGGGTTTTGAGAGTTTAGTCAAAGTGGGGATTGAGAGCTTTCCAAAAATAGTATTTAGCTTGTGTGAAAGTATAAGACATTTCCTGTAATATTTTGTATGCAAAACAGTAGTTGGGCCATCATGGCTGGAAAGTAGAGCAAATGATAGGGAATAATAAATGGAATCATCCCAGATATGTAGGTAGGAATAAGTTCATGTCTCCTGGTTATCTTTCAATTTATTATATTGTTGTTCTTTATAGAGATTCTGCCTTTGAGTCACTAGGCCTGTTCAAACTCTCATACATTTAAGCTTTCAGGAATATTGACTATTCCAAATTTTGACTGCAAAGTCTAAGTTAATGATATATACTAAAAGGCTTTCTATCAGTGGAGCCCATGACTTTGCTTTTAAAAAAAATTGTATCTCCGATCTCCTCCATTTCCTTCCTCCAGAGTGTTTTGCTTTTCTTTGCTTCTGGGTCGGCCTGTTATTGTTTTAACTCATTACTCCTCTGCTACTGTAACAGTGGCACAATATTCACTCCCCTCAAGGCAAAAGTTCTGTGTAATATAGCATCACTGACATATGTCTGTTCTTCCCAATTGTTATTCAAAGTGCCCTCTAGGATTTGTCAAGCAATCCCCTTCCTGGAGACCAGGCTTGGAAACGGGCCCAAAACAAGCTCAAGAGAGCCAGTACTAGGCTGGAAGATTGATTCTCTGACTTAGGAAATCTTACCCCAAAAGGGTGGTAAGTGCTATCCCCACCAGGGTTGAGCAAAGCAGTGATTTGTAGCAAAGGATATATCCTCAGTCCATTCAACAGAGCTCAATAGAGCTCAATGGAGCTCACATACGTTTATCGAAATCTCCCCACCACCATCTCTGCCACATTGTTCCACCATGCCCCCCATCTTTCCCCAAACAAATGAAGGAGAATCATTTTTCTTTCATTACTAAGGATTTTAGATCTCTGACAGAGCTGGTTATAATCTAGACTGACTAGATATATTATTGTAAAATTCTTATTTGAAGAATAAAATACTTCTCTGTGTATACCACTGCCAGAAGCAGAAAGAAGACAAAGACTGGCCGAAAAATGGAAAACCTCCCAGAGAGAAACAAAAAGAAGTAACTAAATATGAGACAGTAGTGGGAACTCGTATTACTACTACTGCACCTTTAGGAAGCCTGGGCTTTTCCAATTGCCCACTGGGTGAACTTATTTTTGTGTTGTGTTGTGTTGTGTTGTGTTTTGTGTTGTCTCTATGAATTAGCACTTCTTTGCTTCTTCTCTCTATATCTCTATATCCTCAATGCACACTGCACATCCCACTAAAACTTTTTAATCATTCATTCATTCTTTTTCACTGCATGAAATTTTTTTTAAAGATTTACATACATAAGTCCTAAACATTTTAGATAACATTGCCTGGAGTTACAAGGTGTGTATAGTGGGGGGGAGGGAGGGGAGAAACAGTGAGCAAAGTCATAGAGCATGCATGCTTCACAGCAGTGTGGTATTCTCCTGACACATAAGAAAAGACATTTATTATCTCTGGGCCTCAGTTATCTAAACTGTAAAATGAGGTGGTTGCACTTGATGATGATGATGATGAAAATATTTTTTTCTCCCACTTTGGAATCAGATCATTCAATTATTTTACATATCTACATAATAAAAGAAACTTTTATCTGCAGTAGGTAGAATAATGCTAGAAATTCATCATTAGAGAATTAGTTATATCATTACACATGACTATTTTCTCTGCCTCTCATCTCTGTGTTTTCTCATTATTGGGCTCTCAGTCATGGAATGTTCTCCTTCTATTTCCACCCCTCAGATTTCTTTCCTTTAAAATTCAACTCAAAGGTCTTTCTCGAGGCCTTTGCCAGTCTTTGCAATTGCTAGTGCCTTCTCCTCTCAGGTTACCTTCTATCTACTCTCTATCTTGTATGTATTTATCTACACACATTCTCTCTCTCCCATTAGGATGTATGTGCCTTTAGGACAGAGACTATTCTTACTTTTTATTCTTACCCTCAGCTCTTAGGATAGACTCTACCACATAGTAAGATCTTAATAGATGCTATTTGATCGATCAACAAATTGATGGATATTTCACAGATTTTTAAAAACATTAAATATTATATTTAAATATATTAAATAATCCTATTTAAATATATAAAATTCATGCAAATGCATTAAATAATACATCTAATATATTAAATGGTATATTTAATATATATTAAATAACATATTTAATATATATTAAATAATATATTAAATGTATCTTAATATATTAATTCAATTTGACAAATATGCCTTCAATAAGTACTATGTGCCAGTACCATTAGACACTATATAACATACATATCTCAGGTATTTTTTAATTGTTATATTTTTAGAGAATTAAAAATGAATCCCACCCAGAGGGCAATGGAGAGACATATAGCAGATGTGAACAGGATGCAACATTCTAAATAAAGAAAAAGATTTACTGGATGCAGCTAAGTGGCACAGTGAATAGAGCACCGGCTCTTGCATCAGGAGGAACTGAGTTCAAATCTGGTCTCAGACACTTAGCACACTTACTAGCTGTGTGACCTTGGGCAAGTCACTTAACCCCAATTGCCCTGCCTTCCCCCCTCATGGGAAAGAAAAAGACATCTTCTGTTGCAATATCTCTTTTTTTTAATAGCTTATTTCCCTAGGAAAGCAGAACTTTTTAAATATGACTTTATAACTGTATAAAGAGGCACTGTTTTGACAAAGGAAAACACATTTGTCAATTATAATTTAAAATAATATTAGTCAATGTTTTAAAAATTATATTATTTAGCATGTATGAATTGAATGCCTACTATGGATTGGGTATTTTTGCTTTGTAAGCTTCGTTTTTTTTTTTTTTTTAAGGACATGACATTGCACATCACTACAGACAACACAAAAAATTAAATCTCTTTGAAGAAAATAACCCCCTAGAAAGAGATAGAAAGAAAGATTTGACATGACCCAGAATATTTAAAGTTTAAATATTTAAACTCATTTGCTATAAGTTAGAAAAGAATTGTAAATAAAATGGATGTCCCTCAATTAGGTAATGGTTAAGCAAATCGTGCTACTAATTCATGATGAAATATTGTTAGGCAATAAGAAACAATGAATTTGAAGAATACAGCAAGGGAAACAATGGAAAGAAATAAAAACAGTTGAAAAGTAAAGTGATCAGAACCATGAGGAAAATACACATAATCATTATAATCAATCAACAAGCAGTTATTATGTTACTGTCATTGTGCTAGACTTTAGGACTACAAAGACAAAAATAATACAGTGTCTTAGACCAAGGGGTTTACTTGCATTTCATCAGGAGAGAAAAGGAGAAATGAGGGATATCAAAGAATTTTAAAATATAGAGGAGAGGAAGGAAGTTATAACAAAACCTTTCTTATTTTTAAAGTAAAGTATGATAGTGATTTGGGTTGGGGGAGCACTTAGGTGGGAGAGTTGTGAAGAGAAGGAAAGTTTTGCAGTAATATCTGTGGAAGATGATATAGAGACATAATTAGGTGTAAAATTATTATCCTTCTGCCACCTGGTCCTAGTTGTTCTTAGATAAACATAAACTTGCAGTGGATGCAGTCAACAAGTTTGCATTATTTTTCCCCATTTAATAGGAAGTAGGCAGGGACAGAAGAAGTGAATGGTGGCAGTTACAGCTAGAATTTGGTTATGGTAAGGTCTGAGTTTTGATAGGATAAAGGATTCAAAGACAGAGAACAGTGAGGATGGCTTTGGACAATACTGAGGAATGAAGGTGGTGGAGGTCTCAGTAAAGGTAAAGAATAGGGTTAGGAGAGAGGAAAATATAAGGAGAGGTGGAATAATAGTTATTATAGGATAAATGGATTCAGGAAGTTTGTATTGTTAAAATATAATGCTAGATAATGATAGTATTATGACCATCATTGTATATTACTGAGATAGTGTAAAGGAGTAGGTTATGAGAAATACATGAGACATCAACTTGTATGGTAAAGTTCTCTAATTTAAGGACAGTAGTTGTAATGTAGAAGAAGACTTGGAGAGAAAGTAGGAACGTATGTCTGTTAGATAGATGATTGCTATGAGGATATTAATTGGGTGATAAATTTGAATGAAGGGGGTCTCAAAGGAAGAGCAGTTGCTATGTGAGGTAGTTGAGACAATATAGAAGTGGCACCAAGGAGCGAGGATTATTTACAATAATTTTGGGTGGAAAAAAATCCCAAAGTAAGGGCCATTCCAATGAATTCAATAAAATGATAATGACTAAATTTGACCCTGAAGAAGTGACAAAAATGTACGTCCCTCTTTTCTTCAAAGAGAGTATTTCAAAGAAGACAAGATGGATATGAAACACCGTGTATACTACAGGAGTTGAAAAATATGCTGAATTTTTAAAAATTCAGCTTTGCTTAGTTGCTTTTTTCCCTCATTTTTTAAAAGAATGTTATACTGGATGTTATCAGTACAGGGGAAATATAATTCTACAATGAAAATGATGTAAAAATATGTTGATAAAATAATTTTAAAAATCAAGAAAAGTAGTTTTCCATCATGTTTAGAGAATAAGCACCAGTACTAGGAAGACCTACCCTCAAGTCCATCCTCTGACAGATATTTGATCTGTGCCCCATGAGAAATCAATAACCCTTTCAGTGATTTAGATAACATTGTAAGACCCAGATGCATGGAAAGTGCCATCCTGTCTTGGTAGAAGGAATTATATCATCTGTGAATTCTTTATGCCAAAGAAATGATAAGATAAACCCCTATCTCTACCCTTAAAAACAGAATAAAACAAAACAAAAAATAATATCCATCCATTACTATCTAAAATAAAACCCTCAATTAATCTTATTTTTAAATTAAAAACTAATACTTAAAGTCTTAAAAAAAAATCCCTAAACTTAAAGTGATATCATAGTTGTTGAAATAACAATTACCAAAAAACCTGTTGGGGCTTCAAGTTTCAAGACAGAGATAGCACAGAAAGATAATGATAAGCTGAAGAGTACAGTGAAAAAAATGCTAGATTTTTATTTGGAGGACCTGAGTTTGAATTCTGGCTCTGCCACTTTCCAATTACAATCTTGGGCAAGTCAGTTAACCTGCCTGGGCCTCAACTTCTATTTCAGTTAAATGATTAGATTGTATTAAAATTTTGGTCAGCTGCAAATAGATGGTAATGTTGTTATTGTTGAGTTGTTTCAGTCATGTCCTACTCTTTGTGACCCCTTTGGGGGTTTTCTTGGCAAAGATACTGGAGTGGTTTGCCATTTCCTTCTCCATCTCATTTTACAGATTATAAAACTGAGTAAAACAGAGTTAAATGACTTTCTCAGGGTCACACAGCCTTAGTTTGAATTAAACTCAGGTCTTGCTTACCACTGATGGTAATACAAAGATACAAAAGAAATGATTCATTCCGTTATAAGGGAATCTTTGGGTTCTCTAAGTATATACCAATGCAGTACAATGTCTAACACCCTTCTACCAGAAACATAGTGATTGTTGTTCAAGTACCAACACAGTTTCATAAAGAGAGGAGTAACATGAGAAAATCATTAGAAAATTAATATCCATATGACAAATATTTTTGGTATCCAAAATATCCCATTGTCTTATGAAGTTCCTTCCATTTCTCTAGCAAAAACATCTGAATGTTGGAGAACAAGGCAGAAAATGCTAAGAACCAGGATTTTTTCCCTGTTTTTAAGGTTGAACTCTTATTACTAATATCTTATCCTTCCATACCCTTACCCCCATATACCTATTGCTAAAAGTGAAACATGAAGCCATTAAAATGTTATAACTAAATAGAAAGGCAGCTCACCAGTTCTCTTCAGTAAGTAGAAAAAAATAATTAGTGGAATTGGTTTCATTTTGAACCCAAAGGCTATAATAAACATCAAACCATGGGAAAGTCAGTCATTGTTCTTTGCATGGTTAGTGTAAGCAAACATAGCACATAATTGCATTGTATACAGCAATAAAAACTGGAGAGGATGAAAAAGTACAGTGATTCTGTGAAGAAATTGACAAGGGTCTCAAACTTTATTGGCATAAGCTTTGAACTCACTGACTTTAGTAATAAAATAGGCAAGGGGAGGATGATGAAAACTGTTTTTGAAACCATGGTCCACAATTAAAATATGAAAAGACCTCAAAGACTTTTTAGAATATTCAGAAATTTTATAATATATGCCAAGCATATTTTCTTCAAGAGGAGAGTTAAAAGGTATTTTTTTTTTGGTGAATAGTAAGCAACATGATAAAAAAAAAATTGAAACTGACTAAAACTTAGGAAATAAGAACCAAGTTCTAGCAGTCATTTCAGAACACTTGGCTAAAGTTAGATCACAGGCTAGATGAAACAAAGGATTAAGTAAAAAACAAAGGAAATGGATAAAGATGAGATAAGAACCAACCTGAACTGCTTAAACAAGGTGAGAACTCCAAAGAATAAGAAATGAGTAAACATAAAGAGTTTAGCTTTGACATTCATGCTTTCTCATACAAGTTCAGCCTCCATGAAATAGTCACCACAAGGCAGAGGCTAAAAGAGAGAAGAAAACATATTATATATCAAACATATAATTCCCTTTCCCTATAAAGAAATAGAGTGTCGGGGCAGGTAGGTGGCACAGTGAATAGAGCGCCGGCCCTGGAATCAGAAGGACCTGAGTTCGGATCAGGCCTCCGACACTTAATCCACACAAACAAAAAAACCTAGCCGTGTAACCTTGGGCAAGTTACTTAACCCCAATTGCCCTAAAGGGGCGTCTAAGTGGTGCAGTGAGTAAGAGTGCCGGCCTCGGAGTTGGGATGACCCGAGATCAGATCCGGCCTCAGAAAATGAGCACCCACGCATAAATAATGACTAGCCGTGTAACCTTGAGCAAGTTACTTAACCCCAATTGCTTTAAAAAAAAAAAAAAAGAAATAGAGTGTCTTAGGGCAATACTAATTTTCTGTTTGTTCAACTGTTTCAGTCCTTTCTGACTCTTTGTTACTCCATTTGGGGTTTTCTTGGCAGAGATACTGGAATGTTTTGAAATTTCCTTTTCCAGCTCATTTTACAGATGAGGAAACTGAGGCAAGCAGGGTTAAGTGGTTAAGAGTTAAGCCCAGGATCACATAGCTAGTAAATATATATGGCTAGATTTGAACTTAGGAAGATGTGTCTTCCTGACTCCAGGCCTGGCATTTGATTCACTGTAGCACCTAGCTGCCATTACCAATATAGGATAACCATACGTAATATTAATTCATATAAACTTTAAAATAGTGGAGTAGAAAGTCAGTTTATAGGGTTCTTGACATGAAATCTAAGAGAGAATTCACAAGATTTTTAGATGAAAACCAGTGAATAATGAATGATACTATAATGGAAACATGTTTGCGCTTTAGTAAAAATATAGTCTCATTGACCACTGTATTGGGACTATCATATCTGTATTATATTCTCTTCCCTATGTAAAGAAGTAATTCCACTTAAGGAAAGAAAGAGTAACTAGAACTTCAGACACATACAAAAAATTTTGAAAGTGACTTAATTTTAAAGATACTTTAAAGACAACTATGGATATTGAAAAATATCCAAGAAAATTCTGTTCCAAAAGAATTGAAACACATATAGAGTGCCTTTACCAGAAAGAGAGAGAGAGAGAGAGAGAGAGAGAGAGAGAGAGAGAGAGAGAGAGAGAAAGAGAGAGAGAGAGAAAACAAAAAAAGGTAACTGTGAAAAACTTTAGCAAACTAAATCCTATGGCTTCTCTCCCATTTCCATAAAATCTTTATGAGACTAGACAATGAACAAGCTGAAAATGTACTCAATTAAAAGATGAAAAAATTTTGCAAATGATTTTATATAGCTGGAAAATATATTTAGGGTTTTTACTAAGAGATACAAAGAATGTAAGATTGCTCTATATTTGACTTCATGGAACTAAATGCAACCTTGAAGTTTCTCCTCAGACAAGATAGCTCCCATGACTATATTAAAATTATATAAATATGAAAGACTCTACAATGGATAACACTATGGGGATTTCATTTCTTGTTTCAATGGTCCATTGAGATTAACATCAAGTGAGGCAGAAAATAAGAAGTTGTATGTTCCCCTAATGTGTTTGCCATTGTTAGGAAAATATTCCTATCTAGAATCCAAAGAAAAGGATTTGATCTTTTTTAATTTGATGGTGAAATTCCCTACATGCTATACTTCTCAGATGACATTATTCCTAATTGAATTATAAAACAGAACACTAGAAAGTCTATTCAGCAAAATCCATAGCATTATGGAAAAATTTACAATCCTCAAAAGAAATACAAAGCAGGATAGGAGTCATGATGGTGGAGAAAAATGAGAAAGTTACCTGAAATCTCCTCAGTTTCCTTCAGAAACAACATTAAATCAAACCTTTAAAAGAATACTAGACTGAGAGAATCCAAAAAAAAAAATGAAGTGAAACAATTTTCCAGCCCAAGATAACTTAGAAGGATTTCAGAAAGGTCTGTCTCAATTTTGTAAAAGGGGAGCACAGCCCACAGCAGTTGGTGTGTGGGTAAGCCAGTAGGAAGGTGTTAGTCAAAGCATAGATTGGCAACCTGTTTCTGACTCAGAAGGCCCGTGGCATAGCAGGCCATCTGTGAAAACTTCAACCTTAGCATAGAAGGCAACTGCCAGACTCCAAACCCAGGGTATAATAGGCACAACTATGGCAGCTCACCCTAGCCCAGTGGGCAAGATTGAGCCCCAGAAGCCCTGGTACAAAAAGCCAGTTACCAGAACTTTGACCCCTAGTGCAAGAAGCTTGGGACAGTGCCCCCATACCCCAGGAGCAGAGCTCAACTTTAGAAAAAATGCAAAAAGTAAAAAGATCCCTGACCATGTAAAGGTACTATGGCAACAGGGAAGATGAAAGCACAAACTTAGAAGAGGACAACTATGTCAAACTGCCTATAAGGAAGTATCAAAAGGGAATATGAATTGGTATCAAATCTAAAATGTCCTCTTGTAAGACCTCAAAAAGGATTTTAAAAATCAACTAAGAGAGATAGAAGAAAAATTTGGGGAAAATAAGAGTTATGCAAGAATTATGCAATTATTGTGAGAAAAAGTCAACAGTTTGGAAAATGGAAACACAACAATTGACTGAAGAAAATAATTCGTTAAAAATTAGAATTGGGCAAGTGGAAGCAAACGACTCTATGAGAGATCAAGAATCATTCAAACAAAATCAAAAGAATAAAAAAATTAGAAGAAAATGCAAAATATGTCATTGGCACAACAACTGACCTGGAAAATAATCCTAGGAGAGATATTTAAGAATTATTGGACTACCTGAAACCCTGATCATAAAAAGAACCTGGACAGCATCTTTCAAGAAATTATCAAGGAAAACTGCCCTGCTAGGTGAAATTTGGTGGGAAAGGAAGATACTTAAGGGGTGAAGTTAAGAGGGGAGAGAGGAATGTGGCAAGAGGAGATGGGGAGAGATGTGGGGGGGGTGTTAAACTATCTCATGTAGAAGAGGCAAGGAGAAGTAGTTGCAGGGGAGGGGAAGAACAGGAAGGCAAAAAGGCAAAACCATATTCATATTGAATTTGGCTCAGGGAGAGAATGACATACATACTAAATAGAACATCTCACCCTGCAGAAGAGTAGGGGGAAGGGGGATGAGAGGGGAGAGGATGGAGGGGAGGGTATGCTGGGGGAAGGAGGTTGGAGGCACCCACTTTTGAAGAGGGACAGGATCAAAGTAGGGCATGGACAGGGGGGATGGGTGGGAGGAAAATATAGTCAGTCTTTTTCAATATACTATGGTAATGTTTTGCATAGCTATACATGTAAAATATATACTGAATTGCTTATCTTCCCAGCAGGAGAGGGTGACAAGAGATGAAGGAAATGGATCTGGGATTTAAAGTTTTAAAATTAAATGTTTCAAATATATATATATATAATATATATATATATATATATATATATATATATATATATACTGTTATTAATACTACTTTGCATATAACTTGGAGAAAAGATGTGCAGGCATTGGGGCACAGAGATTCACCTTGCCCTAATGGAAAAGTCGAAGGAGGTATGGGAGAAGATATGGGAGAGAGCAGATTGGATAAGGGGATATCCTGTAGGACTGCTATTCTGGGGTGGTGGGTAGAGGAAAAATGGGGGAAAAATTGTAACACAAATCTGGCGGAAATGAATGATGCAAACCAGAATTTAACAAAGCATTTGGGGGAAAAAAAAAAAAGAAAACTGCCCTGCTGTCCTAGAACCAGGAGGTAAAAGAGACATTGAAAGAATTCACCAACCACCTCCTGAGATTCCCAAATGAAAACTCCAAGGAATATTGTAGCCAAATTTCAGAATTATCAGGTCAAGGAGAAAATACATCAAGGAGTCAGAAAGGAGCAATACAAATGTCAAGGACCCACAGTCAGGATTAAGCAGGATTTAGCACCTTCTATATTAAAGGCTCAGAGGGCTTGGGATATGTTATTCTGGAAGGCAAAAGAAGTTGGATAACAAGAAAAATTCCTCTACCCAGCAAAATTCAACATTTTTTTTTCATGGGAAGTACAGACACTCAATGAAATAGGGGACTTTTAAATTTTCCTCATGAAAAGACCAGAGCTAAACAGAAAATTTGATCTTAAAGTAGAAGACTCAAGAGCAGCATAAAAAGGTAAAAAATAAAGAAAAACAAGTAAACAAGCAAACAAACATTGTATTCAATAAAGTGAAACTGTTTGCATTGCTACTTGGGAAGATGATACTTGTAGCTCTTGAGAAATGCATCCCTACTAGGGCCATTAGAATGAGTACACTTAGAGAATCTGGGTATAAGTTGACTTTAATGTTATGATTAAAAAATAATAATTAAGGGAGAAAAAAATGATTGCATCAGGAGAAGAGGAAAGGGTGAGGGAGAATATGGTAAATTATATTACATAAAGAGAAATAGGAAATAGGAAAAACCTATTACAGTGGAGGGAAAGAAAGGAGGGGGTGAGCATTGTTTGTACCTTACTCAGATTGGATTTGGCTCAAAGAGGGAATAACATACACATTCAGTGGGATAGTGTAATGGAAATGCAGATTTAAAGATCTTCCCTGCCCCTAGGCCCTTTGATTGGCTTAAGAGACTTTGATTGGCTTTAAGAGACTCTGACAACCTTCCTTGATTTGAAAATATGCTCTGCCTCCTAATAGGCTGAATGTGGTCACATGGAGCCTGTGGTGGGAGGCTTGGTTTTCAGGAATGACTACACCTTGATGCTGTGTGATTGGGCAGTGGATCAAAAGGGTGGTTACATTCTTTGAGCCAGGAGAAGGCTATATAAACTCTGATGAGGGGCTTTGCTTTGGGGCTCACTTTGAGAAGTGTTGTGTGATTTGACCAGATGAGACTCTGGGAAGCCGTTGTTGAGAGCCCCCCGGCTTTGAAAACCCAGATGTTGATGCTTCCCTCTCTGGTAACTGTGATTTGGTATTGATATGATGTTTGGACAGTTTGGAAGCCTGTCTGTTTGATCTGTAAGTTCTGTAACTCTGAAGTTTGGGGTGCTGACCTTTTTCCCCTGAACTAGGTAATGTGTGTTTTTACCCTGGGGATATTGGGGTGCTTGCCGCTACAAAATGGCGACGATGGATGGGATCTGCTGAGTAAAAGGAAAGTATGGGGGCTGGGATAATTGTTTGTTTCCCAGTTGTGGTAGCTGTGATTCTGTGGAGCCATGGAGCAGGAGAGAACGGCCTGCATGCTGACTTCACTGAGCTGAGAGCAGGAATGGTGAACTGCCTGCATGGAGACCTGTGGAGAAGCCTGGAGCTGCTGCCTTCTGCTGGAGGAGAAGGAACCCAGGAGTTTGGAGTTCAGCCACAGGATAAGATAAGGACCGTCTGGCAAAGCAGGGGCACTGAATGTGTTTCCTTGCTGCACCCCACAGTTTGGGACCCGGGGGGATGGACTTGTGACTATGGTGGGTGGGGTGAAGTGCCATGGACCCCAAGGACCCCCCTTTGGTTTTGTTGCCTAGTTCCCTCTCTGGATTTGGAAGCAGGGGCTGGAGCAGTGTTATGGGAAGGACACCGCCCCCTCCCAAGAGTACTTTATGTGATAATGCTTTGTATTTTGTGAATTGATGTGAAAATGCAATGTACTTTGTTTAAGACCCAGTGGCCACTTTGGTAACTTTATATGTACCTTGAAAATGTGACCTAAGAGATGTTTTAGTGCTAATTCAAATGTAAGTTGTGTATGCTATGGGCAAGAAAGATCTTGGGGCGGAATGTAATGGAAATGCAGATTTAAAGATCTTCCCTGCCCCTAGGCCCTTTGATTGGCTTAAGAGACTTTGATTGGCTTTAAGAGACTCTGAAAACCTTCCTTTATTTGAAAATATGCTCTGCCTCCTAATAGGCTGAATGTGGTCACATGGAGCCTGTGGTGGGAGGCTTGGTTTTCAGGAATGACCACACCTTGATGCTGTGTGATTGGGCAGTGGATCAAAAGGGTGGTTACATTCTTTGAGCCAGGAGAAGGCTATATAAACTCTGATGAGGGGCTTTGCTTTGGGGCTCACTTTGAGAAGTGTTGTGTGATTTGACCAGATGAGACTCTGGGAAGCCGCTGTTGAGAGCCCCCCGGCTTTGAAAACCCAGATGTTGATGCTTCCCTCTCTGGTAACTGTGATTTGGTATTGATATGATGTTTGGACAGTTTGGAAGCCTGTCTGTTTGATCTGTAAGTTCTGTAACTCTGAAGTTTGGGTTGCTGACCTTTTTCCCCTGAACTAGGTAATGTGTGTTTGTTTGATTAAAGTAAGCTTGTTAACCCATTTTGAGTTGCTTTCCTTCTGAAAAGCAGATCTAAGAACCTATATTGGCAGCTACCCTGGGGATATTGGGGTGCTTGCTGCTACAGATAGAGAAATCTATCTAAGCCTATAGAGAAGTAGGAGGGGAAAGGAGAAAGAAAAAGGAAAAGAGACTGTTAAAAGGGAGGGCAGATTGGGAGAGGCAGTGGTCAGAAGCAAAAACCCAGAATGGACAGGGTAAAAGAAGAGGGAAAACCATAAAAAGTGGGGAATATAAGATAGAGCAATATACACAATTAGTAATCATAATTGTGAATGTGAATGAGATGAATTCTCCTATAAAATGAAAGCAAATAGAAGAGTGGATTAAGAACCACAACCCTTGGGCAGAGCCAAGAGGGCAGAGTAGAAGCAGCACTTCCAAGAACCACAATCCTACAATATATTATTAATGAGAAACACACTTACTTGAAGTAGAGAGGCTTATGTAGTATAAATGCAGGGTACTGGAGCAGAATATATTATGCTTTAGTTAAAATAAACAAACAGACAATAAATAAATACATTTTAAAAAGCAGGGGTAGCAATCCTGATCTCAGACAAAGCAAAAGCAAAAAATAAATCTAATTGAGAGAGATAAAGAAAAAATTACATCTTGCTCAAAAGGTACCATAGACAATGAACCAATAGCAATACTAAACATATATGCACCAAGTGATATAGCATTCAAAATCTTTGAGAAGTTAAGTGAGTTACAGGAAGAAATAGCAAAAATATACTAGTAGGAGACCTCAACTTTCCCCTCTCAGAACTAGATAAATCTAAACACAAAATAAACAAGAAAGAAGTTAAGGAGCTGAATAGAATTTTAGAAATTTAGATATGATAGACCTCTGGAGAAAATTGAATGGGAATAGAAAGGAATATGCCATTTTTTCAGTGGTACATGGCATATGTACAAAAATTGACCATGCATTAAAATCTCACAATCTGATACAGAAGGGAAGAAATACTAAATGAATCCTTTTTAGATCATGTTGTAATAAAATTTGCATTAATAAAGGGTCATGGAAAGATAAATAAAAAATTTATTGGAAACAAAATTATCTATTCCTAAAGAATGAGTGGGTCAAACAACAAATTATAGAAACAATCAATACTTTTATCTAAGAGGATGACAATAATGAGACAGAATAACAAAATATACAGGATGCACTGAAAGCTATATTTAGGGGAAATTTTGTCTCTCTAAATGCTTACTTGAATAAAACAGAGAAAAAGCAGATAAATGAATTGGGCATGCAATTCAAAGAAAAAGAACAAATTAAAAATCCCCAATTAAAAACCAAATTAGAAATTCTGAAAATCAAAAGCGGTTAATAAAATTGAACATAAAAATAAACTATTGAACTAATAAATAAAACTAAGAGTTGGTTTTATTTAAAAAAACAATAAAATAGATATTTTTTTGTTAACTTGATTAAAAAAAAAAGAAAGAAGAAAACCTAATTGCCATTATCAAAATTGAAAGGGATGAATTCACTACCAATGAAGAGGAATTTAAAGCAATACTTAGGAACAATTTATCCAAACTATACGACAATAAATCTGACAATCTTAGTGTATGGATGAATATGTACAAAAATATAAATTGCCCAGATTAACAGAAGAGAAAATACAATATTTCAATTGTCCCATTTTAGAAAAATAAAATGAACAAGTCATCAATGAATTCCTTAAGAGAAAAATCATCAGGGCCAAATGGATTCACAAGTAAATTCTTTCAAACATTTAAAGAACAATTAATTCCAATCCTATGTAATCTATTTGGAAAAATAGGCAAAGAAGGAGTACTAACAAAATTTTTTTATGACACAAATATACTGCTGATATATAAATCTGGAAGGGCTAAAACAGAAAAAGAAAAGAAAACTATAGACCAATTTAACTAGTGAATATTGATGAATAAATTTTAAATAAAATATTAGCAATTTACCACGAACATAATATACTATGACCAGGTGAGATTTATACCATTAATGCAGGGCTGGTTCAATATTAGGAAAAGTAATAGCATAATTGACCATATTAATAATACGACTAACAAAACTCATATGATTATCTCAATAAATGCCAAAAAAAAGTTTTGACAAAATACAATAACTATTTCTATTCAGAACACTAAAGAGTATAGGAATACATGGAACTTTCCTTAAAGTGATAAGTAGTATGTATCAAAAAAACACCAGCAAGCTTTATCTGTAATGGAGATAAGCTGAAAGCCTTTCCAGTAAGATCAGGTGTGAAACTAGGATGCCTGTTATCACAATTATTATTCAGTATTATACCAATAATGTTAACTTTAGAAATCAAAGAAGAAAAATAAATCAAAGTAAATAAAATAGGCAACGAGGAATCAAAACTATCACTCTTTGCAGATGATATGTTTTATATTTAGAGAATTCTGGAGAATCAACTAAAACTACATGAAATAATAAACAACTTTAGCAAAGCTGCAGGATATAAAATCAATCCACATGAAGCATCTACATTTCTACATAGTATCTACAAAGTCCAGCAGCAATAGATAGAAAGAGGAATTCCATTTAAAATAACTATAGACATTATAAAATTTGAGGGGAGTGCCAAGACAAACCCAGAAACTACACAACTACAAAACAGTTGTCACACAATAAAGTCAGACCTAAACAATTGGAAAAGTATCAATTGTTCATGTTTAGGTCAAGCTAATATAATAAAAATTACAACTTAAATTAGTTTACTTATTCAGTGCCATACCAATCAAACTAGCAAAAATTATTTGATATAGCTAGAAAAAAAAAGAATAACAAAATTCATCTGGAAAAATAGAACATCAAGAATATCAAGGGAATTAGTTTTAAAAATAATGCAAAGGAAGGCAGCCCAGCTGTACCAGATTTAAAACTATATAATAAAGCAGCAATCATAAAAAAATATTTGGTCTGGGCTAAGAAACAGAATGATGGATCAGTGGAATAGATTAAGTACACATGACACACTAGTAAATGATTACAATAATCTCCTGTTTGGCTAACCCAAAGACTCCGACTTCTGGGATAAGAACTCACAATTTAACAAATACTGATGGAAAACTAAAAGAAAAAAGGATGGCAGAAACTATGGTAGAACAACACCCTCATACTGTATACCAAGGTAAGATTAAGATCATTACATGATTTTTACATAAATGGTGATATCATAAGTAAATTGGAGAGCAAAGGATCATTTACCTATCAGATCTATGGAAAAGGGAAGAATTTATGACTAAACAAGGGATAAAGAACATTGTGGCATATTAAATGGATAATTGTGATTACATTGAATTAAAAATGATTTTGCACAAACAAAACTTTTGTTAACTAAGATTAGAAGAAAGCAGAAAGGTGGGAAACAATTCTTACAGTCAGTATTTCTGATAAAGACTTCATTTCTCAAATACATAGAGAACTGAGTGAAAGTTATAAGAATATGTCATTCTCTAATTGATAAATGGTCAAGTGATATGGACAGGTAGTTTCCAGATGAATAAATCAAAGCTAGTATAAAAATACTCTAAATCACTATTGATTAGAGAAATGAAAATTAAAACAATTCTGAGGTATCACATCATACCTATCAGATTGGCTAATATGACAGAAAAAGAAAATGATAAATATATGAGATGTGGAAAAACTGGGAAACTAATGCATTGTTGGTGGAGTTGTGAAATGATCCAACCATTCTGGAGAGCAAGTTGCAACTATGCCCAAAGTTCAATCAAATAGTGCACAGATTGTTTGATCTGACAATTCTACTTCTAGGTCTGTATCCAAAAGAGATCATAAAAAAGTGGAAAGGATCCACATGGACAAAAAATATTTCTATCAGCTCTTCTTTGTGATGGCAATGTATTGGAAACCGAGGGGATGCCCATCAACTGCGGAATGACTGAACAAATTGTGATATATGAATGTAACAGAATACTATTGTGCTATAAGAAATGATGAGCAAGTAGATTTCAGAAAACCTGGAAAAGGCTTACGTGAACTGATGCTGAATGAAGTGAGCAGAACCAGATGAAAATTGTAATTGTACACAGTAACAGTAACATTATGCAATGATCAACTATAATTGATTTAGCTCTTTTCAGCAATGAAATGATCTAAGACTATTACAAAAGGATCAGGATAGAAAATGCAATCCATATCCAGAGAAAGAACCATGAAGTTTGAATGTTGATCAATGGATATTATTTTTACCTTTTTTGTGTGACTTTTCCCTTTTGTTCTGTTTCCTCTTACACAACATGACTAATGTGAAAATATGGTCACATGATTGCACTCAGCTTTTAAATATAATACAACATTCACAGCAATATAACATAACATTACTAAGGTGGACACATAGTCTTAAAGAAAACATATTCAGTAAGTTACAATCTCCTCAGATTATACAGAGTGTCCAAGTAAAATCTTCTTTCATCTTAACTAGAGAATGGCTTCCAATCATCCTTAAGGAAATCATCCATAAGAGGTAGCAGAAAGTACAAACACCGGGGCGGCTAGGTGGTGCAGTGAGTAGTGCATCGGCTCTGGATTCAGAAGGACCTGAGTTCGGATCCGGCCTCAGACACTTAATGCACGCATGAACAAAAAAGTCTAGCCGTGTGACCTTGGGCAAGTTACTTAACCCCAATTGCCCCAAAAAGCAAAAAAAAAAGTTCAAACACCACACACTCCTTGGTCACAGTAAATCACAATCTTATTCCAATATGGAGTACCTAAGTAAAGTTCTCTTTCATCTTGACTGGAGGCTTGCTTCCAAATCCCACAACTCCTTGTCCATAGGCTGTTGACTCCTAGCTCTTGCCTGGATTCACACATAGGCAGCTGTCTGCTCCAGCTCTGTATCTCAGCATACTGTTCCACTCCAAGCCCTTAACAGTTTCTGTTTCTAGGAAGACAAAGCTTAACAGAACTACAACAATATTTACACGCATTGCCAGCACTATCATTTCAATTCACTTTCTGTCTAACAAAGTAACACAAATCAACAGACAAGGCTTCAAACACAAATCAACAATAAAGTTCCAGGACTTCCATAATAGCAGTAAAGATATTTTATAGGGCTTCTGTCTAAAAACAACAGACAAGGCTTTTGTCTGACAGAGCAACAGACAGAGTGCTACAGAGTTAAAAATCACAAGCATTCTCCCTCTCAGTTCTGGTTGGTCCCAGCTCCTTCCTGTTCCACCCTTCCTGTTCTGCTCTTTTAGCAAGCTCCTCCCACTGTGGGCTCCATGCAATGATGTTAGGTGTATTGAGGGCAGGAAAGGTCTCCAAACTCCCTCAGGCCTATCAAGGACAATGCAGATGTATACTGTTTCCAACAAAGACTTTTGATGCAATCAAAGGCAAGGTTCAAAGGCTCTTGAACAGCTGAAACAAGCAGCAAAGTACTACTTTGCTTGCCATTGCAAGCAGCTACATATGCACAGTTGTTGTTTCTTCCAAGACAGTGAACCTGTTTGTCCTCATTGCATGTAACATGCAGAAGTGGTAAGGTATAGAGGGACCTGCGCTTGATTTAGAGTCAGAATACTTGGCTTTGAGTCCTGACACTACTACTTTCTCCCCTAGGGTACCCTGGGTAAGTCACTTCTACTTGCCTCTATGAAGATGTGAGCATCAAAAATATTAATTAATTAAAAGGAATTAAAGTTGCTTTCACTTCTTCAGTCCCTATTACCTTCCTGACTCCTGCTTTGATCATAGAAGGGGTCTCTGCATGAATATAGAAATTAATTTTATAAACTGAAGGAAAACAGTAGTGGTAGATGAGGATAAAGGAAGCTTTACTACTACTGTGCCTAGTTGCACCATCCTTGTCACAGGAGCCACTATGGCTGCTGTTTCAATACTAGTTATGTCCTAGATCCTTATAAAGTAGGGCATAGAAGACTTCATGGTACCCAGAACTGAATCCATTATTCTAGAATTTAGTTTTTACCATTTTATTAAACCACAGTTGCTTCCTATTAAATTGTTACACATACAGAAATTTCATTCATTTATTCACAATTGATTCCTGCTATAACAAAGGGGAAAAACACAATTAAATTAAAACGACAAACATAATTTTATCTGGCAATGTGTCCAACATTCTGCACATCTCTCCACATAGCTCTCCACATCTCTACCTAACAATGTATGTAAATTTTAATAATCTCTTGTGTGACATGAATATTGGTAGCAACTGAACATGTAAAAGACTAAGAGAACTGCCTAACTTTTCTTGTATTTAGCAGCATACATTTATGAAACATATTCTACTTGTAAGAAACTAGGTGCCAAGGAAGACAAGAATAATGATAATTAATAATAATAATGTTTTGCATCTGCCTCCAAGGATGTCATTTAAAAGCTAATAAGCAGAAATAAGGCATAGTCACAAAATAAGTATGATACAAATTAGAATATAATAAGTGAACAGAATGGGTAGCATTTTGTATCTACAAGGTCAGATGAGGAAAAATCACTTCCAGCTGGGGGAATGAAGACTTTGTGAAAGAGATTGTATTTGATCTGACTCTTTATGGAAGGTTTAATAACACTTATTTGTTTTTGTGCATTTCTTTTTCAACTTTATTCTGATTTTCATATTATCAGAAATGAATTTGATTTGATGGAAATCTCTGTAAGGGTAATCAGGTGACTTGAATTATGTGACCTTTTGACCTTAGAAAGATCACTGTTGTATATAGGGTCTCTTTATTTATAAATTGACAATTTTGCATTAGAATGATCTCTGAGGTTTCTTTGAAATCCAAAGTAATATAAATCTATAAGATAGTCCCAAAGCTCAGAGGATTAATTTTAGCAAAAGGGAATTGATAAATTCCTCAAAAAAAAAAAAAAGAGATAAACATATGTAAAGGACTTTATAAGCTGTGAGCTATTTTTATTATTGTTGTTGCTATAGGTCTGAATTTGCTTATCTTTTAAGAAGTCATTTTAATGCAAATTGCTTAACTTGCCTTTAAATTTGAATTGTAACAGAAAACTTCATACCCTAAATCTTAGGGAGCTTGGTGTGTTGTATGACAGGTGTCCGGTGGGGACTAAGTAAATAAACAGTGAGTAACTCTAGTTCCTGATAATTAACAGTTCTTATGTGGCAGGTTTAACATGCTTAAGTCTTCACTTTTCAATTTCCCTTCTAAGGCATTTTTCCCCGATAGGAAGTATTTAGTTCTTGAGCCTCAAAACCCCTCATAAATAGACTTGTTATAGTCTGCTTCCATGTCATGCTTTAGTCAAGCTGTCTTGTAGGTAAGAAACAAGGAGAGACTCAAATGAACCTTAACAAAAAGTTTTGAAGGTTTAATTATTACATGAAGAAATATAGATCCCTAAATGATGGCCAAATATATGATTGTTACCAGCAGGCGGCCTGTCTGTTTCTAATGTAACCTGCTTAGTTACCTACACTATAGGGCTCAACAAAGCTATATACACAAATGAACTGGCCTCCCTGGGGAGACAAACCCCATGAACTTCAGCATGAAAGGGGAGAGTTTGACAAGTTCATCTGTGACAAGTCTGAGGCTATGATGATCATGTTTGGCAGGTTGAAGTGGGGGCATTTGAGTTGTTTCAACTTGTTTCAATATCCCTTATATGTATATCATTGGACTGCTGTGGGTAAATGTTGTAAATTGTTCTTGATGGCCGGAAGAACTTGAGAGTTCTCCTTCTATTTCCTTACCATCATCCCATTTTTGCTTTGACAGTCCCAAATGACACTGATAGGGTTGACAGATTCATTTTAAGACATTAATTTCATTATAAATAAATACTATGAGCCTCTCTGAGCAAGTACAAGGGATGGGGATTTAATTCCAAGAAAATTACAAAAAGGTCCAACCTAGTCAGTAAAGTTCTTAGAAATACAGTGAAGGTAATTTACAGAACCCATTTGGTTCCAGATCCAGTTCAGAATAAGCTACTAATGTTGTCTTACCCACAATCCTAAAAGGAAGGTCATAGGGATTATTGGACTTTTGAGGTCTTAGAGACCTCATATTCCCCACTGCATATTCTGATGGCCCCCATTTACTGAGACACCTACAAATCTGCTTCGTTCAAGTGGAACTGAAAGCATGTTATAGCTACAGACCTAAAGCAGACCATCTAACAATGGGCCTTTATTACCCTTTAGGATCTACATTTTTAGAAGAAACCATTCACAAAGACCAGAAAGCAGTCTCTGGAAGGTTTGGGAGTGGCCAGATCAAATGACCTTTAAGTATCTCAAGAGCTTTCCCAAAATATTTACTAGCTACACTACTTTTAAAAAGCAGTCATGTGGGGCAGTTAGGTGGCAGTTAGTGAGTAGAGCACCGGCCCTGGAGTCAGGAGAACCTGAGTTCAAATCCAACCTCAGACACTTACCACTTACTAGCCATGTTACCTTGGGAAAATCACTTAACCTCAATTGCCCTGCCTTCCCCCCTCCAAAAAAGCGAAAGAAAGAAAGAAAGAAAGAAAGAAAGAAAGAAAGAAAGAAAGAAAGAAAGAAAGAAAGAGAAGAAAAGCAGTCACTCTTCTGCTATTGGGCACTGGTTGTTACTAAGTCAATGATATAAGACCATATTATCATTCTTCACCCAGAGTTACTTATTATGAAATGAATTCAGTGATGCAAGATGGGTCCTTATGCAAAGTGGATGTGGCATAATAGACTTCTCTTATTAAATGGTAATTAAATATACAAGGATATGCCTACCCAGGTCAGTTGGATATTATGGCCCCTCATAAACATACTTCACCTCAACCAGAGACTGAGACCTCCAGCCTAAGCCCCAGCAACCCAACTTCCCAATTTGCCCAAGAGACTAGCACTTATGTAGTCCTGGTTTTAGAGGAATGCTGGTTTTTTTCAGGTTTCTTGATAGTTCCGCCCATTCTAAGAGAAGTATACAAAACTGAACTTTAGCAACCATTAATTCCATAACAGTGGATGTCATAAGGGATAGGAGTCCTGGGAAGTTCTCCTAGTGGTTGGAACGGCGAAGTTCATGGGTGACACGTGAGAAGGCCTTGAGAAATTGGACAGAAAAGATTGTTATCTATCTGATTCTTAGGTCGTGGCAAGTGGCCTGATTCCAGTTATTCTGACCTATATATTGCCACTGGACCCAGATCCAGAGGAGGAAGTGAGGTTGGTGACTTTGCACAGCCCTCCACTTAAATCCAATTCACTTATAAATCATCACATCAACTTCTTATGTCATAGGCCTCTTCCAGAACAAGAACAACAAAAACAACAGCAGGTAATCACAAGCATGTGGCAGAGTAGTCTGGATTCTGGAAAGAACATGAATGCACATACACATACCCCACACTGGGGGTCAGGACAAAAAGAGGAATTTTGCTGAAGCTTCCAATCACATATAATATTTGTGGGGCATGGAAATATCTGAATCTACCAAAGCTAAAGCTAAGTATTACTAGAATTCTTGTTGCAGATCCTAGTTGTATTAGTGCACAATGAAACCTCCTTTTATTGACCAGTCAATGACTTATGAGTGCCTCATTTTGTCCCAAACCTGAACCTAAAATAACAGGTTGCTGGTATTAGGCTGCCCTCTGTTTAGAACTAGAGAACTATTTTTTAGATGAAATACAATACATGCCATGGCATATATTAGTTGATTCAGTAGAGATGCTCTCACCTGATAACTATATCAATGCTTGATTATTTAGTTATGAGAATGGGGTGAGGTGGTTGATTTCATTCCTCTTCCATGTATAAACACCCACCACACACCTGTGCACTAAATTATTCATTTCTAAGATATTTGTTCTTCAGTGGGGCTTGTAGATTCAGATACTAGATTCAAGTTCATTCAATACCTGCTTATATGTGAGGCTTGTTCATAAGGCAAAGATTTCCTCCACAGACATAATGCACTTCCCTGAGTCTTGAAGGAATTGACAATATTTTCATCTATATACAAGTAAACAAGGATTTATTGATGTCTTATATGCTCTAAGAAATGCAGGAAATAAAGAAAACATGAATTGATCTCAAGGCTTTAACTGTACAGACGAGTGAAAAAATAGAGCATAATGAATATATAATTATACATAACTAACTTCTGGAGTGCATATAATAGATTTTAAGGGTCATAAGAAATCAGAGCAAGGGGAAAAAAACTATTTATTGTGTATTAAAGTTGTTAGGTAAAATTTCCATAAAGGAAATTGACAATGAGTCAGGTAAGACTGAAAATCTTCCATAGAGACAAAGCTAGGGAGAAGATGGTGGGATTAACTTGTGGCTTCCTGTATGTACTGCCAATCCTCATAATTTAGACAGGAAAGCATTTATTTTTTTCATTTGGTAAACCCTTCTGAGAAGGCATTGTATTCTTAATGTATCACTGTGTATAATTTTGTATATTTCTTGTTCTCTATATTCAAAGATTTAGTTACAAGCCAGAACAAAATTGAGTGCAGAGTTGCTGAATTGTCTTTTAAATATATACTCTTTCTTCAGTCTCCTTTGCCTGACATTTATCTCACCCTCTACTACTATATCACACATACACACACACACACACACACACACACACACACACACACACACACTGCTTGTCAAAGAACTAAGTACTCCGACTTCTGTGGTCTTCATTATTTAATAAACATGTTTTATATCTATACTTATAACACATTAGCTATTAGATAATAAAGATATGTGTGTGTTTCTATACAACTACATCATGTTTACTTTTAGATAATAAAAACCATATATGTAAATTGTTTGTGCAATGGAACTTGAAATAATTGCAATAAAAATTCTCTCCAGAAACATAATTTTCTGCTAGTCATTGAAATGACTCAGAAAGGCTATCGACCAAATATGTCTGTATTAAAAATATCATTTGGCAGAAATATTGTGAAATCAAGCAATATAAATTATTCAAGTGCGTAGTGAGTACTCATTTTAATAGGGGTGACCAGTCCATTGCAGCAAAAGATAGAAACATGAATGAATGAGTAAAAAATTAATTAAACAAACACATACATGGTCTATTTGCTAATTTGAAATCAATAGTTATACATTTACACTCAACATTTACACAAATTTTTTTATGCAAAAACTTTCTCTCTCTGTCTGGATCCATTGTCTGAGAAACTATATGTCTTTTATTGTCAATCTATTCCCTTCCTTGATTAGATGAATGAGTAAACCCATTTAGAGGAAGAAGAATGTGTTTATCTAAAATCAAATTTTGCATCTTAAATTTTGGTCGCCATATAACTGACCTGAACTGAAAGCTTTTTATGTTTTGAAGCATAAGCCAGGTATATGTTAGCAATTCTGTCTTTAAAAAAACAATCAATTGAAGCCAGAAGAAAAAATTTGAGATATGTTGTGCTTAATTTATTTTCCCCCAAATATGTGAAAGATCTCTTATTTCTCAAAAGCTAACTTGCTTTGTGAGTACTACTCGCACTAACAGATCATTGTCTTTTTTCCCCCATTGTAAACTTGACTTATTAGACAAGTATTTGAGAGTCATCTGATGCACAGAGAGACTTGTTTGTTTATTTATTCATTTAGCTATTTATTTTGCCCGAGGTCACTAAGAGACAGAAGCCAGATTTCTTTGAATCCATGTAAAAGTGAAAAAAGTCTCAGAGAAGTAATTTTTATATGTCTTCATGTTACCTTAAAGTGTGAAGAAATATTCAATTAGAATTAAATAAATTAAATGAATTTATGTTAAGTTCTTAATACAGTCAAGGCACTTCAACTTCTATGTTACCAGTCTCTTTTTTGTTTTTTGTTTTTTTCTTCAATATTATCTCCCTCCTATCCACTATGTGTGAGAATTCGCTAAGGCTCTGTCCTGGGCCCTCTCCCTTTCTCCCAGACTGTCTTTCTTAGTGACTCTGTCAGTATGTAAAGCTTTAAATACAGTAAGGAAAATATATAATCTATGACCTCAAGAAGCTTATATTCTCTGGTGGTGATGGTATTGTAGGGAGTTATAATATGTAGAAAAGAAAGTACGTACAAAGTTTTTGCTAAATAATACAAATTTATTTTAAAAGGAGAAAGCATTAATAATTGGAAAGAACAGGTTAATCCTCTAGTTAGTGGAAAGTTACATCTGAGCTGGGCTTTGAAGGAAAATGGTGATTCCTTAAAGATGGAGATGCAAGAATGCTTACCACAAATGAAGGCCTACTTAGCAAAAGCATGGAGAGAGAAGATACATTGCTGTGTATAATAAATAACCTGAGGACCAGAATGTTTGGAAACATGAATACAAGAAGGTGAAGAATATGGGATTAACTGGAAAGGTAGGTAGTATTAATATAATGGGAGGCTTTAAGTGTTAATCTGAACATTTCATATTTTGTTCTAGAGGGAAAAGGGAAATGATTATTTCTAAGCTGTATGGAGACACGGTCAGATCTGTGTGGTAGAAATGATCAATTCAGCAGTTGAATAGCAGATGAACTAGAGAAGGAGAAGATTGGAGACAAGGAAACCAATTAAGCAATAGTTGAGATATGAGCTGGTGAGGGACTAAACAGGGATCTATGTGAGAAAAGTGAGAAATGTGAGCGTATTATGAAGGTCAGATCAAAAAGATTTGGCAATTGTTTGAATGTAAAGGTTGAGGGAGAAGGCCTTAAGAGCCAAAGATGACCCAAAGTTGCAAAACTGGGCCACCTAAAGGAGACCTTAAATAATGTATCTGTTTTAGAGGAAATATAATATGTGTTTCTTATGTGAATCTTATGCATTGGGTGATTCAAGTGGAAATTGTATCTCAGCAGAAAGTCTAGGGATATATATGTATGTATGTGTATATGTACATATAAGCATATGAATATGTATATGTGTGTTGGGGGGCAGTAGGTGGTACAGTGTCAAACCTGGGGTAAGGAAGACTCATCTTCCTGAGTTCAAGCCTGGTCCCAAACACTTATTAACTGTGTGACTAACTGAGCAAGTAACTAAACGCTGCTTGCCTCAATTTCTTAATTTGTTAAATGAGCTGGAGAAGGAAATGGCAAACCATTCTACTATCTTTGCCAAAAAAATTCCAAATGGGGTAACTAAGAGTTAGTCATGATTTAAAAATGACTGGACAACACCATGTGTATACTCTCTCTCTCTCTCTCTCTCTCTCTCTCTCTCTCTCTCTCTCTCTATATATATATATAGATATAGATATAGACATAGATATAGATAGATATAGATATAGATAGATATATACATATATATGTGTGTGTGTGTGTGTGTGTGTGTGTATACACATACATATGACTTGCAAATGAATTGAAGTAAGGGAGATCTGTGCAAAGTCACTACCCCCACTTTCTCCTCCAGAGACATCTGGGTCTAGTGGCAAGATACAGATCAGCATGACTGGAGATGCCCCCTCCCCCATCAAAAGTATAACAGTGGTCAAGATAGATGAGAAGTCATAAAAAATAATTCAATTCAGCAGGTGAGAGATTTGCTTAAGTAAGCATTGAGAATATTCACTTAATATCTCCAGATTTCAGTTGCCTTATTTGTCAAAGAAGGAATTAGACTAGATAGTCAGTGAGGTTCTTCTAAGTTCTAAATATATGACTTATTTGGTCAACTATGTGTCTCAGTGAATAAAGCACTATGCTTGGAACCAGAAAGATTCATCTTCATAAATTCAAATACAGCCTCAGACACTTCCAAGCTATGTGACCCTGGACAAGTCACTTAACTCTGTTGGCGTCATCTTTGATAATGCATCTTTGAATTACATTGCATTGAAATGCATTCCTCATCTTTGAAATGAGCTTGAGAAGAGAATGACAAACCACTTCAGTATCTTTGCCAAGAAAATAGGGTCATGGAAAGTTGGACATGAGTGAAAAATGACAACAATAATAACAACAAAACACACATATAAAGACAAAAGTAATTTCAATTGAGAGATGAGATTGGAAGTAGAATTATGAAGTATTGAGAACTGAGTTGTATTAGAAGTGAGGAAATGAATTCAGTGAGTGGAAACAATTAATCTTAGGAGTTCTTCTGTGAAAGAGGGAAGTTACATAGGATGGTACCTTGAAGGAATTATAGAGTCAAATGAATATTTTTAAAGAATGCTGAATATCTGGCTTTGTTTGTATGTGTCGACAAAAGAGATAGTAAATATGAGACAGAAGAGATAAGAAAAAGAGGAAAATATTGAGGAGGTAGTTTCCTAGAGGACATGGGATGGGATGAAATAATAAACAAAAAGGGAAAGGTTAGTTTTGCAAAGAAAAATCCAAACTCTTTATGAGATTGGAATTAAGGAAGAAATGATGATGAGTTGTCAAAGGATGGCCTCTATTTTCTCAGTAAAGTAAAAGACAAAGTTCTTTGTTGAGATGAAGACTAGAGAAATGGGTGTCAATGGATGAACTATTTTCTGGGGAGTGCCAAATTTCCACTGCCACAAGAATATGGGAAAAGTGTCAAGTGAAAGAATAGAATTAAAAAGTCAATTAATAATAGAATAATGATTCCAGAGCATACAAGGAAACAGTAGGGCCAAGTGGTATGGAATGTGCAGTGATGAAACTACTCAAGTAGGCTAGGGTTAAGGCTATAATAGACAGGACACATTGAGTCTAGAGTACAAGGATAAGATGAGTTGGAGCTGAAATTATGCCTGTCATAGGAGAGTGAAGAGTCAGTTGATAAGAGAACTTCTGAGGTCCTGTGATGATGAAGCATGGATGGAGTTACTGTCTCTCACTCCCCAAGGTATTATAGTTTCCATGAGATGTAATTAGAAATTTGTTACTATTTTTTTATTCAATTAAAAGACTTAATTGATGACATTCTTCACTCAGTAGGAATTTTATGTTGTTTTTTTTTTAATTTGCTTAATTAAATTTATTAACATGATTGGTCATATTGCTATTACAAAAACATAAATGGCTAATAAAAGGAAGTTTACCTTAAAGATTCAGCTACACCACACCTCTTTGGTGCAAAATTCTGACTGAAGGAATATAATGAAAATAGGCTTAGCTGGGGGGTTCTTTTACTTCCTGTTTATAGCTAGATGAAAAATACCATGGCAACCTTACATTGGTAATTCCAGAACTCATAATGCCAGGAAAACCACATGTGGTATTAATAAATGAAACCTTTTCAGAATACTTTTAGCTATAGTTTAGTTTAAGGGAATTGAAGACATGGTTTTAGTCAGATCAAAACTGTTTCTTCTGTTTTCTTTTCCCCTAGGTACAGTTTTATTTTTATTTAATTAAACAAGACAAATGTTGAGATCATGTGCTTTTCAATGAATTTTTTTTCATTATTTTTCCTTCCCCTCCCTTTCCTTCCCCTCCCTTCCCTTCCCTTTTCTCCCTGCCCTTCTCCCTCTCTGTTTCCTATCTCATACCATTGACTTGAAGTGCAGCTGTCATTCATGGGTCTAATCTGTAAAGGAGTTCTGATCTAGACCAGTTTTCTCTCTCTAGGCAGTGTGATAGTGCTCTCTTCACAAATGGGTTCACCATATTGGTACCAAACTTAAGTGGGAACATCCAACTGGCTTTATTTAACACTGCTTCAACAAAGAAATCCTGAATTCAGTTGATCCACTATCCTTAGCCTCCTCAGTAGCAGGTACTATAGCTTTGTACTACCAACGTGCCCTGCTCAAGTGACTTTTACAAAGACAAACTTTCTAAGTGTATATGACCTAGGTGTTCATGGGCAAGTCTCCTTTGGTATAGATGAGTACTGGAGAAGGAAATGGCAAAGCATTCCAGTGTCTTGGCCAAGAAAATACCAAGGACAACATTGTCATGTTATATAGTTCATGTAATTATTAAGAGTCAGACACAACTGAATGGCTGGAAACAATATAGGAGAGGGGTAGCTTTGAGCTTCAAAGTTCCACCTGAATAATCTAAAGTAAATTAAGTTAGTTTAATTAGAATAAATTCCTGAGACAGTGACAGTACCTAGATGGGCTGAGGGAAGGAAAGGGAGTTAAGATTTCTTCAAAGTATAGACTTTCAAGTATAGAAATCCCCTCTTAGGGACAAACTCTTACCTAGAATAAATTCCAGGGACCTAACTTACCTAAATATTTTTTGACCCAATATATTATGTCACATTTGGGTGAGGAGGGATCTGACGACCTTTGATGTCATCACTTTATGGCACTTCTCGTGAGGAAATCCCTTCTATCAGTATCCTATAGACAAGCTCTGCTACTTGTAGTAATGAAGACTGGTGTGAGAGCATTGGGACATTAGCTGACTTGCCCAGGAGTACACATTTATTATGTGCCAGAGACAGGACTTGCCTCTAAGTTTTCCTGACTCCAAGGCTGACTCTATCTCCTATAGTATGTAATCTCTTGAAAATGTCAATATTTTACTTAAATACGGTCACTAAAATGTAACAATGCCAGTATAGAGGAGGTTATCATATTTATTCATTACATTTAGAGTTCAAGGGGACTTAGAAGTCATCAGGTCTAGTCTCTTTACAAAGTGTAGAGGCCAAAAAAGCTATGATTTCCCAATCTTCTCTCATGGCTACTGGATTTATACAGGTTTAGTTTTGGTTAGTGCTGACATAAAGTTGCATTGTTTCTAGCTCAACTGAAGCATAATCTGTATCCCAACCTATCCCTTCAATTTTACTATTGTCATATTTAGTCAACTAAAGGTCCTCATCCTTGTATATCATTAAAATAACCAAAACTGGAGTAAGAGGAATGTCTAAGACATGTGTAAACATTTCATTCATATTTTCAGCACTGAAACACCCTTTCAAAGGAAGAATGTGTAATAGTGGGGAGAAAAGCCCTGTACTAGGAAGTAATAGGCCTAGGTTCTTGTACCACTTTTGTAATCTCGGGCAAATTAATGTAAACCTTTAAGCCTCATTTCTCTCACCTGTTAAATGAAGGGATTATGTAGAGAGATGTCAAACTCATGGTCTGCTGGCCACCTTTCCCCCTGCAAAACTCCCAAGTAAGGCCAGAACCAGATAAAAATGTCATTTGGATATGTTTAACAAAATAAATAAAAATCTAATACAACAAGGATAATGTTCATTTGCAATTTTCTAAGTCAAAATGCTGCTTACTGGGATTTGTTTCTACTTAAGTTTGATCCCATTGGACTACAGAGTCACATATTCATGGAGATTAGATGTTCTTCCAGCTCTCAAAATAAGTGATTCCGTATTTTCAGTCCCTATAGTTTGAAAAGTTAGTGGATCAATTGGATACTCCTCAAAGATTTGGGGATATGGAATGTATACACATAAAAAAGATCTCACACTTACAAAAGCATTTTATAAGTGTACATTATTCCAGTCTAATGTATGTTTTACTGGTAAACGTGATTCAGCTAGAGTAGAGGGCATCCCTATGTGGCTATTCTTTTTATTTCTTTTGAATACAACCTAAATTGCCAATAACAGCAAGGGAGCCTTAATAAGGAAGGAAAGATTCAAAAGTCTCAAATCCTGGAATTCTCTCTTCCTGCCTGTGCTCATCATATGGTAACATCTGATGATCACTTCACCTCCAAAATTCAGTCTCTCACCTGAATCCCCAAAATGTAAATGCTTAACATTTTTAGAAAACTTTGAGATGTTCTAACAAAAAAATACAATTGAGGAATGGACCACATTGAAAAAAAAAAGCAAAGAACAACAACACCAACAACTGCTTTGGCACTATTAGAGGTTGTATTTAAGTACATATAAATATATTTCAGTATATTTCTATTGAGCACCTCACATATTTTAAAAGGCACTAGTTTTTGAAATACATGGTGTTTTTGAAACACATGGTGGTTTAGTTGCAAGTTGTCTAGGACTATAGGATTTAGATTTGGAAGAGACCTTATACTATTTATTATCTTCAAGAGGCAAAGGCTTTCTGCTTCCAACATTCATGTAGTATCTTACTATATAGGTAAAAATGAGGAAGGACATAGAATATATCTTTCTGTAAGGACTGTTTTCAGCATGTTTGCTTTAAGATATTGATTTGATCATGTCAATGAACAGAAGATAAGGCATGAACTACACCAAAATCTTCTATGTTTTTTTTTCCCTTTCTTGCTTCTAAGTTCTATTTAACACTAATTTATCTTGCTTTGAAATAGTGAGCCAAGTCCTATTTTAATCAGTACCTTTATTTATGTGTATCAAGTGGTCTTTGCTGCTAAAACCCAGAGAACAGATGTTTAAAATTTTAAGAAGCATCATAGGGAGAAAAAAAAACCATATTCTTAGATCATCTATGCCCCTAGCAAAAGGTGAACCATTAAATGCTGGAAAATAATCAGTCTGAGAAGTTAAGTAAAGAAGAGGAAATCAGGAAAAAAAAGATACAAATTCTTATCAAGATTAGATATTTTTCTCCAGTTCCACAGAAAGTGAATTAATATAAAAGTAATTATTAAGCACTTAATTTGTACAAAACACTATGCCTAGTTCATGGAATACAAAATAAGTGAGATAGTTTCTGTTGTCATAAGGCCTCATGTTCTAATTGGAAGAGACATGATATATTTGAGAGGTCAACAGCAGGGCACAAGGAGTGATCAAATGATCTTTAGGCTGAAGAAGCAAAACAGATTTTATAAAGCCTGGGTGTCTGGATGGCAATCTAGTTTGGCTAGGCATAAAAACAGGTCTCAGATCCATCAGTGAGTCTCAGCAGTGTATATACACGAAGCACATGAAGATTTCCTCTGGAGGAATTGGAGGATGAAAGCCATTTGTGTCAATGACTACAAAAGCTACTGAAGAAGACCCTGTGGAGCACTTAGAGATTGGTCAGATATCAAAGACTCCAACATCATCCATTGCATCCCGAGCCGTCCTCATTCATCTTGACTTTTGTCCTGCCACAGAATTTCTGTGACTAGAAGAGAGAGTGTGGCTGATGTCTTTGTGCAACTCTACCTCACTTAAATCCAATTCACAACAAGTCAAGATATCAGTAAGTAATATCATTAATTATCCTTTAAAATGAAGGATGGGGGTGACTAGGTGGTACAGAGAATAGAGCACCATCCCTGGAGTCAGGAGGACCTGAATTCAAATCCAGCCTCAGACACTTAACACTTACTAGCTGTGGTACTTTGGGCAAGTCACTTAACCCCAATTGCCTAGCCTTCCCCCCTCCAAAAAAAGGTAGAAAGAAAGAAGGAAAGAAATAAAGAAAGAAAGAAAGAAAGAAAGAAAGAAAGAAAGAAAGGAAGGAAGGAAGGAAGAGAGAAAGAAAGAAAGAAAGAAAGAAAGAAAGAAAGAAAGAAAGAAAGAAAGAAAGAAAGAAAGGAAGGAAGGAAGGAAGGAAGGAAGGAAGGAAGGAAGGAAGGAAGGAAGGAAGGGAGAAAGAAAGAAAGAAAGAAAGAAAGAAAGAAAGAAAGAAAGAAAGAAAGAAAAAAAGAAAGAAAGAAAGAAGGAAAGGAAGAAAGAAAAAGAAAGGAAGGAAGGAAGAAAGAAAGAAAGAAAGAAAGAAAGAAAGAAAGAGAAAGAAAGAAAGAAAGAAAGAAAGAAAGAAAGAAAGAAAGAAAGAAAGAAAGAAAGAAAGAAAGAAAAGAAAGAAAGAAAGAAAGAAGAGGATGAGCAACAATAAAAAGGAGATATGGCTGACATGCAAATACACATTTTGTGCTGTTCCCTTGATAAAATTATTTCCTTTTCTGACACTGACCATTTGATAATGCCAAGGATCCTGCTGGGGAGAAATTTCTTTTCTGAGTCTTCAGTATATGTAGCATCTCCATAGGATTTGTTACCAAGGACAATGACATCATGTAAGGTTACAAGAAGGTCCAGTGGTCATGGTGGTGGTGTTAGTGGGGTGCTGGTAAAGACTCTTTCACATGTAGCACTACCATGACATCATGGTTTGACCTGTTTCATTCATATAGACTTTTTTTCTCATTGTGACTCACTGATTCAACTCTGCCAGAATGTCTGCCAGCCCCTTGGTGGGTCAGTGGGAGGAAGGCTGTTTTTGGTTGTGGTGATGTTGGTAAGGGTGGTGGTAGTGATGATAGCAGGCAGCAGGGGCTAGACTAGAGGTAGGACCAGTGGAGGAAGAATATGGTTTTAAATACCAGCTCTATTGGTCTAGGGGGGACCTCCTGATGGCCTCTGTCAAGGTGTGATGGTAACTTTTACTGATCTGCATTACCTTTTTCTTTCCATTTCCATCCTCTTCTTCCTCACATTTCACATGTAAAAAGGCTTCACAAGCCATAACT
The DNA here is from genome assembly GCA_011680675.1 of Gymnobelideus leadbeateri. NCBI lineage: Eukaryota > Metazoa > Chordata > Mammalia > Diprotodontia > Petauridae > Gymnobelideus > Gymnobelideus leadbeateri. The sequence goes on along the minus strand of WOXC01004248.1, from coordinate 22,046 downwards.
CAGTAGCACAAACATTGTTTTCATTTCTGCGCATTTTATTAACCTTTGATTCTTTTATGGTTTTGTCCCTTCACTGATGTTGGATCATCTTCCAAAGGCACAATATGACAACTTAGCAATAGCCTCTTATCTGTGTGTAGTGTAGTGATGGACTTTGGAGTTAAAGGGCCCGATATTTTATTTATCTTTTGTGATTTGTTGGAAAGTCTCTTAACCTCTCCTGGTTTCATTTTCCTGTTCTGTAAAATAAGAAGTCTGAACTATATGACTTTTAAGACCCTAAAGTCAAGCTACCATTATCTCTGAACTTACAACTCTTCTTCCTTTGCTCCCATCATTCCTTAAAATCAGATCCACTCAATAAGCTGGTGGTTTCTTTTTGGATCTTTAGCATTGTCTCAACAGTTGTGGTGCCTGTGGTCTGTCCATCAGATAACTCTCTCTAACTCATAAGTGTCTAGTCTAATTTTTTTTTCCCTGACTCTGGTTAGACATCTCTGCTGCAATGAAACTTTCAATGATTTCCCTTAAGCTGAGTTGGAATAACAGGGTTTGTGTTGAAAACAAACAGACCCCAAAACAACAAATTAAAAGAAGGAACTTTTCCATATCTAATTTTTATTCATTAAATAAGACTCAATTCACTTCAAAGAATGTTATGTTGTGGCCCTATTAATCATTGATATACCATTTCATTTTAGTAATTTAAGGAGCTGAATCTGGTACTAGACTGAATCTGGTAGACAATTGGCAAATCCAGATGTGAATGTTTTACAATGTGTTTATCATATACAGGGTGCATGTACCCAAAGACACACATACAACTAGTAATGTTAACATTTATTCAAGGAACAATTCCTTCATTCCCTCCTCCCAAAAAGCTCTAGAAGGAAAAAAAAATCTATATTATTTTCCTCCATTGTAACACAATACACAGTGTCCTAGCTGTACCCCCCACACACTCCAACCCCTTTCCTTTCTTAATGCCTTGCATATTGTCTGGGAAAGCATATGTTCTTGGTTAAAGACTTATTGTTCGCTAAATTGTTGTGGCCTTTTAGATTCTTTCTATCCTAATTTCTTCTCACCCCTCCACCCAAAATATTATAAATAAATGCATATACAATTTTTCCAGCAAATTGAACATTTAGACTACTGAATAATAGAAATTGGGGTAGTCATACAAAAAACGGACACACCAATTGAGTGAGAGATGGAGAGAATGAGAAGGAACTAATACCATCCCCAAATTGTGTCTTCTCATAAATAAAGGCAATCTGTAAAACAAATTGGAAGAGAGAAATGGATTTAGGAATTATAGAGAAGACATTTCTATGCACTGATACTGTTTTTAGCCAGCATTTCTACAGGCCTTTTTGTGATTAGAGAAATCTCACATCAGATATATATGTTCCAAATGGAGGAAAATTTGCAGAGAAACCCAACACAATAAAAGCAAACAAAAATAATTCATCTGATATTGAATTGGAAAATTGGCTAAAAGTTAGGTTTTTAATCCTGCAAGAATACTTTTAGGGAAGCTTCACAAAGCTTTTTTGTGTTTGTCATGAGAGTTTTGCAATAGCAAAACCTGGAAAGTGTTACCTACCATTAGCTGAAACTATTGTATTTACCTGTTATCATTATAACAGCACCAGAATAAAAAAAGTCTTGTCAATGTTTCCATTCCACTTAGGACTTAGGCACGACAATTTGCTCTGGGCTAAAACCTGGCATGCAAGTCTAGGGCCAGTTTTATTTTTCCTTAAATAAATTTTGAAATACTTTTCATTTAAGCCATTTTTAGTCATAGAACATAAATAAAATGTAACTGGCTCCAGATGCTACTTGCACCCAGTGAAAAACAACAAAAATTTTTTTTTTAAATAGTATCAGTTTTATAAAGAACTTAAAAATTTTCAGAGAAGTTATCATTCTTCAAATTGTCAACTTTGGTACAATATAAACTGGGTGCCTCTAATTAGTATTTGTGTTTGTGTTTCAATTTATTTGACTTGTCTTTCTGAGAAAATAGACAATGTGGGATCCTTCTAGATCAGGGATCCTTACAAACTTTTTTTTTTCCTCTCATAGGCCTCTTTTGCAGATTGGTAAACCTAGATATTCCTTTTCAGAATAATGGTTTGTTACCTACATTTGTAATTTTGGAATGATAGATTTAAGTTAGAGGTTAGTGAAAATATAGATCTATCCCCTCCAAATTAATGGGCCTCCAGAAATTTATTTATGGACTCCCTGGGAGTTCCTGCATTCTAACTTAAGAAACCTTACTGTAGACCACTGGAATTAAGTTAGGATCCTCTGATGCTTTACACAGAAATATTTGTAATGCTAAAACCAAAAATCACTCATGTCACAGCAACACTGAACATGTATTAATCTAGTCCAGACCACCCCTGTCCCACCCTAAATGCTAAATGAATTGCATTCATTTGTCTCCCAGTAGCTTTAATCTCAAAGTTCAGAGTATTCTGTGCTGAGTTAATTGGGGTGTCAATGTATTGGTTCTTTTGTCATTCTAAGAAGTATGATCCTTCTCAGAAAGTTTTTGTCCTATTATCAAATTGTAACAAGTAGAGAATATTAGAATGAGAAAAGACCTTATTTGCCATCTGGTCCAACTGTAATTGATAAAATAAACTCTTCTAAAATCTCTGCTTGTGAAAATTCAATGACAGGCGATCTACTACATCCCCAAACAATCTATTACCCATCTTTTCCCGTACAATTTTTTTTCCCTTAAAATTAAGTCAAAATTCCATTATATAATAAACTATGAGTATATATTATTTCCTATATTATATATACCCCAAAGTTTAATATAGTACCAGGAAAATAGTGAATGCATAATAAATGCCTTTTGATTGACAGATTTATTTACCTCTTTCAAACTTTTAGCAATTGCTCCTAGTTCAGCCGTCAGGGACAAAGGAGAATAATCCTCATTCCATGTAGTAACCCTTTGAGGCAACTCTCATGATCTCCCTACTCTCAAATCTACTTTATCCAAACTAAACATTTCAAGTTTTTTTTTTCCATTAATTCTCATAAGGCACAGAAAGGGATATACTAGTAAATGTAAAAACAACCAGTTCTCAAAAGTAGAATGCAAGCACAACACACTTTTAAATTTAATCTGCATCATTAACATGTTCTCTTTCACTTTCTTAAATCTAGACAATTAGTAGGACAATAAATCCAGCCCTGATTTATGACATTTGCTAATTCCTAAGATTTAAACGCTCACCCTGATAATTTAGCAGTTGGTTCTCAGGAGCTGGTTGGAGCTTGTTCCAGTACAACCCTGGGCAACATAGATGGTTATCAGATTCAGGGCAATCTTTCACTGTGTTCAAACTTTAGTTCTTCAGAATGAATCTGGAGACTTAGAATAAAAAAAGGAAAATTATTCAAAAGCTTCAGCTCAGTCCTAGATCAAAAGGGAATTAAATCAATGCTGCCACCATCCTAGGGCATAAAATTCAGAAAGTCAATGACGCTGTTTGAACCAAAAGTAGTCCAAGAAATTTCATCTTTAAAGTTCAAATATCTTCATAAAGTCTTTTATACTAACAAAACAGCATGGTATAATGGATAAAAGTTTGGACCTAGAACTAAAAAAAACCTGGGATTAATTATGACTTTTGATAGTAACTGGCTGTGTAACCACGTTTGGACAAGCCACTTAATATCACTAAACCTCCTCTCATTAATTTCTACATTAGAGACATTTATAGGGTTTAGAGATTCTACTCTTGCATAATTCTCTCTCCCTCTCTCTGTCTCTCTCTCTGTCTCTCTGTCTCTCATACACACACACACACACACACACACACACACACACACACACACACACACACACACACTCTGAAAACTCAACAGATGCCACCAAGAGGACAATTAGGTGCCTGACTCCTCTAGCTAGAACTTGGTTCTACCTATAGAAACTGTATTTCAGATGATGAGGATGGGCCTTTGAGGACATTGATTTTGTGTTTTCCACAATGCCTACTTGCCTTCTGAGCATATGGAAAGTATTGAATAGAATGGGTTTTTTTGGTTATTAATTTATTGATAATTGTATTTCTACTAGCCTCCCTGAAAAGTCAAATAATTTTCTACAAACAAATTTCTGACATTAGAAATTCTTAACATTCGGGGAATTGATCAGGATTATAGAGGAGAGATAATGAACTACAAATAAAATAACAGCAGATCTCTATGTCCTTTTTTTTTTTTTAAGCAATTGGGGTTAAGTAACTTACCCAAGGTTACATGGCCAGTTTTTTTGTGTAGGTGTTAAGTATCTGAGGCCAGGACTGATCCCGGGTCTTCCAGACTCCAGGGCCAGCATTCTTACTCACTGTTCTACCTAGCTGCCCCTCTATGTTCTTTCTTCAATTTAGCAAAGCAGTCTCCTTGTCAGATTAGACTGTCCTTAGTAGCATAACCCTGGGAGGGAGAACATGGAGATCTGTCTTAGGAAAGATTCTATGGCTGTCTAAGTCTCAAAACAGAGCTGGTATCGCAGTGGCAATTCTGTAGAACCACAGAGCAAAGTGTTTCTTTACAGTTCCCTAAAGCATAATTACTGTGAATTTATTGCATGCCTTTATGAATGGTTAAGAGAACATAGTCCCATTAAACTTCTTTTCTTCCCCAGAACTTTAGACCAATGGACCAGAAAAATACCTGACCTGGAGCATTATTTATTGGGAAATGCCCTCACTTTCATACTATTCCTAAGATTCTTGACATTTATGGGATGCAGAGGAGAGTACATCATAAAGTAGGTGTTTATAATGGCCCTTAGAGTTGTTAGAAACCAAGAAAATCACAGTGTATCAAAGCAGACTTTATTAATTGTGTTTTTTTTTTCATGTTGTGGATGAGTGTGAATCTAAAAGTCCTTAATGAAGGAAAAAAAGTTTAACATGTTATTATCTGTATCTCAGTTCATTAAATGATCACACTTATAAAGTAGTGTATCAACATGTTTATTTTTAAAGGTTATAAATGATCAAATATATTTCTGTTCTCTGAGACAATAAATATTAAATCTTTAGATTATAACCAGACTTTTTCTTTAATAAGGCTCATCTCTAGAGAAATCATAAATTATAATAGCTTTGGTTTTATATTTATGAAATTAAAAAAACATGACTGTTTATGAACTATATATGGAGAGATGCAAGTGGAACATTTGTCTAGGCACCCTTTTGTGTTCATTTTCCTAAAGGTTCATATTGTGGTATATCAGATAGGAAGAAAAACTACATTTAAATATGATCTTCCTCATTACCAATAATTATACTCCATTGGAGGGCTCAAAATAGTTACTACATTTTTTATAAATAAATGACACCCCCAAATCCTTCCCCCATTCTATCCCCAAGCCCCAAAGTTATTTCTTCTGGTGGCCAGGTGGCCACAGGAACTCCTTTCTCTCTCTTTAAAAAAAACAATTTTTAAAATTGTATCGATTTTTTTTACTGTTTATATTGCACTTATTATCCTCAATGTGCCTCTAATCCATTCCTCTCCTTACTCCTCAATAGTGGAATCTTGAATCAAAGAGAAATATGTTAGTGAAATTGATGAATAAAATGACTGCAACTTGCATCATATGCAACATTCCTGACCTATGGTCCCTTACTTCTCTAGATGGTTGCATTTAACCTAACTTCACCTATTTCTTTTAGGGTTTTCATTTACAACATAGTAATTATTTGTATATTGTTCTTTTGGTTATTTTCTTTCCTCTGCATCATCCAAGTACCGCTATATGTCTCTGAATTCTGCATATCTATCATGACTTTGGCTTAATAATATCTCATTATATTTACATAACACAATTTGTCCATTCCTCAATCAATATATACCTATTTTGCTTTGAATGCTTGCTATCATAACAAGTGTTGCTATGGGCATTTTAATATATATTTGAATTTTCCAGTATCTTTGATCTCCTTTGGGTATGTGTACAGTAAAATATATGAATTGCTTAATGACTTTTTCATATAATTCAAAATTGTTTTCCAGAATGGTTAGAGAAATTCACAGTTCCACCAACAGAGCATCAACATGCCTAATTTTTCTGCAGCCTTTCCAAAATTGATTATTTTTTATCATTTATCCTCTTTTTCAATGTTGTCCACATATTAAGGTTCAGATTAATTTTAAATAACATTTTATATTACTAAAAATTTGGAGCATTTTATGGGAATTCAAAATTTATATATATATATATATATATATATATTTTTTTTTTTTTAAGCAATTGGTGTTAAGTAACTTGCTCAAGGTTACACGGCTAGTCATTATTTATGTGTGTGTGCTCATTTTCTGAGGCCGGATTTGATCTGGGGTCATCCCAACTCCGAGGCCAGCGCTCTTACTCACTGCGCCACCTAGCCGCCCCTCAAAATTTATATTTCTTTTGAAAAGTATTTATTCACCTCCCTTTACCACTCTTCTCCTCTCTATTCCCATACAGCTGTTTTCAATTTTTCTACTTATTTCAACCCATTAAGGTCTTCCTTCTCTGCTCCTTCCCCTTTCATTTGGAACCATCCTATATTTAGAGCACTGTCTTCAGTGCTGAGGAAAAGAAGGATGTGATCCTGAATCATCAAAAGTTTAGCAGAAGGATTATTTTCAATTTAAATAAAAATATACAACATAATTTTAGAAGAAAGATACTAGGAACAGGACAGATCAGGATAAGCTCATTGGAAAAGATGAACTTTGAGCTAAGCCTCAAAAAAAAAAAACCTAGAGATTCTGACAGTCAATTGTTAGGAGGAAGTATATTCTACTCTTGTAAGGCAACATGTGCAAAGACATCAAGATGAAAAATTGAGTTATATGTGTGAAAAGCAGCAGGAAGGGCTACTAACATAAACAGTTGCTTGCCATGTTTCCATTCTTCTGTAGTTTTGTTATAGATTTCTAAAATTCAAAATAGGATTTTATATTTATTCCCATTATATTTCATCTTCAAAATCCATACAACTTGTGAACTATTCCTAGCAGGTTGAAAATCTGCTATTGAAAATCTGAGAAGTATGTTTATATCCGACAACATAGAAGCAAGAAGAGAACCCTGGGAATTTAGTTATCTTCCTCCAATTTGACAGACTTACAATCAATCAATCACTTACTCCTAGTGCCTGGACACCTAATGGTGTCTGTTCCACCTAACTATATGTTCATCTAGATAGCACATCCCTATCTTTTCAAGAGGACATCATGAAAACTTTGTGATTTGTTTTGCCAAAATCCAGGCATTTTATGTGTACAAATTATTTCTTTAATCGAGTCATGTTGTTATCTCTTCTTGTTATTTTTTGCTTTTTATGATAAACTCCTTTAATGATCACAGGTCATTCTTTTAATAATGTGTTCTATAATTATGCCAGAAATTCAAGTCAAGCTACATCAACTGTGGCATGAATATCCTATACTCTTGCCTTTCTTTGCCAATTGGTACATTTGTCCAGAAGCACTTCTGTGACACCTATTAGGCAACATTATTTTCTTCAATGAATTTGACATTGGCTCAGCAATGCTATCCACCAGTCATTCATTTATTTTTCCCATGAGTCTTTTAAACATGGGGTGTGATCCTGATTGTTTGGAATCACTAGGGACCCTGAGATGCTCTCTGACAATCTCCTCACTGACTTTGGGTTTTAACAAACCATGAACAAATGTTTAGGTTTTTTTCTTCTCTGTTCAAGTATCATATGGAGTCAAAATAAGGATTTGTTATCCTATGTTATCCATTATTTATTATGATTGTCTCATTCATTTTTTTAATCTATCTTTTCTCATTAAGACAGAAATTACTTGTTTTATTCTTTATATTTGAATGAATAAATGGATAAAATGTTTATTAAGCAATTATTATGTATAAAGCACTGGTGATACAGCTAAAATAGTAAGAGAATCCTTATTCTCAAGAAGTTTGTATTCTAATATACTTGTTTTCCAACCATCTTGTATAGTGTCTGATGCATTATTGATATTTAAGAAGTTCTTGTTGATTTATTTGTACCACCACTACTACTACTAATACTACTACTATTCCTACTCCTACTACTTTAATAAAATAAGGTGCATTATGTTATATCCAGAAGGGAAATGAGAGCTAAAAATTTAGAAAGGGAAGGGATATTGAGCTGAGAGTTTTAAAAAGATTTAATATGAAATTAGAATTTAAAAGTTATATATTTAATGACTTTAAAATATTATGCTGCAAAAAGTAAATTAATAAATTCCATCATATGTTAGTAGTAATGCTAAGAAATTATGCTTGTTTTTGCTTTAATTTTAAACATTGTAATGTGTTTGTGAGGTAAAATATTTTTACTGAAAATTTCCTTAATCTATAAGTTATAATTTAATTTTTAACCTGGAAAATAAATAGTAATATACTCATCAATCAGTAAAGCTATCAAGTAAAAGGAAGATGTTAGCAACCTTTAAATAGAATACTGAGGAGATTTTAAACTAGTTCTAGGTAGATATCTTGAATTGCAGTTACATATTCAAAACATTGATTTCAAAGAACTGGATCATGTAAAATTTTGGTGTACAGTTTGACTATTTAAAAAAATAAAATCACAACACTCCATTACATGTTCCCATGCTTTTGTTCTTAGACATTAAAGCAGAAAGCAACTGACCCCCAGAAGGTTAGATTTTTCATAAATGATGGTACTGGTCATACCTAATGCCTGGAATGTGCACCTTCCCTACTCCTCCCTCATAGAATTCATCTCTTTCTTTCTTTTTTTAAAAATTAAATTTAATTTAATTTTTAATATGTTTGTTTATTTTTAGTTTACAGGATTCCATTCCATAGTTCCTTGAGCTTCAAATTTCCCTTCCCTCTTTCCCCTTACCCCCCACAATGGCATATAGTCCAGTATAGGATCTGCAAATACTTTCACATTAGACATTAGTCAGGTTACAATGGTGTATTGTACTAGATGGAATGAAAAATGGTAAAGAGGAAATAAAACCAAACAATGAAAAGAAAAAAGATCAAGTAGTTTGCTTCCATCAGGATTCAAACTCAGTTCTTTCTAGTTATTTCTCTGGATGTAGGCATCTCTCTCCATCATGAGTCTTTTGGAATTGACTTATATCACTTCATTGCTGAGAAGAGTCCAGTCTGTCATAGTTGGTCATCACACATATGTTGTGTCTGTGATTGTATACAAATTTCTCCTGGTTCTACTCTTCTCACTCAGCATAAGTTTGTATATCCATCTCTTTCTTAAAGCTTCAGCTCAAGCACCATTTTCTACCTATAGCCTTTCCTGATCTAATGTCTTCCCTTACAAACTACCTTATTTTTAAAACAATTTTTGTATTTAAAAAATTTTCTATATATTTATTTTTGTTTTTAACCTCCCTTTCCTCACCATTAAAATAAAATAAACTCTTTTCAAGTAAAGATTATTTAATATTTTCTGTTTTTGTGTTTTTATTCTCAGTGTCTGCCACATAGTAAACTTTGATAAATGCTTGTTAATTGACTGATATCTGTAATTTGTATTCCTTATCCTATCCATATGAGTATATGCATGTATACACATACACATTTGATGCCATGAGTATAATTTTTACTCCCTTCCCCAAATATCATCTCCCACAGGTTGCTATCCATCCATCACTGCTATTTGTTTTTCTGTCGTACCTGGTTTTGAGGTAGGTATTTGAGAAAGATTGGGATCAGATCTCTCATTCTGTTGATGCAGAGAACTTGCAAATGAGAAAACACTAATGTAGATTAGAACTTTCTCTGCCACAAGAGTTGTCATGAGTTGACTAGGACATTTATATTTTCAAATACTTTGGACATAGAGCAAGTAGGGAACTATAATGAGAAATCCAGACTCGGTTCAGTCCTTTAACCATGTGTGTGTATTTATGTGTGTTTTTGTTTCTGCGTAATAGACTTCTTTGGCAAACCAATGAAATCTATAGAACCAGGAATGGGAACCTATTGCCTCAAGGCCACAGGTAGCCTTCTATGTCCTTGAATATGACCTTTTGACTGAGTCCACGTTTTACAACAAATTCTTTTAATAAGGGGATTTGTTCTGTGAAATTTGGATCCAGTCAAAGGGCCACACTTGATGACATAGAGGGCCACATATAACTTCAAGGCAGCAGGTTCCCCACCCCTGCTAGAACCATGCTTAGAATGAATAGGCAAAGTTAGGATAAATAACTTAATTGGGGTGGCTATGTGGCGCAGTGAATAGAGCACCAGCTCCGGAGTCAGGAGGACCTGAGTTCAAATTGGGCCTCAGACACTTAACACAAAACTAGCCATGTGACATTGAGCAAGTCACTTAACCCCAATTGCCCTCTCCAAAAAGAAAAAAGAAAGCGATTATAACTTAATTGGCATAATTTCTTTCATTTTAGGAACTCATAATTATAAAAAATTGAAGAGGTTAAGTTTCAGTTATAAGTCACACACACACAAATGTGTGTGTATTTCCCTCATTCAAGTTCACAGACCATCTGAAATCTGCCCACATACTATCTGGCAGGTGCTTGGGCCCCAGATTAAGAAACTTTGCTTTACATAATAACCTTCTACTATTTAACTTCCTGATAAAGATTCATTCACATCCTCCATCTCAAAGTCTTTCTTCTTTTCCATTGACTCCTTGAAGTTTTATTCCATTGTTAAGTTCAGGTTCGTTTTTTTCCCTATAAACTTCCCTATAAACATGATCATATTTTATTAACCTGTATTTATACACATGTAGTTTTGTATAAATAAAGGGTAGTTAGGTGGCACAGTGGATAAAGTGCTGGATCTGAAGTCAGGAAGAATGATCTTCCAAAGTTCAAACACAGTCTTAGACTTTTACTAGCTATGTGACCCTGGGTAAGTTATTTAACCCAGTTTGCTTCAGTTTCCTCATCTGTAAAATGAGTTGAAGATGGAAATAATGAACCACTCAATTATCTGCAAATGGGATCATGAAGAATCAAACACAACTGATAAAACTGAACAACCTCCACAACAATTGTTGATTGGCCCTGGAAGAACCAAAAAACTAATATATATAAAACAAGGGAATGGCTAGGATAATATGAATGACAGCAGAATTCTAGATAAATGTACCCTTAACTCTTCTCTTATCAGTGCTTAGGGCAGTGAGGTGGCACTGTGGATAGAGCACCTGGCCTGGAGTCAGGCTCATCTTCCTGAGTTCAGATCTGGCCTCAGACATTTACTAGCTGTGTGACCCTGGGCAAATCACTTAACTCTCTTTGCCTCAGAAGGAAAGGGCAAACCAATATGGTATCTTTGCCAAGAAAATCCCAAATGGGTCACAAAGAGTAGAACACAAAAGAACAATAAATCAATACTTAAGGGTGGCTAGGTGGCACAGTGAGTAAGAGTGCTGGCCTTGGAGTTGGGATGACCCGGCATCGAATCCGGACTCAGAAAATGAGCACCTATACATAAATAATGACTGGCCATGTAACCTTGAGCAAGTTACTTAACCCCAATTGCTTTAAAAACAAACAAACAAACAAAAAGAAATCAAAACTTAAAGAAACTTGCATGGAAAATCATTTAATTTAAAAGGAAAAGCAAACAGGGGTATAGGGAGATTGTCAGTCTCAGAAAAGCCTTAGGAGGCTCAAATACTAACTCAGTTGAGAAGTCAGGTCTGGAGACCATTTGTGGAGAGGACTGAGGCAGTGTCTCCTAACAGCTGCCTGAGGGATTTCAACGCTACCTGGATAGAACTGCAATATGGGAGAAAAGTACAGACCAAAGAGTGCAATGGCAAATGGCCTCCATGGTCATCTCTGAAAGAGGTAATTTTAAAAAGTTATAAGAGATAGATTCAAGGGACATAGCCTGAGAAGCGACACAATTTAGTGGATAGAGTAAAATCAAAGTCTATAAGGACGGAATAATACCTTGTGTATCACTATATATATATATATATATATATATATATATATACACAATTTATAGGGAAAATGACTGCTTTATTGACCAGGCAATATTTCTTCTTCCCAGCCCCACCAGGGGAATAGGGATGCTCATCCCCTCCATTCATTGTGCCAGAAAGATCACATTGTTAAAGTGCCTTTGGAATCCAATGGCATGATAGAATCTTGTTGGATTGTCTACTTTCCTTCCAGAGTTAGAAGCATTGTATATATGCAGAAACATATAGAATAAGTCCCACCATGAATTCCTAATACCAAAGAAATTCTGCCAATTTGTATCTTTATCCTAATCTAACATTATTCAGTCATTTTTTAGTTGTATCTGACTCTTCATGACTCCATATGGGGTAAAGATCCTGGAGTGGTTTGACATTTCCTTCTCCAGCTCATTGCACAGACAAGGAAATGGAGGCAAATAGGGTTAAGTGACTTGCCCAGGGTCAAAGCTAGTAAATGTCTAGGGGCAGATTTGAAATAAGAAGATGAGTCTTCCTGACCCTAGGCTCCACACTCTATCCATTGCACCTCCTACCACCCACCCTGCTGTCTACCCTATCATGAATAATATATTCAGAGATGGCTGGGGTTTGTTTACTATAGTTTTATGGTGCAGCAGCACCACCAGCAGCAGCAACAGCAGTAGAAGCAGCAGTAGGAGGAGCAGTAGCAGTAGTAGTAGTAACTTTAAAATTTGACATTTATGGTACTTTAAGCTTTTCAACAGTTTCTATACATTAGTTCATTTGATTCTCATCTTATGGTATTAAGATGCTATTATCAGCAATGGTAAATTTTTATAGGAAAGTAAGGGACAGAGAGGTTAAGTGATTTACCCTTAATCACACAGTTAATAAAATCAACATTACAATTGCCTCTGGAAAACCAAGCTGCCCTGATCTGCTTAATTGTTCTACTCATCATCTTGGTGATTTCCCTAGACATAACTTCCCTTTATAGCCAGCAATCTCCTCTATGAACTGCCTACCTGCCCTCCCCCACCATTAGAATGTAATTTCCTCAAAGGTAGGGATTTGCCTTATTTCTAAACTAATATCACAGTTTGGGGCACATCGTGAGGAATTAAATTAGTTTTGTTCATCCATTCATTGATTTCCAATGTACAAAATAATGATTTCTGGGGTATTTTGACTTCTAAAATGCTAAATAATCCTCTCCCCCTAGCCCCACTATGATATAGTGCCTGCAGTATCTATTTCATAGAGACATAGGAAGATGCAAAATAAAAAAAAAGGAGATTGCTTTCAAAACTTTATCAAAATATACCCATTATTATCATGCAATAATATTTAAGCCATTCACATCTATTAAGCTGAAATCCTTATGCTACTGTATCAGCAGGAAAATGGACTTAATAAAACCTTTGCCTTGAGGAAATTCTTAATATTTTCCAAGACACTACCCTGGAAATTAACCAGATGACTTTCTATATTTAAGTGGTATTTTTGCACTTCAGTGTGCCAGACTCCAGAAAAAACAGATATTACTTGCAGATATTACTCATTGGCAGTATGTTGTCTTATGTGGTTACATGATGACTTGAGCCCAGAGGAACAATGTTATATTTAATTAGTTTTTGAAATGACAAAATAGTTCTCATTCTATCTGTGTGGCTACATTCTCATTAACATTTTGGTTGTTGAATTACTTTAATCATATTTATAACCATGCGTGTAAATGGAGAGTTTCATGCAAGAGAACTGGTAAAAATCAGAACTTCATCTCACTCTGGATACTATTAAAATTTTGCTCAAGATGCATAGGTCTTCTGTAAAAGAATAGCTCCTGAAGGCCTGGCTCTATTATCTGCCCCTAGAATTATACACATTATTAAATAAATACCAACATCAGGAATTATTAATATAAAAACAGTAAATTAATATGAGGAATTCAGATTCAAATTCCATTGACAAGAATGAAGGAAAATAACATTTTTCCCCCAGAAAAGTGAGAATTGAAATTCAGGGTGGTCTTATCCACTGAAAATTTTCCATACACAAGACCACACAGAAAGACAGGAAAAACTGAAGTATTTTATTGTATTAATAAAAAAAAAATAAATCACAACTTTTTCACAATAGTCTTGCAGTTGCTAGAATTTAATTGTTTACTTCTGTGTATACTACTGCCCCTGTATCAGGAAGTAATTATATTTTTCATCAATAACTTTAAAAAAGTATTGGAAAAATATTCTATCAGAAAAAAATGTGTTTGAATATAATATTTTTGGTGGGAGGGAATTATAAGCAGCCTTGTACAATATATCTACTATGTTAATGTTTTGCATAGCTAGACATGTACAACATATACTGAATTACTTATCTCCCAAGAAGGAATGGGTGACAAGGGAGGAAGGAAATGGATCTGAAATTCGAGGTCTTAAAATTAAATGTTTCAAATAAATATAAATACTATTATTAATACTCTTTTGCTTGTAATTGGGAGATAAGATGTGCAGGCATTGGGGAACAGAGATTCACCTTCCTCTAATGGAAAAGTTCAAGGGGTGTGGGAGAAGATATGGGAGAAAGCAGATTGGAGGAAGCAATGTATTGTGGTACTGCTATTCTGGGAAGGCGGGTAGAGAAAAAACGGGGAAAAAAATTGTAACTCAAAATCTGGCGGAAATGAATGATGTAAAACAGAAGTTAATAAAAAATTTGTTAAAAAAAAAAGACCTACAATGAAAAAACAAACCAAAAAAAGTCTTTGAATATCTTCCAAATTGAGTTTCATTATCTTAACCTGGCATCAGTGCCACTTTATCTTTTTCCTTATAAAATTTATTTATTTATAGTTTTCAACATTCAATTCCACAAGATTTTGAGTTATAATTTTTTCTGTCCCCATCTTTCCCATACCCCCAACTCAAAATAGCAAGCCTGTTGAATACCCCTTCCCCCAATCTACTCGCTCTTAAATCTTCCCCCTTCAACCTTCCCTAACTTTCTAGTAAGACAACATGGGTTTCTATTCCCTAGTACCTGTATATCTTATTTCCCAGTTGCATATAAAAAAAACAAAACAAAACCAGAGGGGCAGAGCCAAGATGGCAGAGTAGAAACAGCATTTGCGGGGGGCGGAGCCAAGATGGCGGAGTAGAAACAGCTCGTCCAAGCCTCTCTGCCCCCAGATTCTCCACAAACTATGTAAAAAAGGACTCTGAAAATCTTCTGGAGCCCCAGCACCCACAGAACGACACAGAGAAGCTAACCTCCCGCTGAGGACAGCCCAGCAACCTGCAGGAAGGACCAGCGCAGTGGTCTGGGAGCCGGCAGCGCGCAGAGCGCAGGAGCCGAGCCGAGCCCAGGTCCACGTGAGCTGAGGTTTTAGCCCCAGGGCGGCAGGGCCAGCAGCCAGCTGGAGGAACCCCAGAACACCAGGAGCTGTGGCGACTCCAGAATTATCAACATAGACATGCCTAGGACAAAGTAAGAGGTTAGTGTCCTATGGACTTTGGGACCTGTATTTGGGGAAATGCGTCGGCTCCCTCCCCTGGGGGCTAGAAGCCACTGAGGAGACACGCCATTTTGTAGTTTTCAGAGGCATTTCTGGCTCCCAGCCTACAAATCGTGGGGAGATCCAGCGATCAGTCTTGGGGGGTAATCGCTCTTGCTTTAACCTCCCTGGATCTGGATTGTGATCTAGGGTGGAAGTCTTGGGTGGGTTTACAGCTTGCCAGAAACGGAAGTTGCCCCCCACACGTTCGGGACGAAAATTCCTCTATCTGACCTTAAAGCCATAGTGTGGCAACAAGCCCAAAAGTCAAGCAATTAAGTGGCAACATGCCAAGGCAAAGGGAACAGAAAAATGCAACCCTAGACTCCTATTTTGGGGGCATAGAGCGGGAAAAGAACTGTGAGGTCAGAAGTCCTGCTCCAAAAGCCCCAGGGAAAAACATGAGCGGGTTGCAGGCCATAGAGGACCTTAAGAAGGACTTTAAAAATCAAATAAGAGAAGGAGAGGAAAAATTGGGAAGAGAAATGAGAAGGATGCAGGAAAAGTATGAAATGAGGGTCAACAGCCTGACTGAGGAAAACAACACCTTAAAAAATAGACTAGCTCAAATGGCAAAGGAGGCCCAAAAAGGCATTGAGGAGAAGAATGCCTTAAAAAGTCGAATTTGCCAGATGGAAAAAGAATCTCAAAAGTTCACTGAGGAGATTCATTCCTTCAGAGTTAGACTGGAGCAAATGGAAGCTAGTGACTTTATGAGAAATCAAGATGCTGTTAAGCAGATCCAAACAAATGAAAGATTAGAAGGCAATGTGAAATATCTCATGGGAAAAACCACTGACCTGGAGAATAGATCCAGGAGAGACAATTTAAAAATTATTGGACTACCTGAAAGCCATGATCAAAGAAAGAACCTAGAAATCACCCTTCAAGAAATTCTCAAAGGAAACTGCCCTGATGTTTTAGATCCAGAGGGCAAAATAGAGTTGAAAGAATCCACAGATCACCTCCTGAAAAAGATCCCAAAAAGAAAACTCCCAGGAATATTATAGCCAGGTTCCAGAATCCCCAGATCAAGGAGAAAATACTACAAGCAGCCAGGAAGAAACAATTTCAGTATTGTGGAAACACAATCAGAATAGCCCAGGACCTGACAGCTTCTACACTGAGGGAGAGAAGGGCATGGAATATGATATTCAGAGGGCAAAATAACTGGGAATGAACCCAAGGGTCAACTACCCAGCAAAACTGAGTATTTCGTTTCAGGGGAAAATATGGTCATTCAGTGGAATAGAGGACTTTCAAGCATTCTTGAAGAAAAAAACCAGAATTGAATAGAAAATTTGACATCAGAGCCAAGAAGTAAGAGATGCTGAGAAGGAATCAGGGAAAAGAAATCAAAAGGAACTTATCAAAGTTGAACTATTTACATTCCTATATGGAAAAGCAATATCTGTGACTGATGATATCTTTCCCACTATATGGAAAATAATGGAAGAAGGGGGGTGTGGTCATATGAATACATATGTGAATGTGTGTGTATATGGTTACAGTTATATATGGATAGAGGGCATAGGTTGAATTTGTTGGGAAGGGAGAATACTCAAGGGATGAAATTATGAGGTGAGAGAGGAAAGTGGCAAGAGGAGATGGGGAGAGACAGGGTAGGGTAAACTATCCCATGTAGAAGAAGCAAGGGGAAGTGGTTGCAAAGGAGGGGGAGAATAAGGAAGGCTAAAAAGGCAAAACCACATTCACATTGAATTTGGTTCAGGGAGAAAATGACATACATACTAAATGGGATATCTCAACCTGCAGCAGGATAGGGGGAAGGGGGATGAGAGGAGGGATGATGGATGGGAGGGCATCCTTGGGGTGAGGGGAGGTTGGAAGTACCCACTATAGAAGAGGGACAGGATCATGTAGGGAATGGACCAGGTGGGGGGTGGGATGAGTGGGAGGGAATTATAAGCAGCCTTGAACAATATATCTACTATGATAATGTTTTGCATAGCTAGACATGTACAACATATACTGAATTACTTATATCCCAAGAAGGAATGGGTGACAAGGGAGGAAGGAAATGGATCTGAAATTCAAGGTCGTAAACGCCTATAATTGGGAGATAAGATGTGCAGGCATTGGGACACAAAGATTCATCTTCCTCTAATGGAAAAGTCGATGGGGGTATGGGAGAAGGTATGGGAGAGAGCAGATTGGAGGAAGCGATATCTTGTGGGACTGCTATTCTGGGAGGTTGGGTAGGGGAATAATGGGGGGAAAATGATTGTAACTCAAAATCTGGCGGAAATGAATGATTTAAAACAGAAGTTAATAAAGTATTTGTTTAAAAAAAAAAAAAAAAAAAAGAAACAGCATTTGCAATGTGCTCTGCCCCACACAAATTTCAAACAATGTGAAAGAGGACTCCGAACAACTTCTGGAGCCACAGCACCCACAGAACGGCACAGAGAAGCTAACCTCTTGCTGAGGACAGTCCATCAGCCCTGCAGGGAGTGGCCAGCACAGTGCTATGAGAGCAGGCAGCACAGGAAGCTGGGAACAGACAGCACAGGGCGCAGAGCAGAGCCCATGTCCGTGGTTTTAGCCCCAGTGTGGCCAGGCCTTCAGCCAGCTGGAGGTACCCTAGATCACCAGCAATTCTGGCGATTCCAGAATTTCAGGACAGATATGCCTAGGACAAAGTGAGAGGTCAGTGCCCTATGGACTTTGGGACCAATATTTGGGGAACACGTGGCTTCCTCCTATGGGGGCGAAAAGCTGCTGAAGAAACAGTGGCACAGAAGCCATTTTGCAGCGTCAGTAGTGGCTCTAGCTCCTGGTCTGAGAACAGTAGGGAGATCCAGCAATCAGTCTGGGGGTTAATCACTCTTGCTTTAAACTGCCTGGATCTGGATTGTGGTCTGGGGGGGAAGTTTGGGGTGTGTATCCAATTTGCCAGAGTGGGTGGAGGCTTTACAGAGACCACCCAACTGGGGGAAGTTGTGAATACCCCACGTTTGGGCGGAAGCTCCCCAGTCTGGTGGCAGGGTCCTACTGTGGCAACAAGCCCAAAAATCAAGTAATTAAGTGTCAACATGCCTAGGCAAATGAAACAAAATAAACAGAAAAGTTCAACATTGGACTCCTATTTTAGGGGCAAAGAGTCTCAAAGCATGGAGGAGGATTGTGAGGTCAGAACTCCTGCACCAAAAGCCCCAAATGAAAATACAAGCTGGCTATAGGCCATAGAGGACCTTAAGAAGCAGATAAGAGAAGTGGGGGGAAATTTGGGAAGAGAAATGAAAAAGATGCAAGAAAACTATGAAATGACAGTCAACAGCCTGACTGAAGAAAATAACACCTTAAAAAATAGACTAACTCAAATGGCAAAAGAGGCTCAGAAAGGCAAGGAGGAGAAGAATGCCTTAAAAATTCGTTTGCCAGATGGAAAAAGAATCTCAAAAGCTCACTGAGGAGATTCATTCCTTCAGAGTTAGACTGGAGCAAATGGAAGCTAGTGACTTTATGAGAAATCAAGATACTATTAAACAGATCCAAACAAATGAAAGAATAGAAGGCAATGTGAAATATCTCATGGGAAAAACCATTGACCTGGAAAATAGATCTAGGAAAGATAATTTTAAAATGATTGGACTGCCTGAAAGCCATGATCAAAGAAAGAACCTAGAAATCATCCTTAAAGAAATTCTCAAGGAAAATTGCCCTGATGTTTTAGACCAAATGGGGGAAATAGAGGTTGAAAGAATTCACTGATCTCCTCCTGAAAAAGATCCCAAAAAGAAAACTCCTAAGAATATTATAACCAGGCTCCACAACTCCCAGATCAAGGAGAAAATACTACAAGCAGCCAGGAAGAAATAATTTCAATATTGTGGAAACACAATCAGAATAGCCCAGGACCTGGCAGCTTCTACACTGAGGGATCGAAGAGCATAGAATATGATATTCCAGAGGGCAAAAGAGCTGGGATTGAAGCCAAGGGTCACCTACCCAGCAAAACTAAGTATCTTGTTACAGAGGAAAATATGGTTGTTCAGTGGAATAGAGGATTTTCAAGCATTCTTTTTTTTTTAAACAAATGCTTTATTAACTTCTGTTTTACATCATTCATTTCCGCCAGATTTTGAGTTACAATCATTTTCCCCCCATTATTCCCCTACCCAACCTCCCTGAATAGCAGTCCCACAAGATATCGCTTCCTCCAATCTGCTCTCTCCCATACCTTCTCCCATACCCCCATTGACTTTTCCATTAGAGGAAGATGAATCTTTGTGTCCCAATGCCTGCACATCTTATCTCCCAATTATAGGCAACAAGAGTATTAATAATAGTATATATATATATATATATATATATATATATATATATATATATATATATATATATATATTTGAAACATTTAATGTTAAAACCTCGAATTTCAGATCCATTTCCTTCCTCCCTTGTCACCCATTCCCTCTGGGGAGATAAGTAATTCAGTATGTGTTGTACATGTCTAGCTATGCAAAACATTATCATAGTAGATATATTGTACAAGGCTGCTTATAATTCCCTCCCACTCATCCCACCCCCCCACCTGGTCGATTCCCTACATGATCCTGTCCCTCTTCTATAGTGGGTACTTCCAACCTCCCCTCACCCCAAGGATGCCCTCCCATCCAACATCCCTCCTCTCATCCCCCTTCCCCCTATCCTGCTGAAGGTTGAGATATCCCATTTAGTATGTATGTCATTTTCTCCCTGAACCAAATTCAATGTGAATGTGGTTTTGCCTTTTTAGCCTTCCTTATTCTCCCCCTCCTTTGCACCCACTTCCCCTACATAAGATAGTTTACCCTACCATGTCTCTCCCCATCTCCTCTTGCCACTTTCCTCTCTCACCTCATAATTTCATCCCTTGAGTATTCTCCCTTCCTAACAAATTCAACCTATGCCCTCTATCCATATATAACTGTAACCATATACACACACATTCACATATGTATTCATATGACCACACCCCCTCCTTCCATTATTTTCATAGTGAGAAAGATATCATCAGTCACAGTTATTGCTTTTCCATATAGGAATGTAAATAGTTCAACTCTGATAAGTTCCTTTTGATTTCTCTTCCCTGATTACCTTCTCAGGCATCTCTTCCTTCTTGTGTCTGGATGTCAAATTTTCTATTCAATTCTGGTTTTTTCCTCAAGAATGCTTGAAAGTCCTCTATTCCACTGAATGACCATATTTTCCCTGAAACAAAATACTCAGTTTTTGCTGGGTAGGTGACCCTTGGGTTCAGTCCCAGTTCTTTTGCCCTCTGGAATATCATATTCCATGCCCTTTGATCCCTCAGTGTAGAAGCTGCCAGGTCCTGGGCTATTCTGATTGTGTTTCCACAATATTGAAATTGTTTCTTCCTGGCTGCTTGTAGTATTTTCTCCCTGATCTGGGGATTCTGGATCCTGGCTATAATATTCCTGGGAGTATCTTTTTGGGATCTTTTTCAGGAGGTGATCCCAGTGGATTCTTTCAGCCTCTGTTTTGCCCTCTGAATCTAAAACATCAGGGCAGTTTTCCTTGAGAATTTCTTGAAGGAGTGATTTCTGAGTTCTTTCCTTGATCATGGCACTCAGGTAGTCAATAATTTTTAAATTGTCTCTACTGGATCTATTTTCCAGGTCAGTGGTTTTTCCTGTGAGATATTTCACATTGTCTTCTAATCTTTCGTTTGTTTGGATCTGCTTAATAGCATCTTGATTTTTCATAAAGTCATTAGCTTCCATTTACTCCAGTCTAACTCTGAAGGAATGAATCTCCTCAGTGACCTTTTGAGATTCTTTTTCCATCTGCCAAATTGGACTTTTTAAGGCATTCTTCTCCTCATTGCCCTTTTGGGCCTCCTTTGCCATTTGAGTTAGTCTATGTTTTACGGTGTTGTTTTCCTCAGTCAGGCTGTTGACCCTCATTTCATATTTTTCCTGCATCCTTCTCATTTCTCTTTCCAATTTTTCCTCCACTTCTGCTTGTTTGATTTTAAAGTCCTCCTTAAGGTCCTCTATGGCCTGCAACCATCATGTTTTCCTGGGGCTTTTGGAGCAGGACCTGACCTCTGATGGTTTCCGGCTCTATGCCCCCTTTTTGCCTTGGCATGTTGCCACTTAATTACTTGACTTTGGAGCTTGTTGCCACACTATGGCTTTAAGGCCAGATAGAGGAATTTTCGTCCCGAACGTGTGGGGGGCAACTTCCGTTTCTGGCAAGCTATAAACCCACCCACAACTTCCACCTAGATCACAATCCAGATCCAGGGAGGTTAAAGCAAGAGCGATTACCCCCCAAGACTGATCACTGGATCTCCCCACGATTTGTAGGCTGGGAGCCGGAAATGCCTCTGAAAACTACACAGTGGCGTGTCTCCTCAGAAGCTTCTAGCCCCCAGGGGAGGGAGCTGACGCATTCCCCAAATACAGGTCCCAAAGTCCATAGGACACTAACCTCTTACTTTGTCCTAGGCAAGTCTATGTTGATAATTCTGG